>OZ014432.1:2876444-3476444 GCA_963966015.1 Aphidecta obliterata
CATCAGTGAGTCAAACTCTGTCGATTGAGACCATTTTCGGCTCAAAATTCGAAAAATACAGACATCGTGACGAAATGATATAGCCCTTGTGTAAGTAGAACGAGCGCCCAAAAAAGCCGCGCTCTCAATATTTCAGTGTTGGGACTCAATAATTTTTCATTTTTGACAACGTTTTTGAACGTAATGAGGAACTTCCTTTCATATTCGGTTATGATTTTCTTGAGAAATTTGAATCATGAATTTCCCTAGAGGTTCATTGAACTGATACAGTAGGATAATAAAATATAAAAGCAATTCTATATCTTTTTTCAACCATCATTCCTAGTTGAATATTCATTGAAGTTTATTGAAAAACTTTCAATAACATCGCATATCATCTACAGGGTGTTTCATTGGTAAATGTACATACAATAACCTGAGGTAGAGCTACCCTAGACGAGTCCAAAAATTACGAAAAGCACTGCCGTGAAGGCAGGAGCTGTTGAGCGCTCGTACATGCACCTTGTAGGTAGATTCGCATTTTCCAGTTTTAGAAACCAATTGAAGGAATTTTTGACAGCTGTCAAACAAATGTCAAAAAAAAATTCTGAAACTTAGGCGAAACTCCAGACTTCATGTCGCTGCTTCAGCTGATCAATTTTGTTTCGATAATTCGCTAGAATTTTCTACGATATCTATGGTCTTGGTGATGCGGTCTGGACAACATTTTGCACGTACTTTGAATACATTATTCCTCAGAGATGAGGAGATGCATAATTTCATTCCAATCCGATCAGTAGTTCCGAAACTATCTGGAAAAAAATATTTTGGACGGCCATATTTACGGAACCCCTAGTCTCATTTTGCTTATTGATGAACGTGACCGCGATATTCGCGATCCAAACCCACCCTGAAAATTTCAAGTTCCTAGGCCTTTCCGTTCAGAAGTTACAATTTTCTATGGTTTCTATGGTTCTGGTCATGCGATCTGGACAAAATATTGCTTCAATATATCATTCTCGATTAAAATACATAATTTCATCTCGATCGAATCCGAAGTTTCGAATTTATCGAGAAAACAAAATTTCAAACGACCGTATTTACGGAACCCCTTGTATAATGTTGCTCATAGATGAACGTGATCACGACATTCGAGATCCACACCTATCCTGAAAATTTCAAGTCCCTAGGCATTTCCGTTCAAAAGTTACAATTTTTTATGGTTTCTATGGTTCTGGTCATGCGATCTGGACAAAAATTCGCATGTAGCTAAAACACCTCATTATACATCTGAGTGCAAAATTTCATCTCGATCGAATATGTAGTTTTCAAGTAATCAGGGAAACAAAACTTTGAACGGCCATATTTACGGAACCCCTGGTGGAATTTGGCCCATTAACGAACTTAACCGAGCCATTCGGGATCTGAACCTACACTGAAAATTTCAAGTCTCTAGGTTGATCCTTTCGAGAGTTATCGTTCTGACGGACGGACGGACGGCCGGACGGACAGACTCGAATTTTCCGACGGATTCGTCATCAGTGAGTCGAACATAGTCGATTGAGACCATTTTCGGCTCAAAATTCGAAAAATACAGACATCGTGACGAAATGATATAGCCCTCGTGTAAGTAGTACGAGCGCTCAAAAACCTATATGTGATAGGTCTAATCATCTTCATAGCCGAGATACAGGGTGATTTGTGTATTCGTCAATATTTGCAGTTGCTCATAACTTCTTAACCATCCAGTATAATCAATTGAATTTGAAACGTTAAACACACTTCCATGGGTGAATCGATTCATCATTGAAATGATCAAAAGATCCAGGTCCGTATTAGAAAAATATGGGACTTTTTTCAAGCTGAGGAATTTTGAAATTTGATTGAAATATTCGGAAAAAACAGAAAATTTTCAATGTGAATCAGTATATTTTAGTGTCCCGCACGATATTTGACCCATCCAAATTTTTGTCGAAAGATTTCATTCGATAGTGAAATTCAACATACTTCACAAAAATGTTTTACTTTGAGATTGAATCCGAAAAATTGTCTGTTGGACCGATGGAAAATTTGTATTTTTTCCCATATTCTAATAAATAATTTCAAGAATTTTTCGGAAAAATGTGGATTTTGAATAATTTATTCAAAATGATCAACAGCGAGAAAATAAAAAAATTACGAAAAGCACTGCCGTGAAGACAGGAGCTTTTGAGCGCTCGTACATGCACCTTATAGGTGGATTCGCATTTTCCAGTTTTAGAAATCAATTGAAGGAATTTTCGACAGCTGTCAAAAATATTCTGAAACTTAGTGCGAAACACCAGACTTCATGTCAGTGCTTCAGCTGATAAATTTTTTTTCGATAATTCGCTAGAATTTTCTACGGTATCTATGGTCTTGGTAATGCGATCTTGACAAAATTTTGCACGTAGTTTGAATACATTATTCCTCAGCTAGGTGCAAAATTTCATTCCAATCCGATCAGGAGTTTCGAAACTATCAGGAAAAAAATATTTTGAACGGCCATATTTACGGAACCCCTAGTCTAATTTTGCTCATTGATGAACGTGACTGCGATATTCGCGATTCAAACCCACCCTGAAAATTTCAAGTTCCTAGGCCTTTCCGTTCAGAAGTCACAATTTTCTATGGTTTCTATGGTTCTGGTCATGTGATCTGGAAAAATGTAGCTTGAATATATCATTCTCCATTTAAATACAAAATTTCGTGACGATCGAATCTGTAGTTTTGAAATTATCAAGAAAACTAAATTTCAAACGACCATATTCACGGAACCCCTAGAATAATTCTGCTCATAGATGAACGTCATCATGACATTCCAGAACCTCACCTATCCTGAAAATTTCAAGTCCCTAGGCGTTTCCGTTCAAAAGTTACAATTTTCTATGGTTTCTATGGTTCTGGTCATGCGATCTGGACAAAATTTCTCATGTAGCTTGAACACCTCATTCTCCATTCGAGTGCAGAGTTTCATCTCGATCGAATATGTTGTTTCGAAGTAATCAGGAGAACAAAATTTTGAACGGCCATATTTACGGAACCCCTGGAGGAATTCTGCCGATTAACGAACTTAACCGAGGCATTTGGGATCTGAACCTACACTGAAAATTTCAAGTCTCTAGGTTGATCCGTTCGAAAGTTATCGTGGTTACGGACGGACAGACGAACGGCCGGACGGACAGACTCGAATTTTCCGAAGGATTCGTCATCAGTGAGTCGAACATAGTCGATTGAGACCATTTTCGGCTCAAAATTCGAAAAATACAGACATCGTGACGAAATGATATAGCCCTCGTATAAGTAGTACGAGCGCTCAAAAAAGAATGAGTAAACAGTAAAACATTTGCAAGAAATCATACAATTTGCTCCAAATTGCCACCGTTTTGCCCAATGCATATTCTTTATCTTTTCACATTATCGAAAAAGTTCCTGACAATAACTCTAAAATGAGGTGGAAAATGCTGGAAATACATTCCTGCAAAATTTATGTCATAATATTGTTGTAGCCTACTTGAATGAAAACTAGTGAGATTCAACACAAACTGATATGTTATTCTACTATTCGTGTATGGTTTCTGTGACGATGAGCCAAATAAAATCCACATGAAGTCTTCTCTACTCATTTGTTTATTTATTTTCTCACTTTTGATCATTTTGAATGAATTATTCAAAATCCATTTTTGAGCGCTCGTACTACTTACACGAGGGCTATATCATTTCGTCACGATGTCTGTATTTTTCGAATTTTGAGCCGAAAATGGTCTCAATCGACTATGTTCGACTCACTGATGACGAATCCGTCTGAAAATTCGAGTCTGTCCGTCCGTCCGTCCGTCCGGCCGTAAGCACGACAACTCTCGAACGGATCAACCTAGAGACTTGAAATCTTCAGTGTAGGTTCAGATCCCAAATGCCTCGGTTAAGTTCGTTAATGGGCCAAATTCCACCAGGGGTTCCATAAATATGGCCGTTCAAAGTTTTGTTTCCCTGATTACTTGAAAACTAAAAATTCGATCGAGATGACATTTTGCACTCTAATGAAAAATGAGGTGTTTTAGCTACATGCGAAATTTTGTCCAGATCGCATGACCAGAACCAAAGAAACCATAGAAAATTGTAACTTTTGAACGGAAATGCCTAGGGACTTGAAATTTTCAGGATAGGTGTGGATCTCGAATGTCGTGATCACGTTCATCTATGAGCAACATTATACAAGGGGTTCCGTAAATACGGTCGTTTGAAATTTTGTTTTCTCGATAAATTCGAAACTACGGATTCGATCGTGATGAAATTTTGTATTTTAATCGAGAATGATATATTGAAGCAATATTTTGTCCAGATCGCATGACCAGAACCATAGAAACCATAGAAAATTGTAACTTTTGAACGGAAAGGCCGAGGAACTTGAAATTTTCAGGGTGGGTTTGGATCGCGAATATCGCGGTCACGTTCATCAATGAGCAAAATGAGACTAGGGGTTCCGTAAATATGGCCGTTCAAAATATTTTTTTCCAGATAGTTTCGGAACTACTGATCGGATTGGAATGAAATTACTCACCTAGCTGAGGAATAATGTATTCAAACTACGTGCAAAATTTTGTCCAGACCGCATCAACTAGACCATAGATACCGTAGAAAATTCTAGCGAATTATCGAAACAAAATTGATCAGCTGAAGCACTGACATGAAGTCTGGAGTTTCGCCTAAGTTTCAGAATTTTTTTGACAGCTGTCAAAAATCCCTTCAATTGGTTTCTATAACTGGAAAATGCGAATCTACCCACAAGGTGCATGTACGAGCTCTCAAAAGCTCCTGCCTTCACGGCAGTGCTTTTCATAATTTTTTTCTCAAAAGTTCTCGGAATTATTCATTAGAATATGAAAAAAAATACAAATTTGCCATCAGCCCAACAGACCATTTTTCGAATTCAATCTCAATGAGCGACATTTTTGTGAAGTAGGAGGAATTTCACTATCGAATTAAATCTTTCGACAAAAATTTTGATGGGTCAAATGTCGTACGGGACACTGAAGTTTACTGATTCCCATCGAAAATTTTCTGCTATTTCCGAATATTCAAATCAATTTCCAATATTCCGTCATACAGGGTGTTGAATCTAAGCTAGCAAAAAGTCCCATATTTTTCTTATACGAATCTGGATTTTTCGATCATTTCAAAGATGAATCGATTAACCCACAAGTGTGTTTTACGTTGCAAATATCAATTGATTATACTTGATGGTTCAAAAGTTATATGCAATTGAAAATATTGGCAAATACATAAATCACTTGGCTATGAAGTTGATTAGACCTATCATATACATATATAGGTTTTTTGGACTCGTCAAGGGTAGCTCTACCTCAGATTAACGTATGTACATTAACCAATGAAACACCCCGAATAGTCGAAGTCTATTTCAGCTATAATGGTCTCCGAAAAAGATCGCGAAATTAAAAAAAAGAGAAAGAAGTGCACCAAGTATTGGCTGAATTCCATTATAAGGTATTTGTTTTTCAACTCGTTTCGAGTAAGTATTTATCCTTTGAGTGATGTATGAGTAATATTGTAACTAATTTACATTATCGTAGGTATGGAGGTTTCAATCATATACCTGGTAATACTAAGTCAAATGAACAATTATGACATTGTTGGCTAAAGATTTAATTAATATCGAAAAATCCAAGAGTTCCAACGCTACCTCGAAGAGGTGGAATGAAAGAAGTGGATTATTTTTTCGCCTTTGACAGATATTTATACTGGTTGTTATATATTTGTCGTCTTGTATCCATGGATTTACCATTATATATGAATCTCTCGCCAATTCTCATTTCTTCAAGAAGTTTTACCTCTAGCACATGGACGATAGAAAGAGTTGCCACTTGCCACAGCGCCCACAGCAATACCTTATAATATTTTCTGATCCTTCGGGATTGTATTCTTCGAATAAATGATAAAAATCTTCATGATTTATAGTTAGGATTTGAAAAATCAATTTCTTCTTATTCATCAGTTTTCATAGAACAACTGCGAACAATTGCAGACCCATTAAAAATATTCCATCATTTTGTATATGATCTTATCATATTTCCTGAAATTTTGATAATCTGTTGAGTTTAACATAATCAGAATTTGATTTTACTTTGATGTTACTCAGAAATGATACGATTATATCACAGAGGTACATTTTAATGTAACAACTCATTTATCTTGCATCAGAATTCGAATTATGGAAGAAATTGATTTCGTTTTTCTGAAAGGGTAGTTCGTGAAACAGCCTCGCATCATTTACCCCACGAATGAGAATCCATTCCGGTAATTTCTGAATTAATAATTTCCTACGTCATTTTACTCCCCACTGCAATATTCCAATTAACACATTCCTCGTCCCCATTAAGGACTAGCAAACGCAATCCTTCAAAAACTTCCTACCAGGCTTCTACGAGGCAAGATAATCTCTGCAGCCAAGTGGGCTGGCTGTATCGAGGATAGCGCCTCCGACAGCCTGTGAGCGCACACGCCGGCTCGGCTGGGTTCGAGAGCTTTCGTTCGTTCCCGCACTATTTCACGCACCGACTTCGGTAATTCTTCTCATAGAGGACTACCCAGCATCCTGAACTTCAGTCTCTTGTCATCCCCTCTTGAGGTCGGCCGTGTCAACCTCATGAGTCAAGCCGGTTCTCTCGCAATACGTATTCTCTATCGTAGTATAGCATTTTTTTTTTCAAATCGCAATAATACCGTGAATCATCTTGCACTACGTTTCGAAGAAAATGAAATGATACCATTTTTATGAAAGTTTTATCGATTTAAGACAATGGGAGTTCGAAGTGTGTGACATTATTATGTAGAGTTAATTGAACTTAGTGAATCTCCAAACCGATCTAGGAATATATTTGTTCAGGAAACTGTATGGTGTCAGTGAATCTTCACATCTCAATGCTATGCCATCGAAGTCATAACAAAGAATAAATAAAGATGTCCAAACTAGTGATCAGTTCATCATTATTCACGTTGTTATGTCTAGCAAGTATTCAAGCGAATGGTCAAGATATTTTGTCTACTGAAAGTTCCTCGCAGCCCTTACGTTATGAAGCTCCGGATGATTGTCAATGGTGGGTCAGAGAATCCTCTTTAAGTGGCGGACAAGATGAGGTAGCTCTCACTTGTAATCTAAGAACAATTAATAGTGAATTCGACACCACGAACTTCAGTGTTATCCCATCCGAACACACGACATCATTAAGGATAGAATGTAATCCGGAGATCATGTCAAGGAGTAGTTTAGACGATAAGAGTTTTGTTCATTTGACTAAGCTCAGGGAGCTTGAGTTGGAGAACTGTAAGCTAGGAAGATGGCCTTCTGGGACTCTCCTAGGATTGCGAGACTTGAGGAACCTATCCGTAAAAACACACAATACGGATTGGCCAGCTATGAATTTGGATTTCGCTCGCGATAGTTTTTTACCAGTGCGGCAACTCGAGAGGTTAGATTTAAGTTGCAACAATATCTGGGCTTTTCCGGAACATATTTTTTGTCCTCTGACCAACCTGGTTTACCTAAATCTCAGTGAAAATAGACTTCAGGATGTGAGTGACTTAGGTTTTCGTGAAAAAACTCCTGGTGTACCCCAACCGTTGATAAGTGTTGCCGAGGATGATGCTGAACAACATGCAGAACCGACAAGACCTGTGACGTATCCATGTAGTTTAGACATACAGGTACTCGATACTTCTCATAATCATTTCGTTCTCGTGCCAGCAAATGGCTTCAGTCTCTTGAAACACCTCAAGGAACTTTATCTTCATAATAATGAAATCTCCATGATAGCAGACAAAGGGCTAGCAGGATTGAAATCTCTCCAGATATTCGATCTCTCGAATAATAAAGTCGTTGCTTTACCGGCCGAACTGTTCAAAGACTGCGCTGGCTCTATCAAAGAAATAAATTTGCAGAATAACTCATTAAGCGTTCTGGCCCCAGGATTATTCTCCAATTTGGAGCAGCTGTTGGCCCTGCATTTATCAAGAAATTTATTGAGCAGTTCCTGGATAAATGCGAACACATTTTCCGGATTGATAAGGCTGGTGTTACTGAATCTGTCCTATAACAGAATTTCGAAGCTAGATCCGTCATTCTTCAAAGATTTATACACTCTGCAGATTCTCAACTTGGAGCATAATTTATTGGAGACGATTCCAGCCGACACTTTTGCCCCCATGAATAACCTCCATACCCTAATTATATCCTATAATAAAATCACGTACCTAGACGCTTACTCTCTGAACGGCCTGTACGTTTTATCTTTGCTGGCGCTCGATAACAACCTGCTAGAGGGAATCCACCCCGAGGCTTTCAGAAATTGCTCTAGTTTGCAAGATTTGAATTTGAACGGAAACAAACTGAAAGCCGTTCCTTTAGCCCTCAAAGATATGCGACTATTAAGGACCGTAGATCTGGGGGAAAACTCCATCGTTTCAATCGAGGAGCCTGGATTTAGGGGCATGAGCAACTTATACGGCCTGAGACTTATAGGAAATCTGATACAGAATATCAGCAAGAGAGCATTCGCGGATCTGCCTGCGCTTCAGATATTGAACCTCGCCCGAAATAAAATAGCTCGAGTGGAACATGGAACTTTCGACTCCAGTTTGACCCTTCAGGCCATCAGAATCGATTCAAATCAACTGACGGACATAAGTGGACTTTTTTCTGAAATACCCAGTCTATTATGGTTGAACGTGTCCGATAACCAGATTGAATGGTTCGATTATGCGCTAATACCTCGAGGTTTGCAATGGTTGGATATTCACAAGAACAACGTAAGGGAACTAGGAAACCACTATGGACTCGATTTGGAGCTGCGGTTGCAAACTCTGGATGCCAGTTTCAATAAATTGACAAAGATAAATGCAGTGGCCATACCGAGCAGCACAGAATTAGTCTTCCTTAACGATAACCTCATATCTGCGGTCGAGTCGCATACGTTCTTGAAGAAAATGAATCTGACCAGAGTCGATTTGTACGCAAACCAGATTGCGAGTATGGACTTGAATGCTTTACGTTTGACACCTGTAGATCCCGACAGACCCCTTCCTGAGTTTTATATAGGCGGAAATCCATTTCAGTGCGATTGCACGATGGAATGGCTACAGCGGATAAATAAGCTGGACCACCTGCGCCAGCATCCACGTGTTATGGATTTGGAGACTATATACTGTAAATTATTGTATAATAGGGACAGCAATTATCTGCCATTAGTCGAGGCTGAATCTTCACAATTTCTGTGTACCTACGAAACCCATTGTTTCGCTCTGTGCCACTGTTGTGATTTCGATGCATGCGATTGCGAGATGACATGTCCGAACAACTGTACTTGTTATCATGATCAGTCGTGGTCAGCAAACGTAGTGGAATGTTCAGCGGCTGGTTATACTGAAATGCCTAGTAGCATACCCATGGACGCTACAGAGGTGTATTTAGACGGCAACAATTTCGGTGAATTATCCAGTCATTCTTTCATCGGCAGAAAAAATCTGAGAGTTCTCTACGCCAACAGTTCCAACATCATGGCTGTTTACAACCATACTTTTAGCGGTTTGAGGCGACTGTCTATACTTCATTTGGAGAACAATCATATAAAAGAGCTGTTGGGTTTCGAATTCGCATCCCTTGAAGGTCTGAGAGAATTGTATCTACAAGATAACATGCTGCATTTCATAGATAACAGAACGTTTTTGGCTTTAAAACAGTTGGAAGTGTTGAGGTTAGAACGAAACAGATTGAGTACGTTCGAAGTTTGGCAGTTTTTCCTCAATCCCTACCTGGTAGAAATCGGGTTATCTGATAATCAATGGTCCTGCGATTGCCTCTACGTTCAGAAACATAAAAATTGGCTCAGAGTGAATTATGGGAAAGTTGTCGACGCCAATAAAATCGTTTGCCTTTATAACAACGTAACCAGGGAAGTGGGTTTTCATATGGCAGATTTTAACGCCTCCTCATGCCAGCCCTACACAGGGGGCAGCAGAGCCATCGTGGAAACTCAGGTAATGAATGATTATCTCCCCCTGATGTTGGGAACAATGTGTGCGTTCCTATTGAGCGTAATTCTCGTGTGTGGCGTCTTCTATTATCGGCGGGAGTTACGTGTGTGGATATATTCAAGATGCGGATTACGTATGTGCTATAAGACAACTGCTTTCGAAGAACAGCAAGATAAGGACAGACTTTTCGACGCCTATATAAGTTACAGTGTAAAAGACGAAGCGTTCGTCAGTCAAGTGGTAGCTCCGGGACTTGAATCCGGCGATCCTAGCTATAGGCTTTGTTTACACTACAGAGATTTCAACGTTTCAGCTTACGTAGCCGATACTATAATCGAAGCAGTTGAATCCTCGCGAAGAACTATAATTATTCTGAGCAAAAATTTCTTACAAAACGAGTGGTGTCGTTTCGAGTTCAAGTCCGCGTTGCACGAAATACTAAAAGACAGAAGACGAAGACTCATCTTTATTATTACTGGGGAGTTGCCTCAGAGGGATTTAGATCCCGAATTACGTCTGTATCTGAAAACAAATACTGTGATCGAGTGGGGAGATAGACAGTTCTGGCAAAAACTGCAATTCGCGATGCCAGATGTGAGGAGAACGTGTATTCATCAACGTTCTGCATTAAATATCTATTCTTCGGCGACTCCAACACATCTTGAGAGGTCGAGGAGTCCAGATTTGCCGCCGCCACCACCTCCTGGGAAGTTTCCACCTTTTCTGCACCACCCGTCTAGTTTACCTAGGGACACAAGAAATCTACCACATCCACTATGGGCATAGCGGATGCTTTGGAGCAGGTGAGAACATTTATTTCACGAATTTAAATTCCCCCCTTTGTGTATATACATCGAAACACGTGCCTTCAACAACAGCTGCCATATTTTGCGGTTTTAATTTCTGGAAATTTATAATCATCCGATATTTCGAATTTCAGGGGTTGAAATTTTTCCGAATGTGGGAGTAAGAAATGCTAAGGCTAACAGGTATCGCTTCACCCTATAATTATATCTAGCCGGAAATGAATTCATCAATTCCTCTTCTAATCGCATGTTATTTGTTGCTGAAATAACATGGGGCGCCATTGGGGCCACGAAGTTTCATGGAATACTCGTGCCTCTGTCGTTGTCAGTAGGTACATACATTTAATATTTATATAACAAATGAAAGCTGGTACATTGTGTGGTTCATAATGAAATTTTGTTTTTCATATTGGAATAATGCCCAGCGAATAAAATAAATAATTCAATTCCTTGCCATGACCAAGACAATATTTCCTCGAAGTATCTATGAAAAAATCTAATACCTTTGAATGAATTGAATTCTCATATCCTTGCCTTCCTGAATCTTATCCGGTTAAAATCCACATGATGTTAAGATTAATTTATTTCGATTCACATAAAGCATTTAACGGAAAGATGATATATTTCTTCGTGAAACTATGACATATCCTGTTTTAAATACCGATCACCTATAGAGAATAATGAGACTTACTTCGAAATATTGGGTATTTATTTTCGTTTCTTCCCCAAAAATGTTTGTTATCATTTATTCAAGTTGAAGATTAATCAACAGAAAATTAACCTTCAGAAACTGCATAATTCAATATCAATTCTGAAATAATAAACAAGAAAGTGCTTACGAGAAGGAGCTACGATCGATGAAGAAGTTACTGATTGTGTAGAATACTCGATAGAATATGAAACATTTATTTTTAATCTTCGTCGATCTCCTGCCTTTTGACCAGAAAGATTTGATTCGAAATATTCAGATATCGATTCATTTCACCCCGAGATGAACAGGTTTTTTCAGTACACACAGTTTTTTCTTCAATCTTTCATTGAAGCGATCGTGGAGTTTCGATATCAAATTTCATCAAGTGGGTTGGGTCTTATATCAATGAACCATGTACAAATACAGCCTTATATTTACTTCGATAGGTGGATGTACTTCGATGGCTCCCTCACAAAATGGCTGACTTTCTCTTCATACTTTGCGAACTTGCTGACCACGATGCTGCCTATTTAGTACCAGTATTTTTAATGCTTCATTAAGAAGTCAAACAAACACTCCCTTTGTTTCAAATACTTGCTATATTCGAATCTATATTGAAAATGTCAATTTGCATATAAACATTATTCAAAAATACTGGATTTCATGCTGGAATTATACAAAAATTAACTTGAGTGCTGCTATTTTAAAGCGAATACTCAACAATAGCCGGTTAAATCCTCATGTTAATTCTCAAGTTTCCTTGATTCTATCGGAATTGGCCAAAAGTGATCACCTCAATTATTTTGTATTTTCGGTTTTGTATAATTTTATTCAGTGAGTGAACCATCATCATGGTTTCATTGATTACTTGTGAAGGAGTGTTTCTTCAATATTGGGGGAAATTTGAACGGAACTTCTTTCAAGAATAAGAGTAATCGAGAAGTAGGGTAAAAGGTACAGTTGTTGACACCCTATCAGTGATTGACACCCTCATTTTCATATTTCAATTATAAGAATTGGATGGAGGCCTTAAAAACATGGAGCTTTGAAAAAAATATTTCAATTTTTCAAGTTTGGACTGTTAGTATTAATTTGGGTTAGGTTTGCATTCCTAATTCACCATATATTTATCAATGTGCAGCGTGCTGACGATCATTGCAATTAGAAAAATACTGCCATTTTCTCAAGGTACTTAACTCAAGTTCATAACATTTTTTTAATTGTTCTAATTTTTGTCTGAAGCATAATTTTTGTTTGAATTATTGAAACTCTTCAATAAATACTTTTTCATAACTTAAAATCTATTTGGTTGAAGGTTTCGCGTTTTTTTGTGGGTGTCAATAATTGCCTTTGAAAATATGTGGATGAATAGTGATTGACATACTATGTCAATAACTGTCGTATTCAAATTTTGCAAAATTAGTCCGTGTTGCCTACTATTCAGGCCTCGATTTCTCAATGAATACTGAAAAATGATTGAACTTTATCTAATTTTGTTCTAGATAGTTGTTGACACCAGTGTCAATCTCTGTGAATTTCCACGTGTCAATAACTATATTGCAAGTTCAACTAGTTCCCTTCTTGTCCCTACCCCCTGAATCGATTTTCCACGCTTCATTCTCAACAACATGGCAAAAGCAAAAGAAGGAAGCAATTATAAGAAAAATTACACGGAGGATGCTATTATTTCTGCCTTATCAGCAGTAAAATCAGAAGGAATGTCCAGAAAACTTGCCTCCCAAACCTATGGCGTTCCTCATTCTACAATAATATTTTGGTTGAGTGGAAAACTTGTTGAAAAAATGAAAAGCACTGACGTGTAGTCAGGAGCTTTTGAGCGCTCGTTCATCTACCTAGTAGGTAGAATCTTCCTAAAAAAAATTTCTTTTTTTCTTTTGGTCATTGATAATTTTGTTCATTGATAAACGTGACCGCGATATTCGAGATCCACACCTATCCTGAAAATGTCTAGTCCCCCTCCGTTCGAAAGTTATTATTTTCTTCTGGTCATGCGATTTGGACAAATTTTGCATGTAACTTGAACACGTCATTCGCACCATCTGGGTGCGAAATTTTATCTCGATCGAATCAGTAGTTTAGAAGTAATCAGGAGATCAAAATTTCGAACGGCCATATTTACGGAACCCCTAATGGAATTCTGCTCATTAACCAACTCAACTACGGCAGTCGGAAACTGAACCCACACTGAAAATTTAAAGTCTCTAGGTCGTTCCGTTCGAAAGTTATCGTGCTTACGGCAAGATTCGAAAAATACAGACATCTTGACGAAATGATGTAGCCCTGGTGTAAGTCCAACGAGCGCTCAACAAATCACGGACCTTGCCCTGTATTAACCTATGAAGAAGATCTCAAATTAAGTGAGAGAATAGACGGGTGTGCCAAAAAAAAATAAAAAAAAAATTATTTCAAGCATAAAGCTTTATGATGAAATTCATGAAGAATCCTTTATACAGTCATGAAACAGTCCAATATGGACATGGATTGTACATCTGAAACACAATCTGTGATAACAATGAAAACCAAGTTGCTATAAACGGCTACTGGAGAACCAACTGCCAGGGCTTGTGCCCTATTTGCAAAAAGAATTTGGATTCAAATGGTATTAAATAATTAAATGCATTTCCTGTGCATGAAAATTCCATGTTTAATGTTTATTGAAATATGTCTTCATAGAGAAGGTTTCCATTTCGAATATTTTTAATGCAAAACTTAAATAAATCTTATAATGAACGATCCATTACTATATATTATACCTATCCACATCCTTGTTCAGCTGATTGAAAATATGAGAGACAACAGTATGTCAATAACTGTATCAGGTGGTGTCAACAATAGATTTTACAGTGTCAATCACTGAAAATTGACACATGATGTTAACGATGTGTTTTAAAGCTTCTTCTGAAAAGGTTTTTCCACTTTCGGTTGTTAATTTGAATCGAGTATAAACCAACACATAACCTCGAAAAAGAAATATTTTCATTTCATACCCAAATAACAAATTATTTATATTCTATTGGGACAGTTGGCTTAAGGTGTCAATAACTGTAGTGTTTACCCTATACAGTAGGAATTGAAACGCAATAGTCAAATAATCAGCAAGATAACGATCGCCATTGTGAATTTTCTAGCTATAACCGGGCACATGGTACATTGGCCTCACTTATTTATGGAGAAAGACCCCTTCTTGGCCCTTGTCTGGCAGAACAACCCCTGATCTACACACCAGTTTAATTTTATAGCCTTGCCTTCGGGGTCTGGTGGAAGAAGTCAATAACTGTTCTTTATAATATATTAGACGGCTCGGGATATGTGAGATAAATTACATTTGCTAAATATCTATCGGTGGAAAGCTACGAAGCCTAGAAAATAAATTTGTTAGCTTCGGCAGGGGATGATTTCTCTTGTTTTATGGAGTTCCCTTTTTGTTCGAACAAAAAATTTCTTCGAGAAAAAAATTGATATATGTTTTTGCCCATATCTTTGGGATCACTATTCGACATTTTTATTACTGCATTTTTCTTATCTTCTCCGAACTTTATGTTTCGTATGGTAGATCATCTTGATCCTGTTCAGTTTTTTGAGCTTTTATAAGTAACTTCTAGTAGTGCGAAATCAGATTCTCTTGAAAAATTATAAAGTTCTTCTTTGATTAATGATCATTATGTTCCACGAGGAAAGTACTGTTCAATTCTTTATAAAAAATATCACAGTATTGATCAATTTCTATCTCCAAAGTCGATTGCAAATCGCGCCTGAACAGGGCAACAACTACACTGATTTAAGTTGAAATTTACGTGCATAATTTATGAATGGAATTTCCAGAAATCCAATTTATACGAACGAACGAAATTTCAATTCAATAAGAAAACACGAAACTCCCGCTAAATGGGCTTATTTTTTTTATGCCGGCTCTCCACACCTGAGAGCTTCTGCATCTCCAGAAAACATCGGACCGAATGGTTTTTCCTTGATGGCGTGTAATCGAAAAGATGTCCGTGAATTATGTACGCCGTAGATTATCTGTGGAAGAATCAGAACTTGCCTTATTAGATCTCAGTCGGTCTCTTTTTCGTTTCTTTGTCCCAGGTATTCGATCGTTTTCCTTTTCACGGTAGCGTCTCAACGTAGATGAGAGGTAAGGAGGGACTTCTTTGTTGGCCGTAGGAATGGCAGAAAGGGATGATGGAAGCATGAGACCCTTTTCGGGTGTGAAATTTAATTGAATGGTTTGGGTTCTATTGTGAGCTCACTCTAGGTCCTATATGAAGGTATGGATCTGCTTTTTCAGATCTCTATCTTCGCGAACTATTTTTTACCAGCGCAGTTTTCCGCAGTGATGAATGTTCGTTGTTGACTGCTTTAATGATCTCGTTTCGACGATATAAAGAATACAAAGATTTTTTTCAATGTGATTATTATATCGCTTTGTATATCTATAGGATCGATTATTTTCGACAGTTGAGCAATATTACTTTTCATTGACGCATTCCACATGGTGTTCCTAAATGTTCGTAAACATTGGAAGAGTTTATATTCGGCCCTTCGAAAAAGTGAAACGTAGGACATCAAAACTTTACCGATGACCAAAGAGGAAATAAATAGATACTTCTTATCTCTACCTTCGAAGTTAAGATGTTTTTGTTGCATTCACCGAAATGGTTTTTCATTCTGTTTTAAAAAAAATTCTGATAGAATTTGCCGATACTTGATGCAAATCTATAATCAAACTTACAATAGAGTAACTAATATGATTTCCCCTACATTACCAAGACCATAGATACTATACATAGAATTATCGAAAAGAAAATTGGTCACCTGAAGCACTGACTGAATTCTGGATTTTCGCCTTTGCTTTAAATTTTTTTTACAGCTGTCAAAATTTTTCAAATTGTTCTTTAAAACTGGAGAATGCGAACCTACCTACAAGTTGGATGAACGAGCGCTCAAACGCTCCTGACTTCACGGCAGTGCTTTTCTCAATTTTTTTTTGAGCGCTCGTACTACTTACACGAGGGCTATATCATTTCGTCACGATGTCTGTATTTTTCGAATTTTGAGCCGAAAATGGTCTCAAACGACTATGTTCGACTCACTGATGACGAATCCGTCGGAAAATTTGAGCCTGTCCGTCCGTCCGTCCGTCCGGCCGTATACACGATAACTCTCGAACAGAATGTCCTAGAAACTTGAAATTTTCAGGGTAGGTTCGAATCTCGAATGCCGCGGTTAAGTTCGTTATTGGGCAAAATACGCCGAGGGGTTCCGTAAATATGGCCGCTCGAAATTTTGTTTTCCTGATTACTTCAAAACTACAAATTCGATCGAGATGAAATTTTGCACTCTAATGGAAAATGAGGTGTTCAAGCTACATGCAAAATTTTGTTCAGCTCGCATCACCAGAACCATAGAAACCATAGAAAATTGTAACTTCTGAACGGAAACGCCTAGAGACTTGAAATTTTCAGGATAGGTGTGGATCACGATTGTCGTGATCACTTTTATCTATGAGCAAAATTATACCAGGGGTTCCGTAAATATGGTCGTTTGAAATTTAGTTTTTTTGATAATTTCCAAACTACAGATTCGATCATGACGAAATCCTGTATACTAATGGAGAATAATATATTCAAGCTACATTTCTCTAGAGCACATGACCAGAACCATAGAAACCATAGAAAATCATAACTTTCGAACGGAGAGGCCTAGGGACTTGAAATTTTCAGGATAGGTTTAGATCTGAAATTTGGCGTTCACGTTCATCAATGAGCAGAATTGTACTAGGGGTTCCGTAAATACGGTCGTTAGAAATTTTGTTTTCTCGATAATTTCGATCGATCGAGATAAAATTTTGTATTTTAAACGAGAATGATATATTAAAGCAACATTTTGTCCAGATCGCATGACCAGAACCATAGAAACCATAGAAAATCATAACTTCCGAAGGAAAAGGCCTAGTAACTTGAAATTAGACTAGGGGTTCCGTAAATATGGCCGTTCAAAATATTTTTTTCCTGATGCTTTCGAAACTAATGATCGGAAATTTTGCACCTAGCTGAGGAATATTTTATTCAAACTACGTGCCAAATTTTGTCCAGATCGCATCACCAAGGTCATAGAAACCGTAGAAAGTTCTAGCGAATTATCGAAAATAAATTGATCAGCTGAAGCACTGACATGAAGTCTGGAGTTTCGCCTAAGTTTCAGAATTTTTTTGACAGCTGTCGAAAATTCCTTCAATTGATTTTTAAAACTGGAAAATGCGAATCTACCTACAAGGTGCATTTACGAGCGCTCAAAAGCTCCTGCCTTCACGGCAGTGCTTTTCGTAATTTTTTGGAGTAATTTATATCCAAATAGAGAAAAACTCCAAAGGACGCATTCATACTTACTCATACGCAATCAAGGAAGAAATGGTAGAAAAGACTGTTGAGTAAATGAATTATGTCAGGCAAATTATCATTGAGAGAATTGAACCGCTGTGAAGCTAACAGACTGTTTTCAGCAGACTGTTTGACGGAAACACCCGAACGCGCTGACCAGTGGCGCACAGGCGGAAGCCGAAAATTATATTGGAATTACGTTACAGCATGCAATAGGAAACATGGGGATCTCAGAGTTGATGAAATTAGAGTAGAACAATGGAATGGAAAACAAGAAAATTAATTATCCAAATCATTTCAGAGAATTGATGAAGTTTTTTCATCCACGAATATATGTGTTCGACTATTTCAGAAACTATTAGCCGGAGCATAACCATATTTGGTATGACGAATTTTTATACCCATGTGATTAACCACTAAAAAAATCATCGACTTGCAAAGGGATACAGGGGGTGATTTTCCATCCCTAATATCAAAAAAATTCATAACACGAAAACCGTTCGCCGGAGCATAACCATATTAGGTATGTAGAATCGTTGTACCAATGTGATTGACCACTGAAAAAATCATCGACTTGCAAAGGGATACAGGGGGTGATTTTTCATCCCTTTTATTAAAAAAATTCATAACACGAAAACCGTTCGCCGGAGCATAACCATATTTGGTATGTAGAATCTATATACCGATGCGATTAACCACTAAAAAAATCATCGACTTGCAAAGGGAAACAGGGGGTGATTTTCCATCCCTTATATCAAAAAAATCCATAACACGAAAACCGTTCGCCGGAGCATAACCATATTTGGTATGTAGAATCTATATACTGATGCGATTAACGACTAAAAAAATCATCGACTTGCAAAGGGATACAGGGGGTGTTTTTTCATCCCTTATATTAAAAAAATTCATAACACGAAAACCGTTCGCCGGAGCATAACCATATTTGGTATGTAGAATCTATATACCGATGCGATTAACCACTGAAAAAACCATCGACTTGCAAAGGGATACAGGGGGTGATTTTCCATCCCTTATATCAAAAAAATTCATAACACGAAAACCGTTCGCTGGAGCATAACCATATTTGGTATGTAGAATCGTTATACCAATGTGATTGACCACTGAAAAAATCATCGACTTGCAAAGGGATACAGGGGGTGATTTTTCATCCCTTATATTAAAAAAATTCATAACACGAAAACCGTTCGCCGGAGCATAACCATATTTGGTATGTAGAATCTATATACTGATGCGATAAACGACTAAAAAAAACATCGACTTGCAAAGGGATACAGGGGGTGATTTTCCATCCCTTATATCAAAAAAATTCATAACACGAAAACCGTTCGCCGGAGCATAACCATATTAAGTATGTAGAATCGTTATACCAATGTGATTGACCACTAAAAAAATCATCGACTTGCAAAGGGATACAGGGTGTGTTTTTTTCATCCCTTATATTGAAAAAAATCATAACACGAAAACCGTTCGCCGGAGCATAACCATATTTGGTATGTAGAATCTATATAACGATGCGATTAACCACTGAAAAAATCATCGACTTGCAAAGGGATACAGGGGGTGATTTTCCATCCCTTATATCAAAAAAATTCATAACACGAAAACCGTGAAAGGGATGAAAAATCACCCTCTGTATCCCTTTGCAAGTCGATGATTTTTTCAGTGGTTAATCGCATCGGTATATAGATTCTACATACCAAATATGGTTATGCTCCGGCGAACGGTTTTCGTGTTATGAATTTTTTTAATATAAGGGATGAAAAATCACCCTCTGTATCCCTTTGCAAGTCGATGATTTTTTTAGTGGTTGATCGCATCGTTATATAGATTCTACATACCAAATATGGTTATGCTCCGGCGAACGGTTTTCGTGTTATGGATTTTTTTGATATAAGGGATGGAAAATCACCCCCTGTATCCCTTTGCAAGTCGATGATTTTTTTAGTGGTTGATGGCATCGGTATATAGATTCTACATACCAAATATGATTATGCTCCGGCGAACGGTTTTCGTGTTATGAATTTTTTTAATATAAGGGATGAAAAATCAGCCCCTGTATCCCTTTGCAAGTCGATGATTTTTTTAGTGGTCAATCACATTGGTACAACGATTCTACATACCAAATATGGTTATGCTCCGGCGAACGGTTTTCGTGTTATGAATTTTTTTGATATAAGGGATGGAAAATCACCCCCTGTATCCCTTTGCAAGTCGATGATTTTTTTAGTGGTTAATCACATGGGTATATAGATTCTACATACCGAATATGGTTATGCTCCGGCGAACGGTTTTCGTGTTATGAATTTTTTTAATATAAGGGATGGAAAATCACCCCCTGTATCCCTTTGCAAGTCGATGATTTTTTTAGTGGTTAATCGCATCGGTATATAGATTCTACATACCGAATATGGTTATGCTCCGGCGAACGGTTTTCGTGTTATGGATTTTTTTGATATAAGGGATGGAAAATCACCCCCTGTATCCCTTTGCAAATCGATGATTTTTTTAGTGGTTAATCGCATCGGTATATAGATTCTACATACCGAATATGGTTATGCTCCGGCGAACGGTTTTCGTGTTATGAATTTTTTTAATATAAGGGATGGAAAATCACCCCCTGTATCCCTTTGCAAGTCGATGATTTTTTTAGTGGTTAATCGCATCGGTATATAGATTCTAAATACCAAATATGGTTATGCTCCGGCGAACGGTTTTCGTGTTATGAATTTTTTTAATATAAGGGATGAAAAATCACCCCCTGTATCCCTTTGCAAGTCGATGATTTTTTTAGTGGTTAATCGCATCGGTATATAGATTCTAAATACCAAATATGGTTATGCTCCGGCGAACGGTTTTCGTGTTATGAATTTTTTTGATATAAGGGATGGAAAATCACCCCCTGTATCCCTTTGCAAGTCGATGATTTTTTTAGTGGTTGATGGCATCGGTATATAGATTCTACATACCAAATATGATTATGCTCCGGCGAACGGTTTTCGTGTTATGAATTTTTTT
This sequence comes from Aphidecta obliterata, assembly GCA_963966015.1. Taxonomy (NCBI): domain Eukaryota; kingdom Metazoa; phylum Arthropoda; class Insecta; order Coleoptera; family Coccinellidae; genus Aphidecta; species Aphidecta obliterata. The sequence continues at coordinate 2,897,423 of OZ014432.1, forward strand.
AATATAAGGGATGAAAAATCAGCCCCTGTATCCCTTTGCAAGTCGATGATTTTTTTAGTGGTCAATCACATTGGTACAACGATTCTACATACCAAATATGGTTATGCTCCGGCGAACGGTTTTCGTGTTATGAATTTTTTTGATATAAGGGATGGAAAATCACCCCCTGTATCCCTTTGCAAGTCGATGATTTTTTTAGTGGTTAATCACATGGGTATAAAAATTCTTCATACCAAATATGGTTATGCTCCGGCTAATAGTTTCTGAAATAGTCGAACACATATATTCGTGGATGAAAAAACTTCATCAATTCTCTGAAATGATTTGGATAATTAATTTTCTTGTTTTCCATTCCATTGTACTACTCTAATTTCATCAACTCTGAGATCCCCATGTTTCCTATTGCATGCTGTAATGTAATTCCAATATAATTTTCGGCTTCCGCCTGTGCGCCACTGGTCAGCGCGTTCGGGTGTTTTCGTCAAACAGTCTGCTGAAAACAGTCTGTTAGCTTCACAGCGGTGAGAATTGACTAGTTCATTGAATGTCATGGAAATCGAAGTGAGCAGAAGGATATACAGCCCACATTTCGGTTTACCCTGTTTGGAAATGAAGAATAGAAGGCCAAAAATATTACTGGAAGATTCACTCACAAACACAGACGCATTCGGTGGTGTAATTCTGTAACCAATGAATATATTCGAAAAACGCTGCAAATTTTACCCAAATTATATATCAACATCTACGAAATAATATTCGATATGTCATAAGTTATGAAACATTATGGTATGTGCTTTCCGCATTCGATAGGGATATCATCAACATATATTTCGAATATCATAATTTATTGTTGAAAAGATTTGCCGCAATGAATTTTGGGATTTATCCTTCGTTTTTTGAGCGCTCGTACTACTTACACGAGGGCTATATCATTTCGTCACGATGTCTGTATTTTTCGAATTTTGAGCCGAAAATGGTCTCAATCGACTATGTTCGACTCACTGATGACGAATCCGTCGGAAAATTCGAGTCTGTCCGTCCGGCCGACCGGCCGTAAGCACGATAACTCTCGAACGAGACAACCTAGGGACTTGAAATTTTCAGTGTGGATTCAGTTCCCGAATGGCTCGGTTAAGTTCGTTAATGGGCCAAATTCCACCAGGGGTTCCGTAAATATGGCCGTTCAAAGTTTTGTTTCCCTGATTACTTGAAAACTACAGATTTGATCGAGATGAAATTTTGCACTCGAATGGAAAATGAGGTGTTCAAGCTACATGTGGAATTTTGTCCAGATCGCATGACCAAAACCATAGAAACCATAGAAAATTGTAACTTTTGAACGGAAACGCCTAGGGACTTGAAATTTTCAGCATAGGTGTGGATCTTGAATGTCGTGATCACGTTCATCTATGAGCAACATTATACAAGGGGTTCCGTAAATACGGTCGTTTGAAATTTTGTTTTTTCGATATATTCGAAACTACGGATTCGATCGAGATGAAATTTTGTATTTTAATCGAGAATGATATATTGAAGCAATATTTTGTCCAGATCGCATGACCAGAACCATAGAAACCATAGAAAATTCTAACTTTTGAACGGAAAGGCCTAGGAACTTGAAATTTTCAGGGTGGGTTTGGATCGCAAATTTCACGGTCACGTTCATCAATGAGCAAAATTAGACTAGGGGTCCGTGAATATGGCCGTTCAAGATATTTTTGTCCTGATAGTTTCGAAACTACTGATCGGATTGGAATGTAATTATGCACCTAGCTCAGGAATGATGTATTCAAACTACGTGCAAAATTTTGTCCAGATCGCATCACTAAGACCTCAGATACCGTGGAAAGTTCTAGCGAATTATGGAAAAAAAATTGATCAGCTGAAGCACCGACATGAAGTCTGGAGTTTTGCCTAAGTTTCAGGATTTTTTTGACAGCAGTCAAACATTCCTTCAATTGATTTCTAAAACTGGAAAATGCGAATCTACCTACAAGGTGCATGTAAGAGCGCTCAAAAGCTCCTGCCTTCACGGCAGTGCTTTTCGAAATTTTTGATTTTAAAATTTTTTTTTTTTTGTTACATATTTGAATTATTAATAATTGTTTTTGATACTTAGCTTCAACAAAATGTTCGAAATCTTCAAGAAGCCATAAATATCCCTATGCATACATCTCTTTTTTGTTTTGTATGTACGTGATGAAATATAATATAATGTAATCAATTACTCATAACATCAAAGTTGTCAAGTTGTGTCATCTTCGCAATATCCACATAAAAGTGAACAATCGAATTAAAAATCTGGGAAAGAAGTCGGCAGAACTAATCCCGAATCCATCCAAAGCTGTGGAAGTAGCCGATTCTGTAAAAACGGTAAGCTCATTGAAGGATTTTTCTTGCTTTTGTTGACTCCTCAAAATGAAACTTTTAACTGAAGACAACAGGATTAAATTAAAACCTTTTGTCGATATTTCAGCGGGTCCTTTTATCGTGCACAGTCGGGACATTATTGATCTAACAAAAACGAAAAAACGTAATCACATCTGCCAGTAGCCAGGGGTGAAATGATTAACAATTCAGGTAAATAGTTGTCTCCAGTCGTATCCGGCTAGTGAGACCGTCTTTCTAGCTTTAACAAATACACAATTTGCGATTTTATGCCCAGGTGAACTTGAACCTTTACAGGATGAATAAGTATGCCGGTGTCCCCAACTATCTTTTGTGAGGACGCTTTCAAGGGCACAAAAGACGATGTGGTCTCCTTTGTCATTCGAACATTTGTCCCCAAATCTCACAAGGACCTGTCAAGTTTGATCGCTGGAAAGACACCCATCGATTATCTATTTCATTTCCTTGGGTATTGCATTTCTGGACGGTTGAAAATTTCTTGTAGTTCAGGACGTATGTCAGAGTGCTTCATTCAATTTTCTGGCCACTCTCGCAGATTTGAAGAAAGGGACCATATGACTTCTTGGAGCACCCCTACGGTGGGGAATTTGTTAAGGTTTGATGTCAATAAAAGCGTTTTCAATGGGGATAATGAAATAAATTAGTTTCGTATTATGTTTCTTGAGATTTTCGACAATGCCTTTTCAGGTCGTGTGGCTAGGAGAAGTTGAAGAGAAATCGTCTAAACGAGGGAATCACCAAATACTCCCTTCACTGTCGAAGAACTTTACCGCTTTTCTCCATTTTCTGTTGTTATATTATGCACATACGCTTGCTCGAAGATGGGTTTTTTTTCGGCATTGAACCATACCTTCTTGAAAATAGGTTCAAACCTTACGGATTGGATGATCGCTAAAATCGAATATAAAAAAACTCGAGAAATGCTGTCTGGAGTCTGAAGCATTTGCGCGCTGGTCTCCCTGTGTAGGAAACAGGCATTCAGTGTGTTCATTGTCGGTGTGACAAATACGGTAATTTTATTTTATATATTTCAAAAGATGGAATCACTGAATTATATCAGAAAAACTCAATTTTCGTCGTGGAACAGGTTGAAAGCTGAGTTTTTACTCATTCAGACCTCGAAATTTCAAAACGAATTCTACATCTGTGAGTCCAAGGTGATCGTTCGAGAACATTTTCGGCTCAAAATTCGAAAATTACAAATCTTTGGGCAAAATGATAGCGCCCTTGTTAAAAAAAATAACGTTCGATGATTTAAATGTACTGTGCTTTTAGGTTTCATCTTTTCATTCAATGATATACTTTATTTCAATTTAAAAAATACAAGATATTTTCGGGTTAGAGCAAGAACAGAAAAACAATGACCTTTAGTTAGATCATATATTTAGCGAAGTTTCGCAGATTTTCGTCTGATCTTCAGGCCTAAAATTAAAAAGACATCAGGCATACTATTTGCAAACAATAACAAATAACTTCCTCTATAGAGACTAGAGGTGGAGCATGTAGCAGACAAAAACCTAACAATTCCAAAAAACCTTTTCATCGATCTTTAACATTCTCAATTTTAACTGAGGAAATGCAACGTGCAGTTATCGACTAAGATACAGGTTAAACATAGAAAAGCCCCAACCACTTCACCTAACCTACTCTATAGACGTTTATATCTTGTCAAAATTGGGTTATAAAACCTACTCAAATTCTCTGAGTCAGACCCAAAATTAACAGAATTAATCAAATTGATGTGTATCATTTCTAACATGTTTCTTTTTTTAAGTTGTTTTTCATAATCTAAACTTTCAACGCTGGGAAAATCAAACTTATGCTCTTCTCCAAAAAAATGAGAACACAAGGCTGTCATATCTTTGTTATTCACATCTCTAATGTCATTTTTGTGTTGTTTTCTTTTATTCTTTAAATACTGTTTAGTCTGCCAAAATACATTCTATTGCAATCCAAATCCAAACACGGTATCCCATATATCACGCTAGATTTATGTTCTTTTTTGATTCGATCATTAATTTTACTATAAAATGTGCCAAAAGTTTTCATGTTGTAGAAAACTAGTTCTTTATTTTCTGTTTTCAGGGTTCTTTTTATTTTTTTGTGAGAGATAGCCGATATATGGTATTTAGAAATATTTTTGTTTGTTCAACAATGTTTTCTTTTCTGTTTTTCACAATATCTACAATATCTTGTGTTTTTTGAATTATCCTTGGAGGGCACTATCACTGAAATTACAGTACATTATTTTAATTCGCCTAATTTGTTTTGATCACCGTTACCTTACTCCACCCTCCCCTTCAGAACAATAATCTGAATAATTACTAAAAATAATATGGAGTCGAATTGTCTGACATTTTTTATAATTTTCAAAACACTGATATTCATTGGTTTGAAGTATTGGATCATATATCTTCGATCCTCATGCTTGCGACGTTTTCGTTTCATAACCAATCAAGAATTCTTGAATTATTGGATATCAAATTTTCAAGAAATTTGCACGTTCAAGTGAAAATTCGATTTGGTTTTTGTGTATTGATATACCTGCTCGAATATCTGCGGTTTCGGTGACGAATTTTTTTTTCCAAAAGAGTGCTGAATCTATTCATATTCATTTCTAAATGCTGAATGATTCGAAATATAGAAAATCAGAATGTGGCCAATTTACTGAAGTTATTCCTAGAGAGTATACGAATAAATATTTCATTTCATTCGCTTATATTGATCGGGTATTCAAATGGAAATTGAAAATAGTAATTGGAAATCTAAATTGCTAGTTTATATATGTTCTTACTTGCACTCAGAACTCAATAGACATATTTTCGAAGAACACTTCAAATTTCACATGAAAGTCCATTATTTCTACTTCACTTCGTAGTCTCTATATAGATGTCAAGAAATATATCAGCCTATTCCGAAATATCCAATCAATTCTAAACAATACCCCATTCATATACCTTTGCAAAATTAATTTGCCGAAAAGTAAAATGTGAAAATTCAAGAGTGGTTGAAAATTATATTCCAATTTACGATTTGAAAACTTCATTGTCGTAAATATAATCAATCAATACATCCGATCAAGTTCGAATCCGTAGTTTCTTCTGTAGTTCGTACATAATGTTATTATTTATAATAATGAAAACCTACTTGTCTGTTGGTGATATCACATGACTCAAAGAATCCAAACACATTATTCCATCAAGTCGACGGCGTTCATATGACAAGACAAATATTTACCTTAAATTCAGAAGAGCGTTTTGTCGCTGTAAATGAGTTTCCATTTCCTGCTATCCGGTTCTTTCAGAGTCGTGAACAATCTTCGATCTATCTCGTGGGGTTGGAAATAAAAATGGCTATAAATAAAGAACGAATGTGAACGTTTGCCATGAGATGTTATGGTTCTCATATAAGCTTTTATCTGGATTGATCCTTAATAAAGAATACCAGAACTCTTTGTATTGAAAGACAGTAGACTACATAAAATTAATGAAGACAACGAATTTACATAATCACAATTTACTCAACCAAATAATATCTTGGCATTCCGTACTATACCGTACTTGGTGAGACCGACATAAACCTTCTGCATGGCAAATCGGCCCTTATACGTGCAATTCATTCATGAAAAGAAAATTCTCCTAAATATTCCTATCATTCTTCCTTCATCGGATAGGTGTATCTTCGGCGTTGCTAGCAGACTACGAAAAAAATTTTTTTTAAGTGAAAACCTCTTCAGAGGTTGAACGATTTTTATCAAAGGGGAATGTTCTTTTCGACATGACTTTCAATTAAGTACCTACATCTATATCCTGTTCTCGAAGAACAAATATCCCGAAGGATTATCATGAAATATCGAAAATATTATGGTCAATTTCAACTCACAAGAAATTCAAATGAAGATTTGTGTTGAATGTACTCAAGTTGACTCTTAATCGTGTGTCCTAACTTGCTTTCTATCCGAGTGTAAATGTTCGCAAATAATTATTGTTTTTTAATGAATGGCTCCAAGAATTTATTTCGGTTGATTTAGATGAAAATTGGCATGCTTATTTGCTGCTAAGGGGCTTCTTTCAACAATATCATAAAGATTATACCAAATTATTAATTGCAGTCACGTTTTTTGTAAATTTTTCGAATTGAGCAGTTGAAAACCCAATTTTTGTATTCCATCAATTCGTATCGTCTCTCGCTTCGTTTTTTTGGGAACAACTATTGGGGCTTTCTTTGTGCCAAAGTAAATCAGCCAAAACTTTTCGAGAAATCATAAAAAACTCAATATTAAGTTAGTGGAATTGGTTTTTTCGATTTTCGCCAAAGTGGCTCTGCTTCATAGAGGCCTGAATTGATGATTAGTGTGTTATACTCACATGATGAGTCTTCGTTCGTTTCAAATATTTAGGCTATCTCTCATTCAATGAACACTGGTTTGAGCATTTTTTCTTTCGTCATTTTGAGAGGCTATGAAAAACCAAAATGAGGAATTTTGGACAGTGGAACTTAGGCTTCATCATTTCGGTATGGTGAACGAAAAAAGGCTTTGATGACGACCACTGTCTTCAAGGCCGTCAAATTTCTAAGTTTTTGTTCGTCGATATCAGCCTATACAAAGAAGTCACATGAAGCAAAGCGATCGAGCAATGCTGACCTACTCTATCTCAAGAATTCGCGCCTTGTGACTTCTCCCTCTCAAGGGTTATTGAAGGTGCAGTTAAGAACTATAGATCCATAAACTTTTCGTCCTTAAAAATGGTCATTCGGCTGCAAATCGGGTGATAGATTGAGATTTCAGAATTGAATGTTTCCAGTTTTTTACTATTTAGGCTTTGTTGCATCTCCTAAGAGTACACAGAATAGGTTAATACCCACCCACGAATAAATTCCTTATATCTCCTCCTCTTCATACCTTCTTGAAATGATGAATGAAGTATTGCTTCCCCCCCTCTGGATATCATGAGTTTAATATACTCAAACCTATACTCTGTTTATACTAGTATGAACTTTTTCGTTAGATGTCTTTTGAATTTTCAGCCGAAAATGGTCTCAATCTCACTGATGACGAATACTGCGGAAAATTGAAGTCTGTCTCAGAGACTTGAAATTTTCAAGGTGGATTCAGTTCCCAAATGCCGTGGCCCGTGGTTGAGTTCGTTAATGGGCAGAATTCTACCAGGGGTTCCGTGAATATGGCGGTTCGTAATTTTGTTCTCCTGATTACTTCGAAACTACTGATTCGATCGGGATGCAAAATTCTGCCCAGAACCATAGAAACCATAGAAAATTATAACTTTCGAACGGAAAGCTCAGGGACTTGAAATTTCCAGGATAGGTTTATTGTTTATATCCCGATTCTCCTAGGTCTCTGTGAGACCCCTCAGAAGCTCAGAGCTTGTGCGAGTTAGGAGACCGGGTTAGATCTCGAATTTCGCTGTCACGTTTATCAATGAGCAGAATCAGACCAGGGGTTTCGTAAATATATTATTATGGTCGTTTGAAATTTAGTTTTTTTGATAATTTCAAAACTACGGATTCGATCGTGACATAATTTTGCATTTCAATGGAGAAAGATATATTGAAGCTTGTCCAGATCGCATGACCAGAACCATAGAAACCATAGAAAATTATAACTTTCGAACGGAAAGGCCTAGGGAATCGAAATTTTCAGGGTTGGTTTGTATCGCGAATGTCGCGGTCAAGTTGATCAATGAGAAAAATTAGACTAGGGGTTCCGTGAATTTGGCCGTTCAAAATACGTTCTTCCTGATAATTTCGAAACTACTGATTGGGTTGGATTGGAAATCTGCACATGGATGAAGAATAAGGTATTCAAACTATGTACGTGTTGTCCAGATCGCACCACCAAGACCATAAGTAGCGTAGAAAATTCTAGCGAATGATAGAAAAACAAATTTTTTGAGAGCTTTCGAAAATTTTTTCATTTGGTTTCTAAAACTGGAAAATGCGAAACTACCTACAAGGTGTATGAACGAGCGTTCAAAAACCCCTGCTTACGGCAGTGCTCTTCATCAATTTTTCATACATTGTTTCGACAAATACGAATATCCAGAGTTTTGATCTCAATTCTTGCATATTTGAGATTGAAAATAATTAAAAGTATCACTTTGATAGTGTTGGTATATTTTTCTGTGGAAAACTACCCTGTATAACTTGGATTGTAGAGGTTATCACGTTATCAGTCGACTCTAATAATTCCTGTGAAAATTTACATAGTCTTGAATTCCACCGATATCGATCTTCATGTTACCTTAGTAACAAAAAGCATGCCAATTATTATTGAAGTTTCACTGTGGCTTTCCTCCTAGATAAACCACGAACTTTGGGTATTGATTTAGAACAACTCGGCTGAAATTCATTCATGATCTATTGAGTGCGGGCAAGAGTGCAGTGAGCCAGATAGGAATTCGTACTAGAAAATTCTGTATACATAGGGATATTATTAACGTCCGATTTATTTTCAATGGTCTATTAAATCAGCAAGTTGTTCATTCTTGGCTTTTTTCCATTCGCCTGCTCATTCTGTATTTTTGGACAATTCATCTAGATGCGGTTTGTTTGCTTTTGTCCAGATGGTTTAGGGCGCTCAAAATGAACAGGTCCATTTTTTGGCGCTTTTTTAGCTCTCTTTTCTCTTCTTCGATATTCGATCATCGAACATATAATTGCTAATCTTCATCATTATCAAACGCGGAATGATAATATATAGTGTATATAACCATGCACCTGAGCTTTTTGACTATACTCGGGACATAATGAAACGATGGAAGCCAGGAAAAAATGAAGAAAATTATTTATTGTAGATTGTAATCTAGTCATTTTACGTGTAGAGTACAAATATTATATTAGCACGTTGAACACATTATCAGGGCTACACAACTAGAGGACAATAGAAATGATCCAACTCCAACTCTTTACTTGATCATAGATAAAATAGTCCAAAAGATTCACTGAAAATCTAGAGTAATAACCGACAAAAGTAAAGTTCGAATATCATAGAACTAACTAAGTAAATAGATCCCATCCTTGATCCTTGCTACTGAAGAAAAAATGGAATCATAATGTTGCCGATTCGGCTACTGTAGTCCATTAAAACTGGATGATGAGCTCTATCTGACTATACATATCAACCAACCTATCAAAAACCATTAATTTTTAATATCATATCATAACTTCATAGTTTTCATGAAACATTTCATCACGATTCATGTTCAGCATATAGTATAACATTTCCTGTCCCATTCTTCCATCTAATCTCACGCATTATTATTTCGCGCCCCAGGTTTTCATAAATCTTTCAAATGTATGCTTACGACAACGTTGGCAAAATTCACACTTCTTTGCCTCCCGATGCTGAAGAATTGCCGGCATTCATTCCCCATCAATTTTTAATTTCCGCGAATGGCGTCATGAAAAAATTGAGCGTTTCGATATTCCACGCTACGTCGTCGTTTCCACCTCACTTCTCCTTCTCCTTGCACTTCGACATTCATAAACGAATCCCCTCTTACGCCAGCCCCCTCCCAATTGAACGGTGTTCAATACTCCGCCGAGTGGGACTAATTGCAATAAAGGAGGAAAACAAAAAAGGGATAATTGGTAATTATATAACGTTGCCGAGGTATCTGACTTCTCTAATTTTCGAGATTGGGGGAGTCGCAAATTCAATTATGGGGATTGGGACGACCTTAAAGTGAGACGACGATTCTTAATTTCGTCAAATAGGAAGTGGAGGAGATATAATGGCAGGATGAATAATTCAATGTGTCGCGAAAGTGCATCAGACGCTAGAGTTCCTGAAAATGTCCGGAAGATCTGATAGAGATTATCACTGATTGAAATTTGAAACGATGCTGAAAATTTCACCGTAAAAGAGCATTGATAATAATATTAGTTTTCTGTAATTGGATAAAATACAACTTTTTCTATAATCGATATCCAAAGTAGGCATTGGCGCTCGTATTTGAAAACGCAAACATTATATTTTTCGAGGAACGTCACTTTGTCGCTTATAAGCGACAAAACGGAAAAAACGCTCGCTTTCCCAATTATCCTTATATGTATATGAAAATTACGTGTCACGTCGTTTGTCCGGAATGAACTCCTATAATGGTGAACCGATTTTAATCAAATTTTGCACACAGTGTGCAGTTTGATCCAACTTAAAAGATAGGATAGTTTATATCTCAATTTATAGTTGCAATATTCTCTTATTGGAAATTATTTGTTTATTATTCATGACAAAGACTGATAATTATCCACTCGGCAACAGGGGGCTCAAATCGTCTACAGGAGATCACGTCCCCACTACACCGATCTGTCGACCATAGCGATATCATGGAATGAGTGATGCCAAGGTTCTGGGTCTTTCTTAAAACTGAACAAATTTGGAACTGTTTGAGTACTGGGGAATAACTTTCAAAAAATCGAGGTAAGGGTTAGGGGTTAGGGTAGGGTAAGGTTAGGGTTAATAATAATTTCACTGGCTTGAATAGCTTACTACAATATAATTGGACGTAGACCTTAACTACAGCAACGCGTGGCCGAGTCTGCTAGTTAACTATAAATCAAATATGCATTGCTTAGAGTATCCAATGACAACGAGTAAATAACATCTTTCATTTGATTGAAAAATTTCCTTGATAATAATCGTATGTGAGCGTGAAGCAGCAAAAATGGAGGAAGGAAATGATTGTAGTGATTTTTCATGTACACCACCTGAAATTGCAAGCGCCGCTAAAGTCGCGACATTAAACCTATTACCAGAAAGGTCGCGAATTGTGAACTGCTCGATAGTATAAAAAATCTGGTGTGCAATTCGAACGCAAATTAATTGTCGATTTCAAGAGATTGCCGCGCGACGAAGGAGCTGCCTCTTTCAATCGACAATATATCATTTTGCGCTCTTAAGGTTGTACACTACTTTCATTTGCCCTATGCATCAAAATAATTGTTTCTATGATTCCTCATAAACGGCATGTTGAATTCTGATCATTTTTTGAATGTACATTCAGGCGTGTATGCAAAAGACTTTCCCCAAAATTTTTCGAGAAAAAATTCAATATTTTTGCGTGTTATCCAGTCCATCCAAGGCGGATAATTTGAACTTACTTCAACAATAACTGTCAGTAAAAAAGAAAAAAGGTTGAAAATTTATATTTCTTTCAATATCAGAAAGTTGTTCTCATCGCTTTCTTAATGTGATTTTTATCCATCACCTTTCAAATCGGATATAGGTTCATGTATAAATATTCGAAAGATTATGGATTAAAATCGAATTAACAAATCGATAGCTAATGAGAACAACTTTTTGATATTTAAAGAAATTTCATTTTATTTTTTTTTAATCGCCAGTAATTTTTGAAGTGAGTTTGAATTATCCGCCTGGGATGGATTGGATTACACGGACAAATAGTGAATTTTTATTCAAAAACTTTCGAGGAAAGTCTTGTGCATACACGTCTGAATGTACATTCAAAAAATTGAAAGAATTCAATATGCCGTTTTTGAGAAATCATCGAAACAATTATTGCGAAGCAATGAAAGTAGTGTACACCCTTAATACACGAATATCTATTACACTATGCAGAGTGTTTCGGTAAATGCTTCGCACATTGGGTGCGATTCATTGGTTCTCTCAAAGAAAATGAGTTTCTATTGAAATAGATCCGGAAACGCCGATACATACAGGTGTGAAAGAAAATAAATTCTGTTTGGGGGATCTAGAGAACCCTTCGAGACAGATTCTCCGATTATGTCCACTGCTATTCTTTTCACAATTTCGAGTGTTTTTATCCACCGCTCTTCAAATTTTTAATGAAGATAGTCCCTTGGAAAGGCGCCCAGTCTTGCAAATTACCAAAAAATGTGCGAACAGTGAAATATTTAACTTAGGAGTGGAAAGGAAAAGAGAACCTATCTGGATGCAATCAATGGAAGCAATATGTTAAGAATGTAAACTTGAATTTTAGGTCTTGTCAAACGGATCAGTTTTTTTGAACAAAAAATAAACAAATAGTGATTTAATTTGTCAGGTATGATAAACCGTAAATTCCTACTCGAAGTATTTATTCTTTCTCAATTATAAATTATCAAGAATTTCGATTTTAATGACGATTCGAATCGAAAAATCATGTGATTAATATCGTTTCAACCCCGTTTTAAAATTCAATTCAGGGAGTCCTAATATTCCCCAAGTAAAATGGAGGTGACGTACGGACATTTTCACTGAATTTGTTTTGAAAATGGTCAATTATTATTTCCCTGCTTTTTCTGATATCCAGTCATATTCTTCATTCATTTCGGCATTCATGAATTCAAAGAAGAAAACAACACGAACAAAACTTTTCTATCTTGAGTCCGTTTCATTTCCCCACCGGAAGCAACCCAGTTGTTTTTTGTCAAAGATTTAAAGCAGCACTAACACTAACATTGAATGCAATAACATTCGAATGTCACTGAGAAATAAAAATTTCAACACCCCGACTTTATTGCCATGCCTGAATGTCTTCGGCATTCTGTTGGAGTGTGAAGTGTCAACTTGTCTTTGAAATGAACCATTATTAAAGTTAAGAAAGCGCTGTGGTCTCAAATAACTTGGTTGTGTGGATGTACGTTGAACGACGAATAGGATGAAATGGTTAATTATTCCAGCTGCAAACGGTTTATTTTACTTTCAAGATATTTCCGAGGTGAAAACGAGGACTGGTCCGAGGATAAATTTATTATTATTGCTATTATTTTTAGAATCAACCTTCTCTCTAGGAGGAAAAATATAACACTTTTGGAATTAACAGGGAAAATGGAATTCAAAATCGGAAGAAATTCCTTCGGTCTATGGATGTGCGAAATTTGTTCACGTTTTAACCGAAATGAAATCAACAGAAGAGTTCATTTTCAATTCAATGCGGTACAAGCGGTTAGTGAATTCCACTTACCTACCTATTATCCAAGAGGACGACAGTGTTGATATAGCGCAGGAAGAGGAAGGTACCAGTTAAATCTTTATGATTTAAAGTGGCCAGAATCAGTTCGAGTTCGGTAGAAGCGTAGAAGCCGGCATGACCGCATCACAGACTCGGTGTCTCATAAATATGTATTAAAATTTATATTGCGAAATTATTACCTGCTTTCCGAGCGAAACCACATCTAATTCCCTGGCCTTCTAGACGTTCGCGGATGGCGAACGCTGGTATTATTGAGGGAGTCTTGAGTGGTGATTATTTCGGGGTTGAAACCCACCAGGTGGTGAATGATAGATCGGACACCTACAGGGTCGGCTCTTGGCTTTGATATACCACTACTTCGGTTTAGATGGAATTGAGAAGTACGATGCTGTATTAGATTTTGTACTCAGTTTCACTTGAGTTGCAACTCGGCTAGCAAAAATCCTATCATTTCCATTTCCTCTCACTCATACACATTTTTTCAAGAATAATTAAATTGAATGTACAAATTGTTCCGATTATTTTGAAGGTGGAGGACTTAAATAACTTCTTAATATGTCCTTCAAATCCAATATTTCTACTTCTATTTTACGTTTTAATCCGCTTTGAACAGATTTGATTTCGTTCTATGTGTCTGTCTGTCGTTATGTAAGTGTTTTCCACTAATTATCGCAACGCGCATTCCTTCCACAATTTGCATCCAATTTTCTAACAGTTTCAACGCTCCCAGATTAATGGTGCTCGACAAGCATGCGCAAACGTGAAACCTTGCAATACGCATGAGGCTACGGGTACTACGCATACGTATTCGAACGATAATTGGTTTTGACGACCAAATCCGCAAAATCGAATTCGTTTAATCGCTGACATCTGTCGTCCGAATGCGTACGGCTCAAACGAAGCCACTGTAACCACTCTCATCGAAGAAAGGAGGTTTGTTCTTGTAAGTTCGAGTGATTTCTTCTGAAAAATTATCGTCCGAATACGCATGCATATTAACCGAAGCCTTAGGCAACTCGAACAATTCTTCAGTGACTGAGCAGTCCGAACATGGAGGACACATTTGAGCGAACAAACCACTAACCGTAGCCTAACTTCTACAAGCCATGAGACTTCAGAAATGTTCATAGGATATGGGAAATAATTAACTTATTTTTGAAATTTGTTCTTTTATATACCTAGTTTCCGCAATATAACCTTTTTTTTTTCTCGACTTCTGTATTCTGTATTAGCCGACAAATAATGAACTGTGAAATTTCAGGAAGTGACGAATTTTTGAGTGTCAAATGTTTATGGTTAAAATAATGATCCCTATTTTCTGGATATTCAGTCATAATTAAGGTAACTCATCTTATACAACCGGTTCCCAACCGAAATAAAAGACAAGTATCATGAATTTTCAAAATGCCATTTTCAACTCCACATTCACCATTTCCACCATAATTGTGTTACGCTTCATGAAATATGTAATTTTTGAGAGCTAATGACAGAGGAAGAGATTTTCATCGTTTTTATGCATTGGTAGGTATTGGTAGGATTCAAACGTCTTTCTAAGTCTCTGTCGGTTATACCGACTATTTTAGATTTTTCCTCCTGATAAATCCGTTCATTATAGCGGCAATCCTAACAATGAAAAATTACGAAATATATTATAGCATGCCGCGTCCGCTGTATAGGTGAATGTGAACGGAAACCCACTAAAGCATCGTAAAGCACTCGATTAAAATTCGGAATGAATTTTCACATTTACATAACGTCCACTGAACATAGAGGAATTGGACAATTCATCAAAAACACATTATTTCAGATGATTTGTGACAAAGAGTTATAGATCGGTCACCGACACATTTCTATATGATACATTTTGAGCAATTATAGTATGAAATTCGAATCGGAATCGCATGAACATCGGTTCCGACTATGATTGAGTGTCTATATTTGATTTATCCCGCAATTTTTCACGAATTAGGTATGCGTTTTTGCTTATTTATTTTTATGAACAAGAGCTATATCATTTTGCCCGAATGTCTGTGATTTTGAAATTTTCAGCCGAGGATGAATAGATTGAGTTGAGATGAAGAATTCGTGGTCAAATTCAATTTTTTCCTTCCGTCCGTAAACACGATAGCTTTCGAAAGAAACCTTCGAGTTATGAATGTGACTGGCAAAATCTGCTTCAATAAACTTTTTCTCAATAATTCGATAGAATTGAAACTGTGTTATTAGTTGAAAACTACACACACGACTGTTCATGTGAAATATCGTGAGGATCATATGACTCGAAAATAAAAATTTTGAAGATCTTTTCGGAAAGTATCCGCCGAAATTTTGGCGTCGATGAAATGAGTTATAAGAAATTTCCAAAGTTCTTCCACGTGAAAAGGAGTTCTTTGATCTAGGAAATTTCATACAATATTCCATATAATTTTGTGATTCCATTTTTCGAAGTTTATGAAAATAAAATGACTTTATTTGTCACACTGACGGCCGGCTTAGTTCATAGATCCTTTGCTTCGTTTTTTGATCTTTGGTTATATCGTCTCGCTACAGTGTCGCCTCGTGTCAAATCGAAATTATCATAGATGAGTTAATTTTTCCCCAAACACCAATCAAAATGATTTGTAATCGCTGTCAATTTGAAGGTTGTGTCAGTTGAACTACGGTTTAATCAGTCTTTGAGAAACCGGAGATGATGAGTCTTGAAGTCAAGCACCCTTGTGAGTGTTCAGTACCTGGATGGGTGACCACTCTGGCCGTGAATTTGAACCAGCGCGCAAAAGCTACTGACTTTCCTCGAATTTTTATTTACATAAAAATGGAATATTTTATTGTTTTACCTTGAATATTTCAATATAACACATGACAAGGTTTAGGAAACGCTCCAATATTATCGAAATCACGGCAGAAACCATTTGTAATTGGAATGTTCAATACACCGATGATTCTTCGTCAGTGAATATTATTCTGAAAAATCATATACCCATACCATTTGTCATTCTAGGTATGTTCAGTGGTTCCAGTATTTCTAGAATTTTTTTATCTCTTTTGAGGAATTCATGAGGATATGACTGAATTTAAGAGCTATTGATACCAGACAGAAAGAGCTCGAACAAGTTAATATCGTATATGTTGACTGAAACTGTCCCTCCTTGAAAATTTTGAAATTTGGCCATATTTACGGAACCCCTAGTCTAATTTTGCTCATTGATGAACATGACCGCGGAATTCGCGATCCGAACCTACCCTAAAAATTTCAAGCCCCTAGGCCTTTCCGTTCGAAAGTTAAAATTTTTCTATAGTTTTTGTGGTTCTAGTCATGCGATCTGGAAAAACTGTAGCTTGAATATATCATTGTCCATTAAAATACAACATTTCGTCATGATCAAATCCGTAGTCTCGAAATTATCAAGAAAACTATCAGGGAAATAATATTTTGAACGGCCATATTTACGGAACCCCTGGTCTTATTTTGCTCAGTGATGAACGTGACTGCGATATTCGCGATCCAAACCCACCCTGAGAATTTCAAGTTCCTAGGCCTTTCCGTTCAAAAGTTACAATTTTCTATGGTTTCTATGGTTCTGGTAATGCGATCTGAACAAAATATTGCTTTAATATATCATTGTCGATTGAAATACAAAATTTCATCTCGATCGAATCCGTAGTTTCGAAATGATCGAGAAAACAAATTTTCAAACGACCATATTTACGGAACCCCTAGTCTAATTTGGTTCATTGTTGAATGGACCGCGACATTCGAGATCCACATCTATCCTGAAAATTTCAAGTCTCTAGGCCTTTCCATTACAAAGTTATAATTTTCTATAGTTTCGATAGTTCTTCTCATGCGATCTAGATAAAATGTAGCTTGAACACGTCATTCTCCATCTGAGTGCAAAATTTCACCTCGATCGAATCAGTAGTTTCGAAGGAATCTGGAGAACAAAATTTCGAGCGGCCATATTCACGGAACCCCTGGTCGAATTTTGCCCAAAAACGAACTTAACCGCAGCATTCCAGATTCGAACCTACCCTGAAAATTTCAAGTTTCAAGGTCGTACTCTTCGAGAGTTATCTTGTATACGGACGGACAGACTCGAATTTTTCGACCGATTCGTCATCAGTGAGTCTGTCGATTGAGACTATTTTCGGCTCAAAATTCTAAAAATGCAGACATCGTGACGAAATGATATATCCCTCGTTTAAGTACTAGGAGCGCTCAAAAACATGAAACGTTATTATCACTATCACGTATTATTAGTGCCTAAAGCAGTGAGAAATATATTAATAACCTAATGAAACCTTAATGCAGTTAAGTTGGTGGATGATGTTTATAAAAGACTGAGACCAAATAATATATCATCACATCACAACACATAACTTCTTCATCTCACTATTTGTTATTTTAGATATATCCTGTCATAACATTTGATTATTTCTTCTTTCATATGTTATGATGTTTAGTTTCTGATGAAATTCAGGGAAAATCATTTGATCAGAATTTATATAATGGAATTCCTTTCAGGTTCTCCGGTTTACCATGAAATAACGAGCTCGGGAAATGCAAAAATAACGAATCCGGCTCCACAGTAAATCTACAGGATTTATTGGAGATGCTCCCAGTTGATGAGTTTTTAATGAACGAATTTTCTTGCGCTTTTGATGTTGCTGGTGAAAATAGTATCCAGCTGATGAATAAAATCGATTTGAATTCTGGATCTGTGTGTCGAACATTTTTTGGGCTGATTATTTCGATGTTTTCAAACATAGACCAATTATTTTTGAGCGCTCGTACAACTTACACGAGGGCTATATCATTTCGTCACGATGTCTGTATTTTTCGAATTTTGAGCCGAAAATGGTCTCAATCGACTATGTTCGACTCACTGATGACGAATCCGTCGAAAAATTCGAGTCTGTCCGTCCGGCCGTCCGGCCGTCCGTCCGGCCGTATACACGATAACTCTCGAACGGAATGTCCTAGAAACTTGAAATTTTCAGGGTAGGTTCGAATCTCAAATGCCGCGGTCAAGTTCGTTATTGGGCAAAATTCGTCAAGGGGTTCCGTAAATATGGCCGCTCCAAATTTTGTTTTTCTGATTACTCCGAAACTACTGATTCGATCGAGGTGAAATTTTGCACTCTAATGGAAAATTAGGTGTTCAAGCTACATGCAAAATTTTGTTCAGTTCGCAGCACCAGAACCATAGAAACCATAGAAAATTGTAACTTTTGAACGGAACCGCCTAGGGACTTAAAATTTTCAGGATAGGTGTGGATCTTGATTGTCGTGATCACTTTCATCTATGAGCAAAATTATACCAGGGGTTCCGTAAATATGGTCGTTTGAAATTTAGTTTTCTTGATAATTTTTAAACTACAGATTCGATCGTGACGAAATTCTGTATACTAATGGAGAATGATATATTCAAGCTACATTTCTCTAGATCGCATGACCAGAACCATAGAAACCATAGAAAATCACAACTTTCTAACGAAAAAGCCTAGGGACTTGAAATTTTCAGGATAGGTGTGGATTTCGAATGTCGTGATCACATTCATCTATGAGCACAATTATACTAGGGGTTCCGTAAATATGGCCGTTCAAAATATTCCTTTCCTGATAATTTCGAAACTACCGATTTGATTGGAATGAAATTTTGCACCTAGCTGAGGAATAATGTATTCAAACTACGTGCGAAATTTTGTCCAATTCAAATCACCAAGACCGAATTATCGAAAAAATATTGGTCACCTAAAGCACTGACTTGAAGTCTGGATTATCGCCTCAGTTTGAAAATTTGTTTGACAGCTGTCAAAAATTTCCTGTTTCCAAAACTGGAAAATGCGAATCTACCTACAAGGTGCATGTACGAGCGCTCAAAAGCTCCTGCCTTCACGGTAGTGCTTTTCGTAATTTTTTATTTGACGATTTACTCTTTTTGACTATCATCCAATATATCTTCTCGAATATATATAGTTACGTCGAGAGTTACGTTCAGGTCTATTCATCGAGCATAATAGTTGAACTATGTATGTATTTCTGAATGACACTATAATCGAATGCAATTGACTGAATATTCTCCTAGATTCGGGAGTTTCGATAATAACATCCGATGAACGCACTGTAAACTTAAGTTCGAATGATCAACTTCATACAATTCATTCTATAATTTCGGTTTTTTCAAATATACGAACTGTGTCGTCCACAGGTACAAATCAGTGTTGTACCTTCGGATGAAATGCATCATTTTTGTAAAAGCACCATTTCTTATAAAATAGTGCACAATCTTCGTATTACATTCATTAATATTATTGAGCTCAATATTTAAAATAAAACAACCTAGCCAAAGAATCCAAGGTGAAATCTGAAGTCTGAAGCTCAAGTTCACGAAACTAAATGTCTTTGTAGAAAAAACTTCGAGGAAGGCGTAATCTATACATTTTTAGTTATATATTTTTCTGTTAGAGATTCTGAAATTTGATACTTCGTTTTTCTTCAAAGCAATGGATTGAAATCAAGTTGGAAGGATTGATGTCGGGTATCACTTATATTAAACAACTTTCTTTGCTTTAGCTCCAATAGTACCCGAGAAATTCTTTGTAACTGATGCGCGATTTTTGTAATCCAAAATAAAGCGTACATCAACTTTTAAATGACGTCCTTATTTATGGAGAAATTCCGGAGCAACTTTTATATACCCTTGCGAAAGAATGAGAAATACTCTCGTGTCAGAATGAGCTTGATTATTCAGAGAATTCTCAACCAATCGAAAAATTTCCGGAAGAAAGGATTCCTTGAAACCATGCAATCACTGATCGGTGGGAAAGCACAAAATGTAATAAATTCAAGAAAATATTCGGTTACAAGAATGCGCTATCAGGTTGAATCACCATGAACTGTTAAACGTGAATGTTCCGATATGAAAAATAGTTAATCAAGATCGTTACTTTATAATGGACCGACAATTTCCGAAAGGCATAAAAATAAATTGCGCTAATCTCATAGATTCCCATGCAAAATTTTCAACCATGAAATATCGCTAACAAGGAACGGCTTTTTGTTCTAGATCGATTGAACTTCGAATACCATGGACGTGACATTGCTTGAAACAAGCTTCGGATGAAAGTGAACGCTCTTACTACCCTTTTTTAATGAACTAATTATTCGGTTGAGGATTTAACAAGTTTTTTACCTCTTCGCTCGATTCGTTCAGAGGACGATGTTATTCAAGGATATACGTATTGTTATTTTATGTTCCCGCCATTGTGATTCAATAAAAGCAGAGTAAAGAAAATAGTACTCAGTTTCATACATCAATTTGTTTCACTGTTTTTTTTTCACTACAAAGTTGAGAGGAACCTGGTTATTGTTTCAAGATTTTTTTGCTCGCCTATTTGTTCATATTCTTCATTTCAAACCTTGAAATCCTGATTTCATTTGGTTTGACAACGGAAAAAAATGTATGTTGCGGTTCCGTATATGTATTAGATCTTTGATGAGGGTTTAGGGTATTTTAAAGTTGAATGCTGAAAATATGAATAATTGACATACATATTTCATCCACGCAGAAGTGGAAGATTAATTAATTCAAGCCTAACTAACACACATAGGCTCTGAGCTTCTGATAGGTGTCACTTATGCTGAGAAGAGCCAGGATAAAAATATCAATAATATCATTATCATGCTGCTACTAAAAATCTAATGAAAATGTAGATTGGATCATCGATATTTCTAATGAATCTCCATTTATATGAACAATCAAAAACAAACACTTACAATTTACAATTTCGTCAAGAACACCTTTTTTTGTTTTGATATAATGTCTGCATCTACTACTGAGGTCATCAGGCGCGTGAATCAGAATCAGAAATATTGTTTTAATTCCTTCATCAGAGTTTGAAGCATAAGCGGATACATATTTCCTTCGTTAATATAATAGGGAAAGCGGTTCACCCAAGCATTAAACATGTAATGCCCTCCACAATAAGCATTTCTCCTGACAATTCAACCAATCGTGTATAGTACCATTACCTGATAACAACGTCAGAACCTTAACACCCAAAACCCATTTCGAGAAAAAAAAACTAACGATAAGACTGCGTTGAAAATAAAACACCCTCTAAATAACGGCATGGCGCCATTACACAGCTATCACATTCGAATTAGAATTTTAAAACACCCCACGTTACATCCGTCGAGGAATAACGATGAGTAAATAAAGGTCTGTTGGTTAGAATGGAACTCGGATGTGTGAGCCTTGTAAACTACTATCAAACCACACATCAATAACACAACGTACATGATTCTCCACTTCGTGCCGTGAATTGGGTAGGTTATCATCAGATTCGTAGCCAAATAACATGGTGTTAACCGTTGCTGGCGGCCATCATGATAGAAAGGCGAGCTAAAATTGTATCCGTGGAAGATTCGCAGCGTGAATAATCTATCTGAAATTGCCGGTATGACGCTGAATAATCATACACGCCTGAACGTGCGCGAATGTTTGGGTTCTAACGATCGCGATGATTAGATAATGCATCAAACTTGCTCGATTTCATCTGCATTATGCTTTGATGGGGTTGTTGCAAAGTACGCTTTTTCATCATATACCAAGCGAAACTGATAATCCTATCGAGGAGCAGCGAAATCGAAATAGTGAAATCGGGTATTTTGAAGACAACTCTCATAATTTATTGAAAATGCAGAATAATTTCATTTGGAATATTTGGATATGACGAACTCAAAGCTTTGAAGCTCCCCATTCGATGATATTATGGTGAAATGGCTTAACTCCCTCTTGATCTTCGACGATTCAACTGTCCATACCTCAGTTAGAAAAAAGTGCCAACACCTTCTGAAATTATCACAGTCGAGCCAAAACATGGAAAATCAGAGGAACTTATAACTTCTGGATAGTTTAATTCGTCGGATTACTGTATGTTGAAATAATGGAAAATCATTTTTTTGTATGTCTCAGAAACTACTCAAGCTACTAGAACATCGAAAAATATAAGCAGATCTGATCTTCGATACAATCATTATGATTGACTGAATTATCGATGATTCTTTATCATATCGCTGCGATATGCAGAGAGATGAGCGATTCAATAAACGGAACTTTATAATAAATACTCAATGACCGTAATTCATTTATAGTTCGAAGTTTTCAACATGATATTTCGAAGGATGTTTTTTGAGCGCTCGTACTACTTACACGAGGGCTATATCATTTCGTCACGATGTCTGTATTTTTCGAATTTTGAGCCGGAAATGGTCTCAATCGACTATGTTCGACTCACTGATGACGAATCCGTCGGAAAATTCGAGTCTGTCCGTCCGGCCGTCCGTCCGTCCGTCCGTCCGGCCGTCAGCACGATAACTCTCGAACGGATCAACCTAGAGACTTGAAATTTTGAGTGTGAGTTCAGTTCCCGAATGCTTCGGTTAAGTTCGTTAATGGGCCAAATTCCACCAGGGGTTCCGTAAATATGGCCGTTCAAAGTTTTGTTTCCCTGATTACTTGAAAACTACAGATTTGATCGAGATGAAATTTTGCACTCAAATGGAAAATGAGGTGTTCAAGCTACATGTGAAATTTTGTCCAGATCGCATGACCAGAACCATAGAAACCATAGAAAATTGTAACTTTTGAACGGACACGCCTAGGGACTTGAAATTTTCAGGATAGGTGTGGATCTCGAATGTCGTGATCACGTTCATCTATGAGCAACATTATACAAGGGGTTCCGTAAATACGGCCGTTTGAAATTTTGTTTTCTCGATCAATTCGAAACTGCGGATTCGATCGAGATGAAATTTTGTATTTCAATCGAGAATGATATATTGAAGCAATATTTTGTCCAGATCGCATGACCAGAACCATAGAAACCATAGAAAATTCTAACTTTTGAATGGAAAGGCCTAGGAACTTGAAATTTTCAGGGTGGGTTTGGATCGCAAATTCCACGGTCACGTTCATCAATGAGCAAAATTAGACTAGGGGTTCCGTAATTATGGCCGTTCAAAATATTTTTTTCCTGATAGTTTCGAAACTACCGATCGGATTGGAATGAAATTATGCACCTAGCTCAGGAATAATGTATTCAAACTACGTGCAAAATTTTGTCCAGATCGCATCACCAAGACCATAGATACCGTGGAAAATTCTAGCGAATTATCGGAAAAAAATTGATCAGCTGAAGCACCGACGTGAAGTCTGGAGTTTCGCCTAAGTTTCAGAATTTTTTTGACAGCAGTCAAAAATTCCTTCAATTGATTTCTAAAACTGGAAAATGCGAATCTACCTACAAGGTGCATGTACGAGCGCTCAAAAGCTCCTGCCTTCACGGCAGTGCTTTTCGTAATTTTTTGGGAGTATTCTTGTTTTTGAATAAATAAACGAATAATTGAATCCTTAAGCTGAAAAAAGAATGTGTGAAGAAAACTATATAATGAACCCCCCTGGGACATGACCGTTCAAAGAATATAAGTACGAATATTTTCTGAGTTGGTTGAAATATTTCTTGGGGTGTTGATAAATGAAAATGAATTTATCTGGAAATCATAAACATTTGTGTGAAATTTTCAACGTTTATATACTGCAGCCTGTTAGTATATTTCCAAATTCATCGAAATATTGAGGGGCTGATAAATCAATAGTATTCATTAAC
The DNA here is from genome assembly GCA_963966015.1 of Aphidecta obliterata. Taxonomy (NCBI): domain Eukaryota; kingdom Metazoa; phylum Arthropoda; class Insecta; order Coleoptera; family Coccinellidae; genus Aphidecta; species Aphidecta obliterata. The sequence goes on from OZ014432.1 coordinate 2,921,464, forward strand.
TTCTCATAGAATTCGAGCTCCTCAGATGCTGCGAACAAACAACTAACCGAATCAAAAGTTAATCTAACTCCTCGTCCTCCGTTCACCCCTAATTCCGAAATCCAATTATCTCGTTACTTCCAGTAACATGTTATTTTTATAGATCCCAGAGCATTTTTCGAAATTTAATTCCGACTTTATTGATGTTTAACGACTTCAAATTACAGACTAGGAGATGAGGAAGAAATTAGTGTAATTTCTTTCTCACTTTCGTTGAAGGTTGGTTTGTTAGATGTCAAGATTGAGGATGGCAGGCACGATATTAAGGATGGTTAGTTCTTGAAAGTATTGGTGAATATGTTCCATTCAGTTATTCGGTGGAGGACGATTTTCATGCAGAAACTCCAAAAAAACCCCTCGAAAAGTTTGGTACAGCAAAAATCGTAATCAAACAAATTCAATTGTTAGTGGCAATCATTTTGTTGTCGGGTTTTTTAAAATTTCGAGGAACTATGTTGTCTATGAAGTCACATGTTCCAGATTTATAGGTATAATATGAACTCACATAACTCGATTTAGTATTGAATTATTAGAAGTGAAGCATTACAGTGAGAACTATTTGACGGGGGACATAATTGAAAACATAAGGAGTTTATCAGCAATAATTTTTTTCAAAGAAATCCCGCGATTTACTAATTTATAATTCATGGATTGGTGGGGTTCAAAATATATATCTTTTCTTGAGGATATATGGTTTCTTGATGAAACTATGATGAAAAAATTTGTGGATATATTTCACCTAACCATCACTTGTTGAAAAAATACAGGTTCGAAATGAACTTGGTGTAGATAAATCGATTCCCAGTTCATTTAGACTAAGGGTTTTATATTCATATCATTTTATAAGATATCGCCGCCGCCGAGGTGAATTTCACGAGGGCATGAAGCCCCAGATATAGCTTTCATAATTTTCTGCACGTTGGCTCGCCTTTTTGCTGTTCCTTTTGACATTCACGTTTCATTACCATTACCCCGAATGGATGTAATGCATTCCATCATACTCGGCCACGGAATCAACACCCAGAGGTAATTTTCAAATTAATAGGTGTATATATGAGAGAAACACATTGCGTTCTGCCACACCGACTCCAAACAAGAAGCAAGTATGTAAATCTGAAATCTTATTAAAGATAATAACGCCGTCACCGCCCCAGGCAGCTATCAGAAGAAAAAAAGGCGTCGCATACATCATCCCGACTATGTTCTTGCGTTTAAGGAAAGGTGTTGCGTGTATGGTCAATTTTCTCGTTAGCATTTCGGAGGTATCTGCTCATTAAACGAACGAACGAACTGGCCACTTAAAATTCATTTGGATATAGTTTATCATTTTAAACAACCTGTTAAGTTGGATTAATACTAATTCAGATCGTCAGTCGGTTGACGCCTCTACATTTTTTTCCTTCCTGAAGGCTTGGTATCTGATTTTGGAACGTCGGCAGTAATCGAGTTCATTCTCTTATCTCAATCTGATCTGACGACATCTTCAACGCTAGGGATTGCTACGTTTCAGGACTTCCTGCCTACCTGCCTTTTACCCAACGAGCAGAGAAGCCTGAAGATTTTTTTACTCTTAATCTTATTTTTTTTTAATTCAGTTCAACGCTAGGGATTGCTACGTTTCAGGACTTCCTGCCTACCTGCCTTTTACCCAACGAGCAGAGAAGCCTGAAGATTTTTTTACTCTTAGTCTTATTTTTTTTTAATTCAGTACATGTGGGTAACTTAAAGATTGATTACTCTGCTCGCTCTCAGAAGCAGAAATCGACAATGCTATATACAGAGTATCTACATTTTACGCGAGCGTTTATTTCTTCGACACTGCTCCGTTTCCTCTTTGTCTCTGTCCAACACGATAGCGGGGCAATTGAAATTTTATTCGTCTTGCGGAGTGGCCGTGACATTTCAAGGAACCTTGAAATACAGGAAAACAATATGAAACATCCGGGGTGCAATATCCGATGTGCAATATCCGGTGGTACTAACCGGAACGACGCATTAAATGGTCTCATAATTCAAGTTTGTTTCTTATTATTTATTAATATTCCTCTTATTCTTCGTCTGCAATAATGATTCAAGTAATATAATAATGATAATAATAATTTATTCATCACTAATCGGTAAATAACAATACAATAAAAGCCATGGATTCAATCTCCTCTGAAGGATTAACATTGTGCGTGGGAAGAATGTAAATCATCAACATATTGTAATATAACAATGAATAATAATAAATATAATATGATATAATAGTATAAACCAGATCACACAACCAACTCAGAAAAATAAGAGCAGCAATGAAATACAACAGTGTGATCCTTAGATCCCTAGAGAAACAAAGTAGTTGGAAAAATTACTATTTGAAAGAAATAAATCCTTTAATGCATGATTTTTTATTTTCTCATTTGAAAATTATTTAACGTTATAAAATATAATCAGGAACATGGGAAAATATTCAAACAAATCGATTGCGGCAAACGTAATTTTATTTCCAAAAATTTGGGATGTTGCAAAAATGCAACACTATGCATTTCTAGATCTATCAATTTCATTGGTGGAATAACTTTTGTTTTTATTGAAACATAACATAACACCTCATTTTTCACATTTGTTGTCTGTTATGCCTGAACATGTATTCATTTTTGAGCGCTCGTACTACTTACACGAGGGCTATATCATTTCGTCACGATGTCTGTTTTTTTCGAATTTTGAGCCGAAAATGGTCTCAAACGACTATGTTCGACTCACTGATGACGAATCCGTCGGAAAATTCGAGTCTGTCTGTCCGTCCGGCCGGCCGTATACACGATAACTCTCGAACGGAATGTCCTAGAAACTTGAAATTTTCAGGGTAGGTTCGAATCTCGAATGCCGCGGTTAAGTTCGTTATTGGGCAAAATTCGCCGAAGGGTTCCGTGAATATGGCCGCTCGAAATTTTGTTTTCCTGATTACTCTGAAACTACAGATTCGATCGAGATGAAATTTTGCACTCTAATGGAAAACGAGGTGTTCAAGCTACATGCAAAATTTTGTTCAGCTCGCATCACCAGAACCATAGAAACCATAGAAAATTGTAACTTTTGAACGGAAACGCCTAGGGACTTTCAGAATAGGTGTGGATCTCGATTGTCGTGATCACTTTCATCTATGAGCAAAATTATACCAGGGGTTCCGTAAATACGGTCGTTTGAAATTTTGTTTTCTCGATAATTTCGAAACTACGGATTCGATCGAGATAAAATTCTGTATATTATACGAAAATGATATATTTAAGCAACATTTTGTCCAGATCGCATGACCAGAATCATAGAAACCATAGAAAATTATAACTTCCGAAGGGAAAGGACTAGGAACTTGAAATTTTCAGGGTGGGTTTGGATCGTGAATTTCACGGTCACGTTCATCAATGAGCAAAATAAGACTAGGGGTTCCGTAAATATGGCCGTTCAAACTATTTTTTTCCTTATAGTTTCGAAACTACTGATCGGATTGGAATGAAACCTAGCTGAGGAATAATGTTTTCAAACTACGTGCAAAATTTTGTCCAGATCGCATCACCAAGACCATGGATACCGTAGAAAATTCTAGCGAATTATCGAAAAAAAATTGATCAGCTGAAGCACTGACATCAAGTCTGGTGTTTCGCCTAAGTTTCAGAATTTTTTTGACAGCTGTCGAAAATTCCTTCAATTGATTTCTAAAACTGGAAAATGCGAATCCACCTACAAGGTGCATGAACGAGCGCTCAAAAGCTCCTGCCTTCACGGCAGTGCTTTTCTAAATTTTCTTTTTAGATTTTGCCATTCTAGATGGTTTTTCTTCTCTTTCTTTACTCAGAGAAGTGCAAGGGCTTTGTTTGATAATTTCTTCATTATGTTCATTAAAATCGTCAATTCTTTGATCCATATTAGGTCCTTCTTTATCAATCCCTTTGTCATTTATCTTGATTTTCTTCATAAACTTCAGAAATTTCAATCCCTTCTTCCATATCATCAACACTCGATACAAAACTTTGATCGCCAATACTCTCAATATCTGAAAAGTCTAGCCCATCTTAATTTTCCAACGAATTTTCAGCTATTTCCAGAAATTTTCTCGCTGAAAGAGCGCGTCGACGTTTTTTTTTTGAAGAATGACTGATAATAAATCTAAAATTGATGAAACTAGTTCAATTTTTTTTTCAATACTTTCACCAATAAATGCACAAATATTGAGGTTTTATATTTTGCGACAATGCGGAGCGCGCCAGAATCAGTGTTTCATTTCGATATGTCAACAACTGTAATGAACTATTCCCGAGCCGAATGTTTTTATCAAAAAGGTCGCTTAAGAATCAAAATTTACGTTGTATATCTGCAACATGATTCAAATCCGCCTATATCGAAGAAAAGAGCCGTAAATATCAAAATTAATGAAGAAAAACTTTAATGGTATGTAAGGGTCACCAGAAGCAAATTAATTCATTTACGTAAACATTTTTCCTGATTATTTTACATATTCGCATACATTTTGTTAGATACTTGTCATATCTAGTTGCGGAGAATGAGAATCTACCGAGCTACTCATTCCATTATTGTTCGGAGTACCAGCAACACAATAGAGGTCTCTGGTAATCAGTTCAATGTATGGCACATTTCATCAACATTGTCTGACCTGGTTAGTTCGTCGGCTCGATGTTGATTGTTACCAACAATTCAGTTGTGATAACAGAGGAATATTGTGTCGCTGCTCGTTCAAGAAATACATCCATTAAGATTCAATCAGATACATTATCATGGTCGAGGTGTTATGTTAAATGGGCAATTCTGAATGTTGAGTGAATGTTGTAAATTTTCGTAATTTTCTGCATTCTGTCTGTATGACAGAAAATAATTTCATAGCCTTTCATATCGCTCAAAGAAAATTGAAATCACTGCGTTCTGCGGGCAGTTGAAAGCGAGCTTCTGATGGAATATGTTATTTTTTTCAACCGTTTTGAAATTCATAAAAATCTGGAGATTAACCTTCAGATTAGATTTATATTAAAGATCGTTATAATTGAGTGATCAATGGAAAATTGGCCTAGTAACGGTTGTCATGCAAAATTCATTTGGACAGACATGAAGTATAATAATTGTTATAATGGTAACTAATTCATCGTTTACATAGCAACACTTTCCACTACGGCGGACGGAAAAGTAGAACTTTTCGATGTTCCTGTCAGTCGAAATATGACCTTATTTTCGTACGTTTGACAAAAAAGGAATATACTACGACTCTACTTCTAGGTACTTATGCGGTGTAATATAAAACTAATAGGTATTTTCTTAAATGATCGTCGCATAATTTTCAGATATAATATATTTGAAGTCGGAAATTAACGGATTAGAAGATGAATGAACATAAACTATTTTTAGTCCAAGGATTTTGTGCTGAATTTTCAACTGATATTTAGTATTTAGTGTAACTAAAACCAAAAATTTCTACTTCCAGCCTCTAAGTTTCAACTTTTTGAAAGTTACTCTTCTAGAATCTACAGAAGATTCTGATCTGTGCAAAAAATTTCGACATCACCTTCAAGATAATAGTGATAGTATTATAAAAGATTCACCGAGAATAATTATTTGTAAATATTGTCAACTGGAAGGCATCTGGAAAGATTTTCTCGTTAGGAGAAAACAATTAAATAATTCGCCCAAATTGAGATGTAAAGCAAAACAAAGCTATATTTTCGAAAATGAGGGAATCCTAATTACGTAAATAACTACAACATTGTTCGCATATTCATCATGTTTTAACCCAAGCAGGTACCATTCTGGTCTGTCTGTCCGTATGTCATAGCCATTTGACTATGAACCGCGATATAATGATGTAGTAAAATCACGACAAACAAAATTATGGAGGCACTCTCCATACATATAACTGAAGAATGAAACATGTAACATTCATGAAGATTGAAGAATTTCAGATCCGAGAGCGTTTCAGAGTGTGCAATTCCATTTTTTCGGACATAAATCAAGTTTCAGCATCTCTGCGGTTTCTTAGTTTTCGCTCGGACCATTTCCACCGAATTTGTGGTATCGAATGTAACTGTTTCAATTTCTTCAATGGGGAGATGATCTGGAGGAACGGCCATCTGGAACCAGTGATCATCTCGTGAGAGAATTCACCAGACAACAATTTCATAATAAACTCTGAAGTTTTTTGGCACTTGAAATGATGGATATTGAGGGTTCACGCTGTCTTCGAGTGTCCGTGCGAATCGAGTGAACGTTTTTTTGGTAGTCTGAATGATGATTAACTTCTAGGTTATATTTGACCTATATCGATTGTGAGTAATGTTATCTAGATTTGGAATCGGTTACATACATTCTGGAATCGATCCTCCTTGCACGAGAACGCGAAAAATTAGCAGAACATGTCATGATTTGTAGGCCGGAATGAAGAGTGTTCAGAATGCACCACAAAAGGAGAAAAGGGGACACCATTTGGAGGCTGCAGTGTTTTTTTTTCCAAAAATTTTTTTTGGTGCAAATAATTGAAATTGAGAGTTGGAATTTCCTCCTATCTGTCTGTCCGTATGTCGCAAGACTATTGGCACTATAATATACAAAATATATTAAATAGGCTTGTATCTTTTATGAACTGCTATGGAATGGTGTAGTGAAATTGCAAAAAAGTCGGGTAGACACTCCCATACATGTTAATGTTTAATGAAACACCAGTGCACATGAGTGTGTGTAGAATCGTTAGATAAAATCTCAAATTGGATTTCTAATTCCAAGACTACTTATTCAAATACTTCAATATTTAGTGAGATATGAGCTACGGAATTAGGTGCATTCAAGGGTATTCACAATATTACCCAAAAATTGTTGAAGATTAATTTCCCCTCTTTTGCAAAGGGGCAATTGCTTCAGAATCAATTCGAATTTTCTCTACAATGTACCCGTCAGCTCCTCGTCGAAATACGAAAATTAGTTAATTCTTCATCGCTTGCTCTGCATTTTCAGTCGATAAAATTCAGATCGGGCGGAAGATTAAAAACAGTCGGGTTCATTCAATTTCACTGGTGATTAATACCGAACAATTCAATGGCTCGGGCGAAAACTAAGCTTATCATTTCGTCGGCACATAATTTGGAGCAGTAAGAATAAGCCATCAGAGCGATTATTATTTCTTTCAAAACTTCTCTGTCCATTCTCAACGACCGGCATTCTTTTGTTTGTTGTTTGCTACGCCAACTCAGACCCTGTGCAATCTATTATGGCAGCGGAATATGTCATTGTTGGGAAAAATACAATGACCGTTTTGGGAACAGAAGTTGGGGTCGAAAGTGAGTTTTTGTTCGCCTATGTGGGAAATTCTGATGTTCATATACAATAACTGATATAATTGTTGGTTAGTGGTTTGCTTCACGTCCAGGCTCTTTTTAAGACACCGTATCGTTGTATGCACATTATAAGTAATATCGATTTTTGATCGTTTCGCTATTTTTCTCATTGGTACACACTGTTATATCATTAGTTGATGATTCTTGCGGTAACCAAACTTGTGATTCGACTTCCCTATCGGGCTGATCTATTCTGGAGCATACATATCTAAATTTTATTCCACTCGAAGGTTGTCCTCAACTCTACGTTCTCTATACTTAAAGAAAGTTTAGCTTGTTTTCGGAATATTCTGCAGTTTTCCGCTAAATTTCTTCCAACCATAGCCGAATAATCTAGATAGAGAGTGGAGAGAGTGGAGGTTTCAGAAATGATGGACTTCTTAAACTTCTATAGGAATAAATTGTTAAAATTGGTTCGTTCACGTTACCGCGGCGTTGTAAATACCGGGCATATCCAACATGCATATTTCTGCATTTTGTTACTGTTGTGTATGTTGTCTTTCTGAATTCTGCACTCACGAATATCAAAACAATGATACTTATTGGACACAAACGTCAAGCTTAATTCCATTTCATACTACTCGTACGAAATAAACATAACATGACTTAATTTCGTTCAATAACTTCTTACGTAATGCGATGGACTTCAGTTCAAAACTGGTCCATGAAGTGCAAACCGAACCCCACATTTTCAGCTGTGTAGGGCTCCATTTTGAAGCATAGGACTTTTAGCGTCAAGTTATCGAATAGCAACGAGTGAAAGTATATAACGTGTCTGAACAGCAGACATTTAATCGAATAGTTAAATAAGTAATTAAGTAGCTTCTAAAACACTCTCTACTCGACTAAAATACTGGCGTTGTCTGAAGGTTGATCTGAGGTTTTATGAATTATTTGCTGGTGTTGTTGTTCGGTTTGAAATACCAGTTTCAATTCATGGACAGCACGAAAAATAATCAATTTAATATTAGTTTCTCTCGTGTATTATTGAATGAAATCCATTTCAATCCATTGCTCGTTGTTTGATGTCCCCAGAGTATTACCTGATAATGCCGAATGCTATAACATTCACTATGTTCCGTTCTCGAATGGGTATGCAACTGGAAAATATCCAGCGATAGCGGTAGAGAAAATCATACAGCAATAATGTCCATTTATTGATTGCTGAACAGTAAACAGATGAAATAACCTCATCGGAACTTTTAGAGGAAATATTTCGCCATATCGATATATCGAGGACGATACTTCGTGGAGTAACGTCAAATTAAGTTTGTGTGAATAGGTCTGTCCCTCCTGATTCTTAAGTGTTTATCGAAGTAATGCAACTCCATCTTTTCATAGTGGACAGATGAACAAGCTATAGCTAACGGTACCTGTCTCTCTGATCTCTTCAGTTGCCTACAAAGTCAACATTTCAGCAGAATATCGTATTTCACATTGTTCCTTCTGGAATATCAGTAACCATTCGTCTCACGAAACCCATTCATCGTTAGTTTTGGGTTATCCAAGAAAAGCGCCTACTTGTTTCTTCTACGAAGAAACACACATTCGCTATTTTCACGAAGTTGTTTCAAATTATATCAGGTTTGAAAGCCTCGATTGAAATTTCTCGATTATATTCAACCACAATGAGCCACTTTTTGTGAATAACAAGACTTTATAACATCTCATCTCCCAATGGATTTTTCATTTGTCATTCGTTGACAATCCAACTGGCGAAACAACGACGTATACAGGTGGTCTATTGCTTTTAATTAGTGGAATAAATAAATTTTGTTGTGAATGTACAATCCCCTACAAAAAACTATAAGATAAACCCAATTCCTGAAAATAACATACACATAATTGATGTTATCGTTTATCAGGTGGTGTCACTAGAAACTCCCAATTTCTAAAAGCTGGATAAAAGTTATCTAGCAATGTTAAATAGTTGTGTAAATTCATTTGTGAAGATTCTGAGAAATTAATGAAAATTATAGCAGGGAATTTAATATATAGAATGAATATAAGAGAACGCATTCATATCATCCACACACGTTGAAAAAAGTCATTCATTTGAAGTTAAAAATTGAAAAATGTTGTAAACAACGTATGGTGACCAATATACAAGGGTCCTTATGAAAATCAAAGCACCAATAAATGCGGAAACTTCAGGCAATTTCTACCGCAGAACATCTCCAATTAACTTCGAAATGTACCTCATTAACAACCAAGAATTATTAGGGTGAATAAGCCTATAGTTCCAAGAAATATCCTTTAACTAAATTCGGTCTTTAATAAAAGTGTCGGGTTGGTCTAAATATTTTTTAATTAGGCGATAATCGTTCGGAATATTTATGACTCTCGAAGTCAGATGAAAGATAGAGGAAAAAGTTATTTCCAAGTTTGGAGACCAGAATAATAGGAACAAGGGTTAGACCAATAATTCAGAATTAGGGTGAGGGTACACCTTCGAAGTTGTCCAATTAAAATGTAGACGTATCCGGGAGTTTTGGTTGTTTTTCCTTTCAGATCGTTTTTACGATTCAACGTAATTAATGTTTTTTCTGATTCATTCCATACGCTCTTCTGGTAAGCGACATAAAACAGATTTCAAAGAAAGAACCAACTATGGGATTATTTTTCGAGACTATAAAATTTCATTTCAAAGCTTTAATTGATACAGGATATCCGTGGTTCATAACAATGTTTGATAGTTTTTCAATTAAGCCACAGCTACATAGTATCTAGCTATAAAACAAAATATTTTTAGAGGATTGAAGTGTTTGATCATCACTTTATTTATAACCTTGTTATCGGGCTTAATGACTGATACTAAATGTCATTTTTCCGTTGATCTCGATCCATGTTTATGGAATCTGCATGTGAAATGAGATAGTTTACGTTAATCTTTCAGTTTAAAGGCTTTAAAGTTCAACTTCGAGAGAGAGCATCTGAACGTTTCTCATTGGTTCGATCGTACCTGAAAAAAGCCTTGACAGCAAAAGTAATTTCCTTTTGAATTCAACGAAGTGTTATGTATAAAACAGAAAATCTTATATTCTTCCACATAATTTGCGTTGTCCCTTTTTACCGAGTTTTTTTACCCTCGGTGCAGATAAGAGAACATTTATAAACTAAATAAAAAGATTTCAACCAGATAAGGCGAGAGAAAAATATTAGTTTCAAGTTTATTATACCTTTATAATATTTATTGAATAAAGTCAGCATGAACACAGGTTTATACATCTTACCCTTGAGTATTATGAGCGGACGATATAAGCCCCAACGCCTGCTGATTCATTGAATTTTTAATTCTTGTAGATGAGGATTACATAGTAAACAATGTAATAATATTACAATATTTTTCGAAAGATCAATAGTTATGAACTTCAATGCTAAAATTTTAATTCGTAAAAAAATAAATTGATGTTGGTATTTACAATGAGCGGAATTAGCTGATTACCACCAGGCGTTATTACTGAAGTTTGAGTATTCTTCATTATGAATTAATATACAAGATGTTCGGTAGACCTTGCCCAATATTCTTACTAGTGATAAACTAGGTCATGACCTTCAAAAATATCTATAAAAATATCACAGGTTTGAAGATAACGCGATCGGATGAGTGGTGTTCTATACATACGAATCTATTCATCAAAATTTTTCCGAGAATAGGCTTTAAAATGCCAGATTTGAATCCACCTATCTTGAGTCATACAACATAGATATTATTGCCTAAAAAACCTTAACCATATACACATTTATTACAAGATTCTAATAGAATTATCCGATTCTTGATGGAAATACATAATCAAACTTACAATAGAATAACTAAACTAGTATTATTTCCACTACATTCGGATAAATTTCACTGCACGACACCACAGTTATGCCTTAACCACCTGAAGATGATGCTTCGCATCGAACACGTATCGTGGAATTAAACCCAATGTAGTGGAAATCATACTAGTTATTCTATTCTAAGTTTTATTACAAGAAATTCCCTTTTTGACAATTTTGAAAATGGCGAATATTACAATAATTATGTTTGAAAAGAGTTATATTTCCATTGAATAATTGTATCAATTTCAGGAAAACTGGTGTATGTCCCATCAGTAATACATTTTCAGACATGGCAACGAAAAATCCGAGTTGAGCTAGCGCTTTCCCAGAAATTTGAAAATCTCTATTATGCAAAAAACTGTGATATATTTATTGAGGTGAATTTTCTGAATGGTCATGGCCTAGTGTTGAACCAGTTCAAATATTGTACAAGTTGTATTGGTCAACCTGTATATATGATTTGTGAAATATTTTCTTTCAAACAGTCCATACTAGCGAATGATATCATCCAACCATTATTAAATGCGATCGAGTAATTGATCATTTTCTCCCTTCACATATTGCAAACGTTGAACTTAAAGGTCTTGAACATAATTAATTCCTACTATGCAGTTTCAGAAACATCTAGATATTTCTCAACACCAACTATCCGAGCTAGTATATGTATCATATTTATTTCTGTATATAATTACTTGAGTTAATGAATGGAGCACACACACATGCACACACACATCTTTGTTTCAGTTTCTCGGAAATATAAAAATTGAACAAATTATCGGCGTCAATGAATCAGTTGTTTATGTTTATGTTACGTATCAGTTGAAATTCATGGGCTGAGAGGATATTATGTTTGTGAAGGAACGGTAATTGAATTTGCTATCTTTATGCTCAGAGTTCGAATCCTTGGGAAGTCTGGTACAAACAATTTGTATGGTTCTCAATAGCATACGTATAGGTAGGGTGAACTGAAACAATCTATTTAGTCGAATCCAAGGTCCAAAATCGAAGAAACCATGATTTTTGAAAAACTTGGAATTTCTGAAATCCGTATGAATTTTCAAAGCAATAAGAGTATAATAATAATACATAATAATAATGATGTTCATTTTTGCCCCCCCAAAAAAAAATTACTACATAGCAAATGTTTCAAATAATTATTACAGTAACAAAAACGAACATTTTGTTTCCCACAAGAGTTCAAAACATTGGCAGTACATATAGAAAAAAATTACGAAAAGCACTGCCGTGAAGTCAGGAGCTTTTGAGCGCTCGTACTCGTACATTTTCCAGTTTTAGAAATCAATTGAAGGAATTTTCGACAGCTGTCAAAAAAATTCTCAAACTTAAGCGAACAAAATTTTATCTCGATCGAATCCGTAGTTTCGAAATTATCGAGATTACAAAATTTCAAACGACCGTATTTACGGAACCCCTAATCTAATTTTGCTCATTGATGAACACGCCTGCGAAATTCGCGATCCAAACCTAACCTGGAAAGTCTTATAGCATAGTCCCTATGCCTTTCCGTTCGAAAGTTATGATTTTCTATGGTTTCTATGGTTCTGGTCATGCGATCTGGAGAAAAGTAGCTTGAATATATCATTCTCCATTAGTATACAAAATTTCGTTTCGATCGAATCTGTAGTTTTGAAATTATCAAGAAAACTAAATTTCAAACGACCATAGTTACGGAACCCTTAGTATAATTTTGCTCATAGATGAACGTGATGACGAAATTCGAGATCCACACCTATCCTGAAAATTTCAAGTCCCTAGGCGTTTCCGTTCAAAAGTTACAATTTTCTATGGTTTCTATGGTTCTGGTCGTACGATCTGGACAAAATTTCACATGTAGGTTGAACTCCTCATTCTCCATTTGAGTGCAGAATTTCATTTCGATCAAATCTGTAGTTTCCAAGTAATCAGGAGAACAAAACTTTGAACGGCCATATTTAGGGAACCCCTAGTGGAATTTGACCCATTAACGAACTTAACCGAGTCATTCGGGAACTGAACCCACACCGAAAATTTCAAGTCTCTAGTTTGTTCCGTTCGAGAGTTATCGTGCTTACGTCCGGACGGACGGACGGACAGACTCAAATTTTCCGACGGAATCGTCGTCAGTGAGTCGAACATTGTCGATTGAGACCATTTTCGGCTCAAAATTCGAAAAATACAGACATCGTGACGAAATGATATAGCCCTCGTGTAAGTAGTACGAGCGCTCAAAAATGTGAAAGAATTGCGTGCACACGAAATGGGTATGAATTAATTAGTTGTGTGTGAATATTTCCCAAAGCATGCTCTTATTGAAAAATATTAACTTTATGATAAAGAAGAAAACATTGGGAATCAGAACAGATTAGAGTGAGAACCAGTAATGAAAACATGTTGTCTTATAGAAGAGAGCTCAGGTCTTAGTCTAACAAAAAAGGGAATTACAGGTTATAAGAAAAATCAGAGAATATTAATTCGAACCAACCCAATTCAATGTAATGGGTGAATCAATTCTTAATTTATTTCGAGCCTGAATAAAACACTCAACTGAGTGACAACAAGAGAATAGAATAGAAAATCAAACTAGGACCTCGAACCGTTCTTATTATGCAAACGAACATATCCAAAAAGAATAGAGAATCCCTTTTCAATTCCACTCAGTTTGGTCCTTTGTCAGTCCTGCATAACTAGGTTAAAAACACCCCTCCACGTTACTTATGCAACCCTAATCAACAAAAGGATAATCTAGTTAGAATGACATAAATAGCTGATACAAAAACACGAAGCAAACACCTAAAACTACAGCTGACGCGTTTCGTGCGATCTCAAATACTGACCAAAGCTGTCGCTTTTTCACCCCCCTTATGTTTATGAAACCAGCATAATGCGGGTATTTATGAAACTGATATTTATCTTCCGCCACGTAACTGGCTTCACTCGAATTATTGCAGAGTCAAAATAAAAGCCGAAGAATGCTTTTCGGTATACAGATTAGGGAAATTATATGGAAGCTCGATGAAACTACCGTTAAACGATCTATTTTTATGTATATGTCAACTCAATGCCGCTTGGGAAGGAAAATGAATTCTTGGAACTGTGTTATTTGGTTACTACATATCTCAAAAGTATTAATGATTTTTGGACAAGAAAAATCGAATGAAACAAAACATCCACCGTTTTGAGTTTGGTCGGAAACTATAAAAAATTACGAAAAGCACTGCCGTGAAGGCAGGAGCTTTTGAGCGCTCGTACATGCACCTTGTAGGTAGATTCGCATTTTCCAGTTTTAGAAATCAATTGAAGGAATTTTTGACTGCTGTCAAAAAAATTCTGAAACTTAGGCGAAACTCCAGACTTCATGTCAGTGCTTCAGCTGATCAATTTTTTTCCGATAATTCGCTAGAATTTTCCACGGTATCTATGGTCTTGGTGATGCGATCTGGACAAAATTTTGCACGTAGTTTGAATACATTATTCCTGAGCTAGGTGCATAATTTCATTCCAATCCGATCGGTAGTTTCGAAACTATCACGAAAAAAATATTTTGAACGGCCATATTTACGGAACCCCTAGTCCAATTTTGCTCATTGATGAACATGACCGTGAAATTTGCGATCCAAACCCACCCTGAAAATTTCAAGTCCCTAGGCCTTTCCGTTCAAAAGTTACAATTTTCTATGGTTTCTATGGTTCTGGTCATGCGATCTGGACAAAATTTCACATGTAGCTTGAACACCTCATTTTCCATTTGAGTGCAAAATTTCATCTCGATCAAATCTGTAGTTTTCAAGTAATCAGGGAAACAAAACTTTGAACGGCCATATTTACGGAACCCCTGGTGGAATTTGGCCCATTAACGAACTTAACCGAGCCATTCGGGAACTGAACCTACCCTGAAAATTTCAAGTTTCTAGGACATTCCGTTCGAGAGTTATCGTGTATACGGCCGGACGGCCGGACGGACGGACGGACGGACGGACAGACTCGAATTTTCCGACGGATTCGTCATCAGTGAGTCGAACATAGTCGATTGAGACCATTTTCGGCTCAAAATTCGAAAAATACAGACATCGTGACGAAATGATATAGCCCTCGTGTAAGTAGTACGAGCGCTCAAAAAAGTGTTGTCTATATTTTCTCTACTTCTGTCAGTCCGGGAAACAATTTACATTTTTTATCGACCTTTTCGAACACGTTGGTGGCTTTCCGCATCTAACCTGATCAGAAACTCCGTCATCTCACAATACAACGCTCTCATTCGAATTCCTTCAGGTGTGAAAGTCGAAAACTGACTCACAGAACCTCTTTCTTTCTGCTACACGATACCATCCGAGAAATATAACACCAAGTCGCGTCAAAAGAGACGACGGTGCCTCAGCTCCGGAGGAAATTGAATACTTCAATTCCGTGGTGTAGAGTTACGATTTTCACGCTTTTTTGAGAAATTTAATAGGGGATTTATAGGCATATCGCCGTTTTCGCTTTTATTAGTTTTGACGTTTCGTAATCGCTCGCTGTCTCTGGGGGGAAAGGTTTGAAATTTTTTTATGATGATTGGATTATAGTAGGTATGCTAAGGTATGAGATGAAATCGGATTCACATCACATAGTAACACGACAGCTTAAAAGAATGTTCGGCTTCGGTGTGGTGGTATTGGAATTATTTCGGATCTCATCATTTGCACTCAGAATATTATATTCAATAAAAAAGGTGTATTTTTTGCGAGGATGTCTAGGTTTGAAACAAAAATGGAAATTACCATGTTTCAAATCAATAAATTTATTCGTGGTGAACCAAAATTAAGGGAATCTAAAATTCTTAGATGAAATCTAATTAAATATCAAGCAATTCGGAAGAGTCTTCAGAAGGGCAAAAGATTTCACAGCACAACGCCTCATATCGACCATTTACTATGTTCATTACCATTAGTATTATGTATATCAGGTGGCCTACTTGATGAGACTCAAGATCGACTTTTTATTGACGTACCCTCCGAGATCTACCAGTTTTAAAATTGTCAAATTTTTGAATGAAAGACTACCTTTAGTTGAGTGGACGAATATAAACGTTCGAAGTAAAGTAAAATATAGAAACATAATCCATCGACTGGACCTAGAGCCGCGATCGACCGGTTGGCCACCCCTGGTGTATATGCTATGAAATGCTTCTACATAGTAAGTGTTACACTTCACTTTTTCAAGAAATGTATTCAAATATTCGTAACATCTGGATTTGTCTGCTTTTCTTTCCTACAAACTGCTCTTTTATATCACTCACTTGAATTTCTTACAATAAAACATTATGGAATTTGACGAGGAATTCAATGAATACTATACCTCCAGTTGCTGCTACTTATAGACAAAATATAAAGATCATTCTCAAAATCAGATCATAAAAAATAACTCTGTACTTATGCGTCGAGTGATTCGAATACCTATAGTTACCCCTAAAAATCTCAATTCAGAATTTGTTTTTATGTCATGCAATGTAACTCATCCTAACCTAACAGCTTCATACGTATACAGGTAGTCTGTCGTGCTTTTTCCTCCCATGACAAATACGTTCCCCGCCCCTTACAACCCAGTAAATAATTGAAACTGTTCAGTGCTCTTCGTGCCGGATCTGCGTGAAATTAAATATATGTTTGTGTTGGGCGCTGATAATAGGGCCTGCCCAGAACGATGTAAGGTTGGTCATACACATGCGGACATACTCGCAAGGGTTGGCATATTATGTAGAACTTCTATTTATATGATTGATGCTCATCTGAAGCCTCTTCTAATGAAAGAGTTTTTCACGGAGTTTTCATGAGCCGTTTCTTAAGTCATCATTTTTTAATTGATCAATAACTTCTCGTACAGGCGAGTTCTAGTCTGGTTAATTTAGTTACTGTTTTTGTAACTTCAACCGAATGAAGATGTTTTATTTATTGTAAAACTTCTTTGCCTAATCATAAATAGACTTTTTGGATTCATCGAAAAATCCACCTTCCATAAATAAATAGGTATACATAAAGCTTCAAAGGGGCGACTGTATTATCTGGATATGTTTAGGAGACTTATGGTGTAACTTATGACTGAACTTTGTACTTTCCACTTTATTATATGAACATATCTATACTATACAAAGTTGAGTATATTTTTTTGAATTTGAAAGAAGGATAACGTTGCACGATATCTTGCTCGAATATGCACGCAGGAGCTAAATTTTCTAGAAGGGTTGTAACAACGTTAACTGAAAGCTGATTTTGCATCTAACCCTATCGTTATGAGTTGAAATGTCAACCAACTATGCTCAACAAAAAAAACTCTTTCCCCTAGAATAGATTAAGTTTATAGATTACTCTTTGGACCCTACCAAAAAAAAATTGACAAAAAAAAAGATTAAGACCAATCGGAAGAAGATCAAAACTTAACAACGTTGTATAATTCTCTGTTTTTATATTTTGGTATAATGGCAAACCACTCAATATGAACCTGGTGTTCTGAGTCTTTGATATTGTTGAAAAAAAAGGAACAAAAAAAATTATGTTGATTTCAAGCATTGAAGTAAATTCTTTACCAATCCAAAAAGCAACCCTTAGGAACGGAGACTTGTCTATCTCATCAACAATCTACTGGATCGGACAATTGGCCTCATCCGACGCAAATGTCACATCCGAATCGTCCTTTATGCCCGAGGTTTAGGATAGCTTTGCAAATCCTGGCTAGAAGGGTAAGAAGGGGTCCGAAATACCCTCTGCTCGTACGAATTTTACGTACAATATATTCTGACCACATCTATTATGCCGCAGCACGGCCAGCGGGCCAGGGGATGTTAAATGCGGGCCCGTCGATTCATATCGTTGACTAGCACAATGGCTATTCGTGATTCTCGAGTGATAAGACTTGCATTTGTTGCGGAGGAAGTGCCATATGGAAGGTTATAGACCTATTTATTTCCAATGACAAAGAATGGGTGGTAGTTTTGATTTGTTGATTGACTCATTCTGGATGGAGGTCTGGTCGGTCGGATTAGCGTGTTTGCCTATTTCGACATGAATATTCATTGACCGTCGGAGAAATCAATTGCCTTCCATTTCATGATTCTCCGAGAATTATTTCCAATAATGCAATTTTGGAATCGACGATCAAATAAAGTTTAAGATAACTTGAAAATATTTTAATATTTTTCGCTCAGGCAAAAAGTCTATATTGACTGTTTGGAACCAGTAACACGTCCAGATGAAAAATTTTGCGAATCAAATACCGTGATATACATACAGTCAACCAATAACTAGACATTCTCTTTCTCGCTAAGTTAGCGTAACATTCTCCTTCAACACTTATGAGTTTAGGCGTCATATGTCATTGATTTTTGCTGATATATTCAATAATAGTCCGGTGATTCCATCTTTTGAAGTTTATAACAATATAGTGACAGAATTTGTCATATTAATGAACACAGAAGGCCAGAAACAAGCCTGCAGAAGCTCCTGACTTCACGCCAGAGCCTCGAATTTTTCAACGACGAGTGGAGGATTCGGGAAAAAACACAATCGGTTCAATCTTTGCAAATGAAAAGGCCAGTATTCTCAGGCGTGAAAACAGAACATACAAATAGACACACAATCCCCCCTAACGGCTATTATACAATTATACTTAGTAGAATAAGAATTATTAGTGCCCTCACCGTAATATGTGGCCAATTTTTCGTGTTTCAGAGGGCATAATATGTCTGTTGTACGATTCTTTGTAGATATCTTTGTTTGTCCATTCCAACAACCTATCACATTGCCCAACAGAAAAATGGTAGAATTCAGAGAGTTGTTGTTCATCATCGCGCAGATGGTTTTTTATCACCTCTTGACCCTTCTTCAGTTTTTATCACAAACGTAGGGTGTATTTTGTTCTTCTTGATGACGTTCATGTTCAGGAAGAGCTATAGTTTATCGTCTTCGATTTACTGAATCAGGAAATCGTTATATTATCACGTCAACTCAACACTAAACTCATTTTGGATAATACAATTATCTACACAAATTAAGACCGCCAATGGGAACGAAACACAAAGCGCAAAACACTGAACACTGTGGAAAATCATCAGCTCCTACGGTACGACAAAACGTTCCTAGCCAAATCGTGAATCAACGATTTTCGATCAACTATTAATCGAAGAACGTCTTTGGAAATAACATTACATAGTTGAAGATGTTGTTGGCACTGAATTTTGTTTCAGTTTTTCCTGTCGGACGAGAAATTGGTCTATTCTTCATGACTTCTGAATAATGCTTCCATTGTTAGATATATTGAGGGATAGGATTATGAAAGAATTGGTTAATTAAGCTCGGAAATAATATAAGATTTGAACAAGTATCTACTATTTCTTACTGAAAGTACATAACCTATTTCACAATGTTATCAGTGCCACGACCGTCAAATACTTTGGATCATTGCGGAACTAGAACATGATCTCAAATTTAGATTGCCGTTTTATTGGTCAACCACGTTGTCTCAAAAAGTTTTCAAATAAGAGTTGCTACGCCAAGGTTATTATGCATTCATAATCAGTCAAATATTTCCTTCAAAATGCCAATATGCTCATTTGTCATATGTATTTCACTTATTGCGGTCTAGTCGTAATTTATGTGGGTAATGGAATAGAGAATCGGAACAAAACAAGAACCTCCTCTTGAAGTTTCGCATCTATCCTTAACCTGTTATCACTCAGTCTGAGCTCTAAGCTGTTGCAGTCCGTAGTAACTCTGCAATCCATTTTCTGAATGATAAAAAAAGACAAGCCAACACGCTCTGATGATCGATAGCTTCGAGGATATTGCTTTATGTCCGTGATAAATGGCCGAGCAACATATTAGTACATTTTTCCCGACCTCCAGTAATTACGCATCGTAGCAGCATGGCCGTCGAGGATCCCGAAATGAATGAGCTTCGAAATGCCTCCTTTCCTCTATTATCGAAATGGATGGGGCTTCACGTACGCCACAGGAAATTTTCCGAGAGTTATTCAAACTCATAATTATCAATTTGAGTGCCTGAGTATGATCATTATTCCACGAGATACCAGACGCTTTTTAAGCGTTGATTCGGTTTTAACGCACCGTGAAGTATGGCATAGAAGACGTTCTTGATATGCGATAAAGGAAAATAACTAAATTAGGTGTAGTCTGCCTTGGAAATTGCTTTCGTTCCACCGTTGCTGCTTGGGCATAAAGCAGCAAGTGATACGGATCTCGAAGAATGGGGAATTTTTTCAACCTCAAAAAAAAAAATAAAGGAATAGGAAATGAGTGTTCGTTATTACCAATACGAAGGCGAAGTTCAGACTGCCTTGAAATCAATATGTGGAGAAAAAGGTTATTTAGATCGGAGGTGGTTGTTTGGTCTCAGAGGAACCTTTCAGCATCGCCATCGATCTTTTGTGCTGGAGATCTTGATTTGTCACACCCAAATTTTGGTCTCCTACATATTATCACGGAACTACACACAAGGCAGGACGCTCTCCTCCATTCCAGGAAACCAATTTCGCAATTTCCTCGCATAAAAACAGTAGTTTTCGGCTCGTAACAACAACTTGTAATCAACTCAAAATTTTGTGCCCTAATCTATAGATTCAGTAATTATTTATCTCATAGTTATGATCATTATTTCGTAAAGAAATTGTCCAATAATAAATCTATCATAGTGTTCGTTCGCGGGAATTTCTACACCAATGTTCTTATAACGTTCTTCTCGAATTAGTTTTATCTGAAAATAAAATGGATATAAGGCCCCATCATCAAGAGCATTCATCGAGAAAAACCAGACTTAAATTGGAATAAAACCGATACAAATGCGTCAATTTCAAATATTATTTTCCAAAGGGCTCAAAACCAAGAGACATTAAGGAGGAATAAAAACAAGGGAAATCATGTTGGTATAATATCAACCAGGTTTTGTTGAAGAACTGATAACAAATATTGGTCCCTCCCGCAATGTTTCGAAACTCAACATGATGAATTTAAAATTTCAAATCAAGCTTTAGTTCCCATTCCCAACTAGAAAGTTTGAAGCCATCTAGGGAGGTATTTTCAATTTTCTGAGGCATATTCCAATTAGTAATAAGAGAACAATGGGCCACGGTATAATCTTACTGCAATAATTAAATTTCTCGTAGTCAAGCTTGGCAGAAATTCCGCTTATTAAGGCACCCCTTGTTCAGAAGCGTCGATCCCGTGGAGTTGGGGAGGATCAAAGCGTGTCTTCGTATTCGTCCTTCTGGAATCCTCAAAGTGGCTTTGTAAGGGCGATACGATACAATGGGTGTAGAAATAAAATGGTCTTATTACTTCTAGTTCTACGCCACAGAACTTTGATTCCGAGATCTGAGTTTTCTAACGAAATTTTCAACCGTTTCCGGCCAACTAGTTTCGCGCGGACAGCAAGGACTAAGAGAACCGTTCTAAGTGTTATGCGTTTGTTAACCCAGACATATTATTTCATGAGTTGTGAAATATTTCTGGAATAATGTATGAATTTTCACTCTACGCCACTGACGTACCTTAGCTTCATACAATATTATCCACAATTCAACGTAGTGAATGCGGAAGCCTAAACCTAACAAATAGGATTGTTCGATGTTATAGAAATCCACCAGGAGAAGGGAGGGCGCTTTCGCTACAGAATCACGATCTCTAATAAAATAAAGATTCCAATTAACACAGCTGTGTACATAAAGCGGATGTCCGTGCAGAATTTTGATTATCTGCAGTCCACCCTGCACTAATAATGGTGTTTTATTCCGGCTTCATTGTTCCCGTATAAACTTTGTAATTGATTAAATTTGGAGACGGAGCCTTGTTTGTGTTCGGTAATGTTCGGGGTAAATATTAAATGGATTTATTCTTCTGTTAATTAAAATATCTCGGCTAAACTGCGAATGGTAGATGGATTTAGGATTTTAATTCAAATGATTTCGATTTCAAATCTGCTCATACTTGAACTCGACATGCAGGTATATTTTAGGATTTTGGGGGGGAGGCAGGGGTTAATTTTTCGCTCTTTTCGGATCATTACTACCCAACCATCCAGGAGATTGGAAGTAATCTCTATACTATATAAATAAGGAGTATGCGAGGGAGTAGGGGTCGAGTTGCACATTATTGAAGAGCCCCTCAAATTATATCTGAAGCAGACTTCACGAAGTTTCCGAAAAAAATATTTCTGTTTCGGGATTGAAGGCGTTAGTTATTTTAGATATCTCCATGAAAAAATGTTTCTATATCCCTAGATAATTAACTCAATGTTTTATTCGTCTACTACACTATTACGCTTTTTTTTTCGAAACTTTATTATTCATTGAGGATGAATAGTTTGAACTCATTTCATTACGTATATGGCGCCATTTTTTTCATTGTAAAATTGAAACTGACACAAATTGCATTTGACAAATAATAATTGGGTAGCTATGAAAAACGGATCGATATTCGCCGACGATTATAGTAAAAATTCACCATAAATATGATGCTGGCGCTTACAGAAATTCATGAAATTGATGTGGACAACGTTTATTTCCATTAGGATGGCGCATCTTGCCACACAACACGAGAAACAATGACTCTATTGCGTTAAATATTTACTGCACTCGTGAAGGAATTGAGACATCAATCGGCTGCCGAGATCGTGCGATTCAACACCATTAGTTTTTTTCATTGTGGTATGTCAAAGATAAGGTTTACGCTAATACTTCAGCACCGATTCAAGCGCTGAAAGACAACGTAAGAGCAAAATAGTGTCAGAATCATGCGAAATCTTTATGAGAAATTTCCTCAAAAGGATGACCGTCTGTAAGAACAGCCCAGGCGGGCATTTGACATAATATATGGTTGAAATTCCTTGATTTGGAAAGCGTATTATCCTCTTTCTTATGTCGAGAATAATTGCGGAACCGAATGACACTAAGCAATGACAGAAAGTGGAGAATCTTTTCTATTTCTATTAGATAAGCAGCCGAATTCGGAAAACCTCCTGATCACATCAAGCAAAATTAGATAGCGGAAACATCAGACCGCCATTTCTCCGGGGACTTTTTGCGGAGAAAAGTTATATCGTGTACTATTCAGTTTGATGGGGCAAAAAATAACGGAAGCTTTTCGGAACATTCACCCTTCACTGAGCTCGAACGGAAAACCGGCAAAATATAGTAGCGGAAAAACCACCCAAAGATATCTCTTTAGCAAATTAAAACTTCATTTCATAGATATACTAGTTCAATATCCAACCTGGGACTACTTGGACGCAATAAGGCCAAAGATAAAATTTAACGACACTATAAAGCGTGTCGCAGTCCTTGTTTTTTCGAGAACATTGGATTATTGCGATATATCTCGCCATAATTTCAACCAACGTTGGGTATCTGCGGACGTGGTAGAATTTCATAGGTTCAAGTCGATAATTCAATGGTTTCCATCATATCAAGATTGATTTCATTCTGTTCTTACATCAAATGATTATTTCTGCTTATTGTCTAACAGATTTCATCTGCTTTTATCTATATGATAAGAAGACCATTCAGGTAACTCTCAGAAAAAAAAATTTCATTCAAAGCGATGTACTGGGATTGAGACAATAACTAACCTAACCTAACCTAAAACTAGAAAATGCGAATCTACCTACAAGGTGGATGAACGAGCGCTCAAAATCTCCTGACTTCACGGCAGTGCTTTTTATAATTTTTCATATAAATTATTCCTAGGATGGACATGATGAAAGCATCTGAAACAAACAAAGGGTATATTTCAATCAGGAAATCAGTTAACCGCAAATAATTCAAGTTAATCTATAATCCAAAGCTTGAGTACAGTTAAAGGCGTTTCTCTTCCTTTCAAAGCTTCACTCAGGAACTATGGAAGCAAATTGCATGAAATTTTGAACAAAACTATGTTACTATCCGGCTCCAAGCTCTCAAATCCGATATATTGGCGATAGAAAGGCCTATCATAAGAGCGGATTCCTGGATTCGCTTTTCGGATATGGATAATTTCTTAATGGAAAAGAGCCGAAGTATTCGTTGAAAATTTTATGTGGAAATGATAATCCATTTCGTGAAATTCGATGCATTGTTTTTATCTCATTGTTATATCATAACAAAGTTGATTCTTGTTTGTACGGATATCTTGTGAGATTCGATCCAAATGCGACTGTTAACGTGACTATACTTTCCTTTGAAATCAACAATTCGTAACACTCTGAAAACCGCAATGATTCGAGAAATAGCTGATTTGATTCAAAATGACGAGGCATTTTTGTTGCTCCGATTTTGATCTTTCTCACGCAACTGATCTTACAGGAACGACGATATTTTTTTTTTCGAAACGCGTAAAAATTCACGTTTTGGGGATGGGTTTATTTTTTTCACAGAATTCAAATTTCCATAATAAATTGGAATTATGTAAACGCGTTTCTGCAATGTATAAAATTTTGTTTCAGTAAAATTTCAACCGTTAACATCTCAACTGAATAGAAGTCACGTGTGAACATTATGCACATCCTCACATTATTAAGGATGATCTTATACTTTTCCTACTATTCCTCATAAAATATAAATTAAATGAGAAAAAAATTTGATATCGCAAAAATCATATCATGGCACTGATTTGGTCTCTCCTTTGTTCCAACGAAAAAATTGTATATTTTTGAATATTCCATCTCTAATTCTATTTTTTTTTTCTTGCAGTGACATGTTCTAGAGCAGATTACAAGAATGGAATAGCCAGTTGCGACAGCCAGTGAGATGGTTACGCAAGGTGATTGTGATATTGTAGAAAATATTAATTCTAAAACATAGTTTTTTTTATAAACCCTATGGAGGTTCCTGATGTTCAGCTTATAATTGTTATCGATTTCGTACTGAGAGGACTGACTAATTTAGATACGGAATTTCAATGAATTTTATGACATTTCGAATTCAAATATATCAATGTTCTTATATTTGCTTCCTGAGCTTAATAATATAGATGTGAAATTTGTATGATTGGAAAGGTTACGTATTGTTTTTGCATTTGGATCACATCAAATTTGTAGTAATGTAGTCTTTTTAAATTCCATCTGAATTGAACAATACTGAATACAATTCATTTACAACGAACTTGTTGTGTTCTAATGCTTTTTAATATCAAGGTTGTGACGATGTGAACTACAACGATAACAATAATTCTCTTTTTGTTCATCATTTATGGAAATATGGGTTATGAGAAATTATTCTTTTCGATTTTAAATTATTATTTTTAAAGATTTTCGTATTTTACGAATGAATCCTATCATATTAATTCAATAAATAGTCTGTACATAGTGTGTAAATATTATTTAAAATATATTTTGATCAAGAATTCCAAAGCACTACCTACTAAATGTATATAGTATAACTAAAGTATGCTTCATCTTATTATTGTAACTCGAATAAAACTTATTTAATTTTGAAATATAATCTGTTTAATTTTCCCACTGAAATGTTCTCGAAGTCTGTGTTTCTGCATAAATAAGAACATGTTTTCAACAACAACAATTCCAAACATATATATATAGAATACCCCTTGATGTTGACGATACTTTTTCCGCTTTTTCGAATAGGTATATAAACTTAATCAAATCTAATCATATAATGTTCATATGTATGATGCGCCGTAAACATTACGAGCATATAAGGTCACACATGGAATTTGCGGATTCAAGCTTCAACCTTATTCGTCTGAATAATTGACTAGAAGAATAATATACGGCTGTTATCGAATTCAGGAATGAAAATTGAAAAATTAAGTTTAAAGGTCTGTTTCTCCCATCGAATTTATCATTTTGCTAATCGTACTGATGAGATCTGATATGTATCGAAACCGGTCTACGACTGCATCGAAATTTTTCAATTTTCATTTCTGAATTCGACACTATACTATACTTTGGCATAATGATTCCTGTACGCACCAACGATATACAGAGCGAGTACAGTAAATTGGATGTATCCTATCCTTACAGCGCATTTAGGAAGTTAGATTTAAATATTTCTTGTATTGAACGATACGAAATAGACGAATATCGGAAAAATTGGTTTTTGCGCTTAGTCTTTATTTGGAAATATATTTTATTAGATATGACTTCAAAGTTGAGAGCATCCAAAAGAGGGAGTTTGCTTTATTGAGCGCTCGTTCTACTTACACGAGGGCTATATCACTTCGTCACGATGTCTGTATTCTTCGAATTTTGAGCCGAAAATGGTCTCAATCAACAAAGTTCAAATCACTGATGAAGAATCCGTCTCAGAATTCGAGTGTGTCCGTCCGTATACACGATAACTCTAGAACGGAATGACCTAGAAACTTGAAATAGGTAGGTTCGAATCTCGAATGTCTCGGTTAAGTTCGTTATTGGCCAAAATTCGACCAAGGTTCCGGGGTTCAAGCTTCATGCGTCCAGAACCATTGAAACCATAGAAGATTATAACTTTCGAAGGGAAAGGCCTAGTGACTTGACATTTTCAGGATAGGTGTGGATCTCGAATGTCGCGGTCACGTTCAACAATGAGCAAAATTTGACAAGGGGTTCCGTAAAAATTTCAAAACTTTTGATTGGATTGCAATGAGATTTTGCACATAGATGGAGAATAATGTATTCAAATTACTTGCAAAATTTTGTCCCGATCGCATTACCAAGACCATAGATACCGTAGTAAATTCTAGCGAATCATCGAGAAAAAAATGCGAATCTACCTAGGAGGTCGATTAACGAGCGCTCAAAAGCTCCTTACTTTACGGCAGTGTTTTTCATCATTTTTGAGCGCTCGTACGACTTACTATATCATTTCGTCACGATGTCTGTATTTTTCGAATTTTGAGCCAAAAATGGTCTCAATCGACTGGTCTCAATTCGACTCACTGATGACGAATCCGTCGGAAAATTCGAATCCGTCTGTCCGTCCGTAAGCACGATAACTCTCGAATGGAAGAACCTAGAGACTTGAAATTTTCAGTGTAGGTTCAGATCCCAAAAGCCTCGGTTAAGTTCGTTAATGGGCCGAATTCTATTAGGTAAATATGGCCGTTCAAAATTTTAAATTTAGTTTTCTTGATAATTTCAAAACAACAGATTCGATCATGACGAAATTTTGTATATGAATGGAGAATGGTATATTCTAGCCACATTTTTCCAGATCGCATGACCGGAACCATAGAAACCATAGAAAATCATAACATTCGAACGGAAAGGCCTAGGGACTTGAAATTTTCAGGATAGGTGGTTCTGAAATGTCACGTTCACGTTTATCAATAAGCGGAATTATACTAGGGGTTCCGTGAATACGGTCGTTTGAAATTTAGTTTTCTCGATAATTTCGAAACTACGGATTCAATCGAGACAAAATACGGAAATACGAAACGCCTAGTCTTATTTTGCTCATTGATGAACGTGACCACGACATCCGCGATCCAAACCTATCCTGGAAATTTCAAGTCCCTTGGCGTTTCCGTTCAAAAGTTACAATTTTCTATGGTTTCTAAGGTTCAGGTGATGCGATCTGGACAAAATGTAGCTTGAATATATCATTCTCCATTAAACGACCATATTCACGGAACCCCTAGTCTAAGTTTGCTAATTAATGAACGTGACCGCGACATTCGAGATCTAAATCTACCTTGAAAATTACAGGTCCTTGTGCCTTTCCATTCTAAAGTTATAATTGTCTATTTTTCTGGTCATGCGATCTAGACAATTTTGCATGTGGGCCCGACAATTTTCACCTCGATCAAATCAGTAGTTTTGAAGTTATCAGGAGAACAAAATTTCGAACTGCCATATTTACGTAACACCTGGTCGAATTTTGCACATTAACGAACTTAACCGCGGAATTCGAGATTCGAACCTACCCTGAAAATTTCAAGTTTCTAGTTAATTCCGTTATAGAAGAATATATTCAACAAAATCGTTCTTTTGTTCATAATTCAAAAATGGCTGATAGAAAAACACGAAAAGTGTTTAGTGGCAACACAGACATCAAAAACCCTTTTTTGTTCTGAAAAACTTGTCATAAATAATCCGACCGTCTTCGAATGATGACTGCTAGGCCATAAATCACAACCGAAGGGTGTTGTCCACTCTTATTGGTTATTCAGAAATTGAGAGGTGGAGCTAATTTGGAGGCGTATAATTTAAACTAAACACTATGATTACTGGCGATTGAAAAAAAATATTGAAATTTTTTTCATTGTCAAAAATTTGTTTTCATCATCCAATGACCTGTGTATTCGATCTTAATCCATTACCTCTCAAATTGGATTTGTTCATTTATGAATATTTCCGTTTTCGATTTGGATTACACGGAAAAAGATTGAATTTTTTCTCGAAAACGTTTCACAGAACTTATGTGCATACACCCCTGAATGAACATTCAAACAATGGAATGTATTTATTCAACATGCCGTTTGTGAGAAATCATTGATACAGCTAACACTTTGAAGCATAGGGCTTATGAAAGTTGTGTACTACCTTAAGTGTAAACGGCAAAAAAATTAGAAAATGGGTGATGATAACAAAATTTGCAATATTCCATTGTAAATTGAACTCAAACCGTTTTCAGGCGGCATTGCAGAATTTCCAACTTGGATCGACATTATTAATGCTGTGATTCATAAAATAAGGAGATTGAATTCAATCGAAAAAAAATCAACTAACTTTTGAATTCTCTGAAAGTTTATTCTTATTCGCTTGTTCAAATATTTCCAATGAAATTGCTTATGATACCTTAGTTGGGCGTTACAAAAATACGCGACATTCAGCTGTTGCATATTGGCCAAAAATTTGAAAAAAGTTTCAAGGCTTCCCTATAAGCATTGTTAAGACTGATGAATCGATTTTTTATGGTGACAATACCACAGATATTTGTTTCGCATATAGTTTCGCCTCTGGTTGTCGAGCAATTCTACTGTCAAAGCTCAACACTGAGACATTATGATCATGTGAATTTTCAATAGTTTTAACACATGAAATTTCATTTTTATCAAAGATTGCATGTATTATTTCAATAATAAATTAACTCTCATAAATACAAAAACTAATTAAAATTCTCAATTGAAAGGGGTTCCAATAAGACGGATTGATTTCAAACGTTAATTGAAAATAAGCTTGTGCGAGTTAGGAGACCCGGTTGTGTTCTGTGTAGGCTTTGTTACTGTGTCCTTACGCCACCTGAGGCACATCATTGTTAATTGTTTACACAACAGTGAATGGCAGAACCGTACTCCAGGTCAGAAAATTTCTTTTCCGACCGGAGGATTCGAACCCGGGATCTTTCGATAGATAGATCACGAGCCAAACGCGCTAACCACTACACAAAAGGACAGCATCTACAATAAAATTTGACAACAATGTCAGGGAGTCTTATTCTATTTCCGCAAAATGAAAGAGTAAATTTCGGTGAATTTCTCACAAACTCACCAAATAGGTTTGTGTCAATTTTGAAATTCCCGGAAGGACTTTATTTGAGAAACTAAATGGGTCGTCTTTACCTCAGTCAGCTATTTGTTCGATTTATTTTCGAGTGAATGAAATCAGATATGATGTACACAGAGTGAAACATGACACAATTGCCAAGAATTATATGAAACGCTCAGACACGTCAACTACGTTCGGGATGAAATTCACCCGAAATATATTCCATTCCTGGGAGCTGTGACCGCCCACCCCTGAATTTTTATCAGGAGAACAAAATTTCGAAT
Organism: Aphidecta obliterata; assembly: GCA_963966015.1. Taxonomy (NCBI): domain Eukaryota; kingdom Metazoa; phylum Arthropoda; class Insecta; order Coleoptera; family Coccinellidae; genus Aphidecta; species Aphidecta obliterata. The sequence goes on from OZ014432.1 coordinate 2,951,429, forward strand.
GGCCATATTCACGGAACCCCTGGTCGAATTTTGCCCAATAACGAACTCAACCGCGGTATTCGAGATTCGAACCTACCCTAAAAATTTCAAGTCACTAGGCCCTTCCCTTCGAAAGTTATAATCTTCTATGGTTTCAATGGTTCTGGACGCATGAAGCTTGAACCCCGGAACCCTGGTCGAATTTTGGCCGATAACGAACTTAACCGCGACATTCGAACCTACCTATTTCAAGTTTCTAGGTAATTCCGTTCTAGAGTTATCGTGTTTACGGACGGACGGACAGACCCGAATTTTTCGACGGATTCGTTATCAGTGAGTCGAACCATGTCGATTGAGACCATTTTCGGCTCAAAATTCGAAAAATACAGACATCGTGACGAAATGATAATATAGCCCTCGTGTAAATACCTAGTACGAGCGGTCAAAAATTTGAAAAGCAAGTGAAGAAATTTTGAGCGCTCGTTCATCCACCTTGTAGGTAGATTCGCATTCTCCAGTGTTAGAAATCAATTGGAAAAATTTTGACAGCTATCAAAAAAAAGTTCAAACTGAGGCAAAAATCCAGACTTCACTTGATTATTGACCAATTTTTTTTTCAAATTCGCTGAATTTTTCATCTATTTATGGTCTTGGTGTTGCGATCTGGACAAAATCCACGTAGTTTGAATACATTATTCTCCATCTATGTGCAAAATCTCATTTCAATCCAATGAGTTGTTTCGAAATTATCTGGAGAAAAATATTTTGAACGGCCATATTCACGGAACCCCTAGTCTAATTTTGCTAACTGATGAACGTGACCGCGAAATTCGCGATCCGAACCTACCCTAAAATTTTCAAGTCCCTAGGTATTTCCGTTCGAAAGTTATAATTTTCTATTGTTTTCATGGTTCTTGTCATGCGAGCTGGGAAAATGTAGCTTGAATATATCATTCTCTATTAGAATACAAAATTTCGTTACGATCGGTTCCGTTGTTTTGAAATTATCAAGAAAACTAAATTTCAAACGACCATATTCACAGAACCCCTAGCCTAATTCTGCTCATTTATAAACGTGACCTCGACATTCGAGATCCACACCTATCCTGAAAAGTTCCAGTCCTTAGGCCTTTCCATTACAAAGTTATAATTTTCTATGGTTCTGGTCATACGATCTGGACATTTTGCTTGTAGCTTGAACACGTCATTTTCCATCTGAGTGCAAAATTTCACTCCGATCGAATCAGTAGTTCCGAAGTAATCGGGAGAACAAAATTTTGAACGTGGAACCTACTCTGAAAATTTCAAGTTTCTAGGAAGTTTCGTTCGATAGTTATCGTGTATACGGATAGACTCGAATTTTCCGACGGATTCGTCATCAGTGAGTCGAACTCTGTCGATTGAGACCATCTTCGGCTCAAAATTCGAAAAATACAGACATCGTGACGAAATGATAATATATAGTCCTCGTGTAAGTAGGACGAGCACTCAAAAATGCAGATTCCTTTAAAGGAAAACATGTTGTTTGATCCATCACAATTATATGTTTGGAAATAATGTCTGCCAAATATTCCATCAATTCGCCGTGAAATCTCGTCTTTGAGTCGCTGGATGGTGGTTGGCTTGTTGACCTAGTGGTGTGGGCCATTGTGGCCACATATTATAATCATCGATGTCATAATCTTCGACTATTGACCACAAATACCTGCGAAATCGAATTGAGATGTTTAATCTCAAAATGTTTACTCAAACAATTTTTTTTTCATCCCGGACAGTAGACATATTGTAGATTATAATTATTATCATCCAAATTATAATATTTCCACAATTTTTTTTCGTGGCAGATGAATTAAGAGTTTTTCAGAATTTACATCCCATAAATTTGGCACCTTTGACAATCTTTTTTTGAGCGCTCGTACTACCTACACGAGAGCTATATCGTTTCGTCACGATGTCTGTATTTTTCGAATTTTGAGCCGAAAATGGTCTCAAACGACTATGTTCGGCTCACTGATGACGAATCTGTCGAAAAATTCCAGTCTGTCTGTCTGTCCGTCCGTCTGTCCGTATACCCGATAACTCTCGAACGGAATGTCCTATAAACTTGAAATTTTCAGGTTCGGTTCGAATCTCGAATGCCGGGGCTAAGTTCGTTATTGGGCAAAATTCGCCCAGGGGTTCCGTAAATATGGCCGCTCGAAATTTTTTTATCCTGATGACTTCGAAACTACATATTCGATCGAGGTGAGATTTTGCTCTCAGATGGAGAATTACGTGTTAGTGCTACATGCCAAATTTTGTTCAGCTCGCATGACCAGAACCATAGAAACCATAGAAAATTATAACTTTGTAATGGAAAGGCCTAGGGACTTGAAATTTTCCGGATAGGTGTGGATCTCGAATGTTGCGGTCAGGTTCATCAATGAGCAAAATTAAAAGACTAGGGGTTCCGTAAATATGGTCGTTTGAAATTCAGTATTTTTGATAATTTCAAAACTACGGATTTGATCGTGACGAAATTGTGTATTTAAATTGATAATGATATATACTACATTTTTTCCCGATCGCATGCTCAGAACCATAGAAAATCATAACTTTCGAACGGGAAGGCCTAGGGACTTGAAATTTTCAGGGAAGGTTCGGATCGCGAATTTCGTGGTCACGTTTATCAATAAGCAAAATTAGACCAGGGGTTCCGCGAATATAGCCGTTCAAACTATCGTTTTCCTGATAATTTAGAAACTACATATTGGGTTGGAATGAAATTTCGAACATAGATGAAGAATAATGTATTCAAACTACGTGGGAAATTTTGTCCAGATCGCATTATCGAGACCGTAGATACCGTAGAAAATTCTAGCGAATTATCGAAAAAAAATTGGCTAAAGCACTGACGTGAAGTCCGGATTTTCGCCTTAGTTTGTAATTTTCTTCAACAGCTGTCAAAATCTTTCCAATTGGTTTCTAAAATCTACCTATAAGGTGGATGAACGAGCGCTCAAAAGCTCCTGACTTCACTGCAGTGCTTTTCGTAATTTTCTCGATCTCATTCATATTTCCCAAATTTTAAATTTTTTCAAGGTTCAGAGGAAAGCCGTTGGAATGGAACTGTATTTTCACAAGCTTTCAAAAAACAGGTGTCATTGGCATAATTGCATACATGTGTTCACATTATGGGGGATATTTTTCATATATACAATAAAAAGTAGATATTTTGGGAGGATCCTTGGGGTACTCCCGCCAACACCCTCACCCATGACTTGTTACTGGGGTGAAAATTCTATTCCTCAGAAAGGAAGCAAATAATTCGACGGGCAGGCCCCGCACTATATAATGTTCGAATTTCCACAGGAAAATCACGTGGAAAACATTATCTAAGGCTTTTGACGAGTTACGTAAACTAATTTCCACTCGGTTACCTTCATCAAGGCCTTCCGCATTTTCTTTACGATTTCTTCCGAAGCTTTTCGAGTCGACTACGCTTCTCTATATCCATGTTGTTTATTTGTCTTATAGTTATAGAAGTATAGTAAGTGTGCACTGACAAGTATTTCACCAGCATATTCTTTAAAAAACTTTCCGTAATTTTCGAAATTGATTGATTGAAAATGGAAATTGGCCTATAGTTATTGGGCATGCCCTTATTGTCGCTTTGTTTACACACCGAAACGTTCGGTATCACGGAAAAACACCTCCGAAACATCTGTTGATAATGAAATTGAACGGTTCCGCGATGAAATTTATCTTCCGGAATGCCTTCAATTCAACTGGCGTTGCCGGTAATAATGATCCGAGTCACCGGTGAAACACCCTGTATACTTTTTTTTTCTCTTGAGTAAGCCGATTCGTGAAAGTTTTCTTGGCAAGAATATGAGAGTACTTTTCACAACTTGGAGCTCACTATCAACTATTGTTTCGTATTTTTCATGTTCTTCCATTTGAAAGGAATTCCGTAGAACATATATCAAAAGAAAAATCGTTGCACATAATTCAGCGTGGAATTTATTCGCTTTCTGTTCTCTTTGTGGCTAAATGAACGTTTTAATAAATTGGCCAGTTTTTCTCTTTGATACAGTCTAGGAATGAATGAAGATGGGGCAGTTAACAGATGGACACTAATTCTGTTGATTAGGTTCCATATCAAGCCAGAGATATGTTTGGTTTCACAAACGATAATTATATTGTTTTGAGAAAAATTAAGCTGTTAGGTACTATAACTGAACAGATGGAAACGCATATGGTGATACGGAGAGATGCAATTGACATACTCTCATTCTTTTCCACCATTTCTCTGGTTCTTGATCAAACTTATTTTATCACACTATCTTAAGTTTGATTCGAACTTCCATTTTTACTTAACGAGTATCCTCCCTTGAAATCTTATTTGAGATTTATTCTAAATGACTAATATAGTTCACACGTTGAAGGTCAGGTTATTGGAACTTGAACCATCGCTGATGTTTCGATTTTTTTCAAGAATCTTTTTCCTTGCTCTAAATCGAAATACAGAACTTTTTTTACTTTTTTTATATCTAAGATATAAACAAGGGGACATCACGCTCAAATAACAAATAATTACATAAATAGCAGCATATTACAGTTCACGAAACAGTTAAATCGAGCAATGAGGGAAAAAGAGAAACAAAAAATTGAATTATGTGTATACGTACTTGGCTAAGTATGGGAACAAACAGTATCTTTTAGTTTTATCGTCATTTCATTGTGAGAAACATGAAAGATTTTAAATAAATACCCATCGGATACCATCAAATGAGAAACGATCTGGAGAATTAACAATTGAAATTGAGTAAATCTGTTGTAATAATGAATAATATTGGATCTAAACATGGGTGACATTGACGTTTGATGTTAATTTTTATTGAAGTTTTTTCTTTGATTTTTTTCATGAGAAAAAATTATTTCAAAAACTTGCCAAATTCCTTCTTCATTTTCTAAAAACGTTTTCGCATATTTTTTTATAAACAACCTTTTGAATGGCCAGCATAAACAATAGTGATTTAGCGTTTATGTTTGCATGGAAGCATTAGCTTATCTTTTGATAGGTCCTTACCATCTACCTAATAACAACGGAGAAAATTATGAAGAATTTCTGAGGACAGTTTTTTGACTAGGTTTCCGCGTCCGCACACTATAGGCTAAACGTATGCTTTTTAACGAATTGTTTCCTTAAAGCTGGATAGGTAGGGGAGGAGCTATTTCGTGGCCAGCGATAAGTCCGAATCTTACACCGTTAGATTACCATGTTTAAAAGAAATAGTAATGAAAGGGAGAAACATACACGTGCACAATTTGTGGAAAGAATAGACAAAGCGAGAAGATTGAGAGTAAATTTCAGGCGAAAAGTAACAACTGAAGAAATTAGGAAGTGCTTGTTCAAGGAATGGTGGAGTACATTGCGAACATAATTTATGAATAAATTCCCTAATGAAATTTTGAGTTGAATTGCAATTAAAAAAATATTCAATTTGTTACTTTTCTTTCTTGGCTTATATCCCCTTCCAAATCAAAATCTGCTGAAACGAAACTAGTGCCTGCATTCTCACGAAATTTTTTTAAGGAAATAAAGTTATATATTGGCAAGTTTTGGAAATATTTTTTCTATACGTAAATTGTGGAATTCTAAAGTTGCAGGCGAATTGATATTAGAAATTGAATTTTATTTTCTTCATATACCAACTTTCGAATAATACTAATTCTTTTTCAACTTATAATACAGAATAATTTTGCTTTTTTCATTCATATCATTTCCTTTTCTGATGAGAATAATCCAAAATTATAATTAAATTTGGTCAACGTAGAAAAAATTGACGAAAAAAGAAGTAGGGTGACAAATTTTTTTAAAAACACAAGAACTCCAATATCTCGGAAACTGTTGATTTTAGGTTATCAGTAAATATGGCTCAAACGACAGCAAATGATTGATACTAACACGACCTCCAAGGTTCACGTCTAATATGGAAACACCCTGTATATATGGTTACTGGTCTCCTTCAATGGGTTCTGATATTTTGAAAGATAATGACGTTCAAAAGGGCGTTTGAATAATCATGTCATTATATAGGTACCAGCCTCGGAAAATATTTGCATTTTTCGATATCCTACCTACAGGGCGAAATCATGCCTTCAGGATAGGTCATTTATCTGCCTGTTCCTATATCCCCCTTTGTTTACATGAGCAGCCGAAGGAGAAGCCACCCGAAATATTTCATAAGATAATGACTTTTTCTGATCGATATCGAATACCGTCTTCCGATGCGATGCAATTACTCTGCTGTATCTGCTTTTAACTTGACAATCGGTGATTTTATCCGCCCTTCGCGACTGAAATGATCACGGGAGTACATAAAAAATACATTAGCCCAGATATTAGACGATAATCTAGCAACATCGGCAGCTTCGTAGCGATTTAATCAGTCTTGATGGATTCGAGGGGTGGGTTCCCCTGGAGAAATCAATCACTCTGCTCTAGCGAAAAACTGCTGCCAATTGCCTCAGAGGATGACAACTTGATGCATCATATGAACTTTTGTCCCTAATGATTTTTTCAACGCAACGATGTTTGGCTATTAATAGACACAATAATGGTATGTGTTTGTTTAGATGGTACCTATATAATATTTTATCCCTATTATCCCCGAAGTACACCCTTAATAGCTGGTCAACAATTGATAATGAAGTATTGATTGTTATGTCTAAAGTTATGGAGATTAATTGGAAATGTTTTCGATGCTGCACTATTGCATCGTGAACATTCCGTAAATATGGCCGTTCAAATTTTTTTTTTTCTGATCATTTCGAAACTACTGATTGGACTGGGTTGAAATTTTATACATAGATGAAGAATAATCTATTCAAATCACGTGCGAAATTTTGTTCAGATCGTTTCTCCAAGACCATGATACCGTAGAAAATTCTAGCGAATTATAGAAAAAAAAATCACCATGAGATGAAATCTGGAGTTTCGTCTTAGTTTGAAATTTTTTTGACAGCTGTCAAAATTTTTTTTAATTTGTTTCTGAAACTGGAAAACGCGAATCTTCCTACAAGGTGGATTAACGAGCGCTCGAAATCCCCTGACTTTACGGCAGTGCTCTTTATAATTTTTTGCGCTAGAGAGGGAGTCATCTCATTTATCTTTGAAAGTATCGAACATAATACGATTTTCAAGTTTGGAAAAATTTGCAAAATGCTGTTCGTCCAAAAGGTCCTTGAGATATATCCTGAAACAATTGTATCTGAGTTGGACCTATTTGTCGAGTTATAACATGATCAAGGAAAAAATCGAAGTAGGACGAGTAGTTTCCTCATTGGATATATTTAGATTGAAAGTGCTCAATAAAGACAGACCTTTTCTTATATCAGGAGAATCAGAACCTACTTTCAAGTTAAAACCCCACCCCACCCACTATAAGATTCAAACTTTCTCTAATGAACAGCGCTGAAGGCTGCAGAATGGTACATAACTTTTAAAAATAGATCGACATCAGCTGTTGGCCTGGTATTGTGCCTATAAATACAGATAATCAATAATTTACAATAAATATTACCATATTATGATTGAGTTGATATGTGTTGCGGGACATGCTCAACCATGTAACTGAATGTCATCGAGTAATGGTTTATCCGGAATATCCTTATCATTGTTGTTTCAACTATTTCTAGGTTTTAAATTTTTTCATTTTGCAATCTATTGTAGTCAATTTAGATTTGATTTTTACCCTTTCCTCAATCCCCTGGAGACCACAGGAAGATGACAAAATTCCTCGAGTCGAGAAAAAAAGAATTCTACAACCTCCAAAGAGAAGAAGAGAAGAGAATCTACTCGGTGTTACGTTATCTGCCACTAGACGCAGATATAAACATACTCACTGGCCGAGCAAGGCATTACCGACGCGGATGTCATAAGGATGACATCAAACAAAACCGGCAATACCCTTATTTTTGGCAAGAACCCAAAATAAGAAGGTACTCGAAGTTAGACAGCTCTACGGTATAAATTGTGTAGTGGAGCCGAAGAACAAAAGCATTGGACCTGGCCAATGCCATAGATGACAAGATGACATAGAGGAAATGCAATCCCATGGAGGTGTGTTAAATGATCTGGAGCGCACAATAGTAAATATTGTACGCTAACCAGAGAAACGACGAGAGAAATGCTACCTGTGCGCTCCGCGTAAAAGCAGAACACCAAGAGAGTTACAAAGGATGTAGCGAGTGGAAACCGGTAAACAAAAATAAGACAGCGACCAAAACAAGAAAAGACAAAGACGCAACAACCCAAACAAGAGCAGAAGAAATAGGTCCCAAAGAATGGAAAATCCAAGAAGGCTGACCAAAAGAGGAAAGAACGGACGAATAAATAGGACCCGAAACCACTGGGGATCCAGATACCTTCCCCAAGAATATCATGAGCAAACTCATCAAATTCCTGGAAATAGATCATTATCGGTTATATGAACTGCAAATCAAGAGAATGGAACAGCAGAACCGAAAACCGAAATGGGAAGGAGCTCAAGAAGTAGGCCGAAAAACTAAATAGTATTAGGACCTGTTGTTTCGACCTACCTGCCCAGAAGTTATGGCCTACTGGACGTATTAGATATCGTCATAATGAAAGATATTACCCAAAGTTTCACGCTTAATACCATAGAAGAGGGCAAATCAGACCACAACCCAATAGAACCCAGAATGGGACGCAAACCGATAACAGAAGAACTTCAAACGAAATACTTTACAGACTGGCCAAAGTACAATGAAGTACTCCAGGAGCAAAATACTGAAATTCCACAGATAGGAACTCCTGAAGATCTGGAAGATGAAGCTGAAAAAATAAGAGAATAAAACAAGCCTACGAGGAAAGTACCAGAAAAATCGAAAGGTCAACCCGAAGAATTCACATGGTGAAACCTCGAAAGCAATAAAAGAGCTTATAAAGAGGAATAGAAAACTTAGGAAGAACCTCAGAACTTCACATAGAAAAGAAGACAAGAAAGAACCGAATAAACACAGTCAAGTGCTGAAAAATGCATTGAAAGAACTGAGAACAGACAGATGGAACCAGAGGATTAGAGAGTTAAACACCATTGACCACTCAGCATGGAAGATGCTTACGGCGAAAGAAAACCGAAATCCCTTCTCTACACGGAGCAAATGGAATGGCCTACTCAAAGCTGGAAAAAGCCGAAGCATTGGTCGACGCAATAGAAAGAGAATCCAGAACCAACTTCTGAGAAGACGATGCCAATGAGGGCCTTAAAGAAGAAGTCGAAGGAAGAGAAGAATTGATGTTAAACCCTCTGGAAGGCGATATCATCCCAAACCCAACAACACCAACGGAGATTGACGAAATCATCAAGAAAGTGCAGAAAGCTCCAGGAAAGACAAATTTACAAACTTTATGTTACGGAAAATGCCCAGAAAAAAAAAAAGCAGCGCCAACCAATATAGCAAACGCAGTGATGAGAACAGAATACTATCTAAAAAGATGGAAAACCGCAAAAGCACATGTGTTCAATAAGCCAAGAAAAAATGAAAAGTTTCCACAAAACTACAGGCCGATAAGTTGACTATCAGCACTTGAAAAAATAGTTGAGAAGATCATTGCAGAAAGACTCAATGAAGAAACAAGAAGCGCTGAATTTGATACCACCGGAAAAATTTGGATTCGGAAGAAATCATTCCACAGAACTTCAACTGTTGAGGATCACTGAATATGTCACTGAAGGATTTCAGGATAAAAAAGCCTCTTAATTAGTGCTATCAGATTTCGAGAAAGCTTTCGACCTAGTTTGGCACGAAGGCCATCATCATCGTGTAGGCACGTCATTCTCCATTTGTGTGCAAAATTTTATCTCTATCGAATTTGTAGTTTCGAAGTAATCAGGAGACCAAAATTTCGAACGGCCATCACGGAAACCCTGGTGGAATTCTGGCCTCGACTGCGGCATTTGGGAACTGAACCCACACTGAAAATTTCAAGTCTCTAGGTTTTTCCGTTCGACAGTTATCGTGCTTACGGCCGGACGGAAAGACTTAAATTTTTCGACAGATTCGTCATCAGTGAGTCGAACCTTGTCGATTGAGACCATTTCCTGACGAAATGATATAGCCCTCGTGTAAGTAGAACGAGCGCTCAAAAAGTTGCCCTATTCGATTTTGAATGTTTTGATTTGACGAAAACTGGTTAAGAAGGTAGTGAATAAACATAAAACTAATAATATATTATGTTCCCTGTATTCGTCAAAACCAGGAACGCGGATGTTATAAATCATGCAGATGGAAAATAGTATATTATTTCATAAGGAGGAAAAGTGTCACTTTTCATGGCGAGCTTGTGTTTACCCGCCGAACGGAGTGAGTCAGTTCTTCTCCGAATGGAATATTATTTTTTTTAAACGCTTTGAAATTCATTAAGATCTGGAGATTAAATTTATCATTGGGGTCGTTATAATTGAGTGATCAATAGAAACTTTGCCTAGTTACGGTTGTCTAGCAAAATTGATTTTGATAGTTAATTACATTTTTCCCTACGGCGTACGAAAATGTAATTCATCGTTGACATAGCAACACATTTCCCTACGGCGGAGGTAAAGTAGACCTTTTCGATGATCCTGTCAGTCGAAATATGACGTTCTTTTTGTACGTTTGGGAAAAAAATATATTCCTGTGCCCTATACTCCTATGATCAGTTACAGAACTAAAACTAGGTGTATTTACATGAAACACATGTTCACTTTTCTTTGTATTCCACTATTGACTTACTTTATACTTTCAGTCCAACTGTATTCCATATCTCTTCTTTTGGTTCCCTGTCATATACTATCTTCATATCAATAAAACCAGAGGTTTAATTTTCTGCATATTTTCATAGTACTTGAAATCAGTTGAGAACATCAGTTGAAAATATCAGTTGAGAACATCATTTTTCATCCAGCCTTCTGAGTTCAATATGGGCTGTGAGAATCCGTTAATATATTTTTAAAGATTGAACCAAAATTTTGGGCAAGTTTTGTGTTGAAGATTTCCTTCCACATTGAAAAATGTATGAATTATGCTCACATCAATACATGTTACTGCGTGTTTCCAGTTTGGAATTTGATTGAAGATTTTTCAAATCCCATGGTTTTAAATTTTCCAACAGAATCTAATAACCAAATTCATTTATCTTATTTCATTCATTTATCATTTGAATAAACTGATATATTATTATGTAGGTACTGAACTACGCAGTTGTCCAAAAATTTCTTACTGAGTTATTGACAAAAAATCCCACGTATAACGAAACTCTCACGCTGACTGAGCTCCAACCCGAATAAAAGTTGGTACATCTCCCCAGCCTAAAAATCTTCATTCACAGAAATCGTGAAAGTTCGAAACGTCCCAAAAAGTCCTGAGTCGGGGCAACCTCGTCAGAACCTCTATGGCGTCTCATTCAATCGAACTTCACAACAATATCGAAGTTGTCTCTCGGGCTCTTGTAATCCAATCCGAAAGAATTATTGTTGAAAACTTTTTGCTCTGTTCTTTTGATGTTGAATGGAGAAATTCAATCCCCCTAGAAGTTAGACAAACTCTTGGAGAATAGGAGGATCTATCTCATTTGTTTCAGAATTATATTGCTAAAAAGGCGGATCAAGGAAAATACGAGGAATTCGGAGCTGTTCTTTTGGGGAGAATATAATGTAACGGTTCCACAATTCAGTCGGTTTGTGATCTCCCTTATGCATCCCTGCGTCACTGAAGTAATGAAGTTTTGACAATTCTAATCGGCGAATAAAATTCGATATTTCGACAAATTTTCTTTTTCACGCATTCGTGTGGGACGGTGAGGATTCCTTAATCGCAGATAGAATTAAGAATGCACTCGAGCTTTTTTTGAACGCTCCTTTTACCAACACGAGGGCTACATCATTTCGTCACGATGCCTTTTTGAGCGCTCGTAATACTTAGACGAGGGCTACTTATATCATTTCGTCACGATGTCTGTATTTTTCGAATTTTGAGCCGAAAATGGTCTCAATCGACAAGGTTCGATTCACTGATGACGAATCCGTCGAAAAATTCGAGTCTGTCTGTCCGTCCGGCCGGCCGTCCGTATACACGAAAATTTTAGCGAATTATCGAAAAAAGAATTGGTCACCTAAAGCACTGACTTGAAGTCTGGATTATCGCTTCAGTTTGAAAATTTGTTTGACAGCTGTCAAAAATTTCCTCAATTGGTTTCCAAAACTGGAAAATGCGAATCTACCTACAAGGTGCATGTACGAGCGCTCAAAAGCTCCTGCCTTCACGACAGTGCTTTTCGTAATTTTTTTTTTTTTTCAAATTTCGTGTCGAAAATGGTCTCAATCGACACAGTTGGAGTCACTGATGACGATCCATCGAAAAATTGAAGTAGGTCCTTCCTCCGGCCTCCGCAAGCACGATTACTTTCGAACGGAACGACCTAGAAACTTGAAATGTGCAGGGTCAAATCTCGAATGCCGCGGTTGAGTTCGTTAATGGGCAAAATTCGACCAGCGGTTCAGTAAATATAGCCGTTCAAAATTTTGATTAGGTACTTCGAAACTACTGATTCGATCGGGATGAAAATTCATACCACCCAGATGAAGAATATGACGTGTTCAAGCAACATGCGAAATTTTGTCCAGATCGCTTGACCAAAAACATAGAAACCATAGAAAATTATAACTTTCGAACTCAAGGACCTAGAGACTTGAAATTTTCGGGGTAGGTTTGGATCGCGGTCACATTTATCAATGAGCAAAATTTGACTAGAGTTTCCGTAAATTCCTTTATTCCTGTAACAGCTGATTCGACATAATTGAAGGTGGATGAACGAGCACTCAAACACTCCTGACTACACGTCAGTGCTTTTTATACATTTTTTGGTGCGATCGTTGACTATAGTTAGTAGTCAACATATTTTGAGTTGATACTGTCGTGAACAAATTGTGAGATTCAGTAAAATCCAAAACCATCAGCTGGACTATTTCGTTTTTGAGCGCCCGTACTACTTACACGAGGGATAATCATTTCGTCACGATGTCTGTATTTTTCGAATTTGAGCCGAAAATGGTCTCAATCGACTATGTTCGACTCACTGATGACGAATCCGTCGGAAAATTCGAGTCTGTCCGTCCGGCCAGCCGTCCGTAAGCACGATAACTCTCGAACGGAAAAACTTAGAGACTTGAAATTTTCAGTGTGGGTTCAGTTTCCGAATGCCTAGGTTAAGTTCGTTAATGGGCCAAATTACACCAGGGGTTCCGTAAATATGGCCGTTCAAAGTTTTGTTCTCCTGATAATTTGGAAACTACAGGTTTGATCGAGATAAAATTCTGCACTCAAATGGAGAATGAGGTGTTCCAGCTACATGTGAAATTTTGTCCAGATCGCATGACCAGAACCATAGAAACCATAGAAAATTGTAACTTTTGAACGGAAACGCCTAGGGACTTGAAATTTAAAGGATAGGTGTAGATCTCGAATGTCGTGATCACGTTTATCTATGGGCAAAATTATGCTAGGGGTTCTGTAAATATGGTCGTTTCAAATTTAGTTTTCTTGATAATTTCAAAACTACAGATTAGATCGTGACGAAATTTTGTATACTAATGGAAAATGATATATTCAAGCTACATTTCTCCAGATAGCATGACCAGAACCATAGAAACCATAGAAAATCATAACATTCGAACGGAAAGGCATAGGGACTTGAAATTTTCAGGGTAGGTTCGGATCGCTAATTTCGCAGGCACGTTCATCAATGAGCAAAATTAGACTAGGGATTCCGTAAATACGGTCGTTTGAAATCTTGTTTTCTCGATTATTTCGAAACTACGGATTCGATCGAGATAAAATTCTGTATTTTAATCGAGAATGATATATTAAAGCAACATTTTGTCCAGATCGCATGACCAGAACCATAGAAACCATAGAAAATGATAACTTCCGAAAGGAGGGAAAGGCCTAGGAACTTGAAATTTTCAGGGTAGGTTTGTATCGCGAATGTCGCGGTCACGTTCATCAATGAGCCAAATTAGACTTGTTCCTGATAATTTCGAAACAACTGATTGCATTGGAATGAAATTTTACACCTAGCTGAAGAATAATGTATTCAAATTACGTGCGAAATTTTGTCCAGATCGCATCACCAGGACCATAGATATCGTAGAAAAGTCTAGCGAATTATCGAAAAAAAATTGGTCAGCTGAAGCACTGACATGAAGTCGCCTAAGTTTGAGAATTTTTCTGACAGCTGTCGAAAATTCCTTCAATTGATTTATAAAACTGGAAAATGTGAATTTACTTACAAGGTGGATGTGCGAGCGCTCAAAGCTCCTGACTTCACGGCAGTGCTTTTCGTAATTTTTTTTTATTGAGCACGTTTTTTCTTGAAATGCGGCGAATTACATCACCACTGTTGACTTTTTTCGCCAGAAGGGAGATTCCATGGTTGTTAGGGTTGATAACGTTAAGGGTTTTAAGGTTAATTTTTTCAAGTTATCTCAACCAGGCCAAAACGACGAATTATTGTACGATTGATTCGATTGCAGTTTGTTTATTTGTTATTTGCTAACTGATACTTGGAATGCTGCACTTTGATGAACCTTCGAGTGCTTTGAAGATGTTCCACACCAACGTGTAGGGTTTCAAAGAAAGGTCTGTTAAGGGATGTCTTGCAATTTTTAATGATATTGTCAACTCCTAGGAGTGAAACCACGGAGATTATGTACCAACTTAGGGATCTAAAACCCAGAACAAACTTTCCTCTGGGATTGACCACGAATATATTATTCATTTCATGTGTTCTGAAAACTGAGATGATTTTTTCACTGTAGCTGAAACCACGGAGATCATATTCTTTCACCTCCTCAAGGACCTCAGAGGCAGTACCTTATGCTGTGTGCCTCGTGCCATGTCCGGGACTTGGGGGGGACTAGATGTCAGAGATAAGTCTTACATCGTTCATTTTAACCAAGATTTAATTAATTTCTAGTGCTCAAATGATTCCAATATATGACCAAGTTGTAAGTTTCACCGGGATAATACCAAGATTTAATTGAGTTATAATATTGTAATGAGGTAATGAAGACACTTATTTTCATTTCAATTCAAAGTTACCACCGTGCTCAATTCAAGATCTTGCTCTAGCCACTGCATTCCGTTTCAGTATATCCCTCGAATTCTTTTGACCACATTATGAGCTGGTCCATTATTTAATCTCCTTTTGATGTTTTCGTCTTTCGCATCGAACTATGTTCATAATGAATTTGAAGTCTTATATACAAGCTATGATCCAAAAGTCCGGGAAATTGTAATTCGAACGAACCGCTTTTAACGGATTCTGTTTTGAATAGGCAGCAGTATCGAATCATTACTATTTGTTTGGCAGCTATTTAAACTCAAAGAAGTGTCTGTGTTTCATCGCATTTTGATAGAATGATTCTGTTGAGTAAAGAGTTGGTTCGAAATTTTGTGTTGCGAACGAAATTTCGTGTGCCGATACTTTAAAACTGTTGCAGAAAGCCTTTGAGGGCTTTGCTGTATCAAACAACGAAGCAAACGAATGATGGAAATAGTTCGAAGGTGGTCGTAAAGTTTGTGAAGATGCGAACAAAACATAGAAATTGTGAAGAAAGGGATAGCGAAAAGAACAAAAAGAGCAGTGGTACACAAAATGATGTTTTTGGAGGCAACTACCAATCCAATAACCAATAGAACTCATCATAACTGGCGATGAGCCATGGATCTACGAGTACGACGTACGACTACGCCAACAACCTTCGAAATCGGTATCGAGAGAGTCACGTCAAAGCGCGAATGGTACTTAGCCCAGGAAAATTAGGGGTTTCACCTCGGAATGAGAGCTATAAACTTGTATAAACCTTTATTTCGCGTCTACCGAAATTCCATGGTCAAAGGTCGAAAAATCGATTTTTCACACATTTATTGCAAATATTTGTTTTCCTATTGGTTTTATGCTATTTATTTTGATTATAATTATTGTAGAACTCCAACTTTAGTTGGAATAAATTTTCTATATCTCGAACTATTTTCGAGATAAAGGACAGAGCTTGCGCAGTGTTCAGCTATTAAGAGTATCATTCGAGGTCAACTTGTAGTCCCGATTGGAAACACGCCGTATAAATTTCATTAACTATTGAATAATATATAATTCTGAATAATTTGCATTTTTTATTAACTATTACGTTATAATTGATAATTGTCTTCAATAATTCAGTATCTATTCATTTAATAATACTTTCAATTGGACTTTCCTTGAAGAAGTTGGCAAAGGAAATGTTGAAACTGAAATATACTCTTCTAAAAGTTTTGATGAATATACTCGTTCTGAAAAACACATATTGTTTCTTCACGCAATAAGTGGCTGTGACACGACTTCTGCGCTCTTTAGAAAAGGGAAAAATACTTTTTTGAAAACACTCTAGAAACTTCCGAATTTGGATCGAATTGCTTCAGCATTTGAAGCAGAAAACTGCCCGGTTCAATCTTTATTTGAAAATGGAGTGTGTACCTTGTTGGCAATCTATAATGCACCAAAATCTGAGGACTCTATCGATCGTCTTCGCTATGCGCAGCCCATCAAGTCAACAAAAATGACTAAACCTGTGCAGTTGTCAAATCTTCCACCAACGAGTGCAGCAGCTCACCAACATTTCAGCCGTGTGTATTATCAAGTACAGACTTGGTTAGGGCATGATTTAGAAACCCAGAATTGGGGTTGGATAATGCATGATGAATTCCTGGAACCTTCTCCAGAGGATTTGCTTAGCACAATATTCTGCAAGAATGGTTGTGGTTGCATGTGGATGCACAAAAGCAGGATTGTTTTAATGCTTCACCATATCAGAGTGATATCAATGCAGACGGTATTTTTGACCCCGAAATCTGAACTGGAGGAACTGGAAGACAAATGTCATTGAAGACGAGAAAGGAGAAAATTGAAAGTAGAACTTATAGTAGAGTTGTTAGTATTATTCAATTTTTGTATGAAATGATTAATTCTTTTTCTATTCAGTTAGGAAGTATTAAGTATAAATAAGGGTAGAATTAACAAATAATTAAAGTATTTCTCTCAATAACTTTATAATTACACGAGTAGGTAAGTGTTATCAAATGAATAGATGCTGAATTGAAGTCAATTATTAATTATAACGTAATAGTTGATGAAAAATGCAAATCATTCAGAAATATATATAATTCAATCTATATTAATAAAAGAGGGTCTATGGTTTATGTATGAAAAAGCATCACGTTCAAACGACTGCACCAAATTCGATCATTCTTTTTTAGTTGTGTTCATTATTATCACGACATACTTTATGCAACGAAATATTCCCGAAAAGCCGTACGGAAAAGAAAAAAAGGGTTTCATTTTTCCTCCGACCAAGCGAACAATCATAGATTACTTATTTCATGAGAATTCTGACACAAGTGTGAGTGAAGTTTATCGTGTTTCTAGAAGTTGCTCAGAAGTTTATCACTGTGTTTGATATATCGTTGTATTGTGGGCGAGTTCGTAATGATCGAGACAATGAGCCAACAGAATGAGAGGTTCTCAATCAAGATCTGCCCCAGCTCCGGAAGAATCGATATCATCGATCTCAGGCAAGATACAACAAAATATAGAATCCAATGAAATGATCAACTTTGAGCGTTTGGCATTAAGATATGATCCCAAAGTCGATTATGCTAGCAATATATTGGTGTCTTTCGGCAATACTGCAATGCTCTGAGATATCAAAATGAACCCCCAGGATTATGTAGATTGAATGGAAAAATCAAACTGCAACAACTGACAACGCCACTCGAACCTTTGGATTCGTTACTTTCAGGACAAGAACCTCTATCTAAATATCCCATGACCTGATTTGGTTCGAACATAATTGAGGGAGGAGGTTTCAATCCAACTTTTGAGGTATTTTTTTCCTATATCGAGCATCTCACACATTGATCATAACATATACCTACCTACGAATACGAAAATTCTTTTGAGACCCATAAATAAGGCTGAGTATAAGGGTAAGGGTTATGGTAAGGTTTGGGTTAGGTTAGGGTTAATAATAATCCAACTTATACTTTAGCCACAGCAACGCGCGGCCGGGTCTGCTAGTAGTTCATAAATTCAATACAGCGTGTTTTTAATCTGGACTACAGGTTGACCTCGAATGATTCTCTAAATACACACATTGGAAAAGTCTAGGGATATTCGTACAAAGTCATACAAGACTCAAAAGAAACTTTTGTATCGTTTAAACTTCACTTTTAACGTACTGATCAGTTCATTTGCCCCGTTTAACCCTTTAGTGCCCGACGGTACTTCTGAGTACCAGTAATTTCGACGCGTCGTAAAATTTAGTTTTCTATATTCTGCTTGTTTTATTTAACATATATTGTTGCTGGTGGCTATACTCAGTAGGTTTATGTTTCAATAATAAACATTCGAACATCTTTTCTTGAGAAATTTCCCATCTTTCATCAGGACGCAGAAGTACCGTCAGGAAATATGGCGAGCAGAAAAATTCAACAGTGGTATGTAAGAGACCACTTTATTCGAAAGAAATAGAGGTCATTGCAAATGAGATCCTCAACGAAGATTTATCGTTAGATAATAATATTTTAACAGATGAAGAAGAGAGTGACTCTGAAAATGCGGATACTGATTTGGAATAACGATTCTATAGATATTTTTCAATTTTTCTGGTTGATACCTAGTAATATCAGTAGTTATTCTGAATTTCGTGGAAAAATTCAATGAAAATGAGGAATAAAGTATTTCAGTTACAGAGCATTTCATTAGCACTATAAATGACATCATTCCTGACGGTAGGTACTCAAAAGTCCATATTTTGGATTTTTTTTCAAAAATGAAAATAAAATTCTGAAAAAAATTGAATTGTATTTAGAACCCTTCAAAAAACAAAAAACAAGAAAAAGAATTTGTGAATTCAAGTTTTTTCTGTATTCGGGCACTAAAGGGTTCAATATTTTCTCGAAAAAAATGTGAAAAATATAACGAAAAAACCTGACAAACATATATAGATGGAAAAAATAAATACTACTATAAGTACCTACTAAATATTTCGATTTAATTCAGTCTATAGTGTTCTTCAATAGTATTGTTGCATTAAGAATATTGTGTTTTACTATGGAACGACGACTTTTGTCTCCAGAGGAGATGAATCGAGCAGTGGGCCTTCTTCAAGCTGGCCTGCGACAAGTCGAAGTACCTGAGCGGATGGGTGTTTCCCAAAGAGTAATAAGTCGTTTATGAAGGCGTTTCAGGGAAACTGGAAGTCCGGCTGAACAAGACCTAGGGCATAGACGCTGTACAACGGCAATTCAGGGTAGTTTTTGAGCGCTCGTACTACTTACACAGCTGTCGAAAATTCCTTCAATTGATTTCTAAAACTGGAAAATGCGAATCCACCTACAAGGTGCATGTACGAGCGCTCAAAAGCTCCTGCCTTAACGGCAGTGCTTTTCGTAATTTTTGAGCGCTCGTACTACTTACACGAGGGCTATATCATTTCGTCACGATGTCTGTATTTTTCGAATTTTGAGCCGAAAATGGTCTCAATCGACTATGTTCGACTAACTGATGACGAATCCGTCGGAAAATTCGAGTCTGTCCGTCCGGCCGTCCGTCCGTCCGTAAGCACGATAACTCTCGAACGGAACAATCTAGAGACTTGAAATTTTCAGTGTAGGTTCAGTTCCCGAATGCCTCGGTTAAGTTCGTGAATGGGCCAAATTCCACCAGGGGTTCCGTAAATATGGCCGTTCAAAGTTTTGTTCCCATGATTACTTGAAAACTACAGATTTGATCGAGATGAAATTGTGCACTCAAATGGAGAATGAGGTGTTCAAGCTACATGTGAAATTTTGTCCAGATCGCATTACTAAAACCAAAGAAATCATACAAAATTGGAACTTTTGAACGGAAACGCCTAGGGACTTGAAATTTTCAGGATAGGTGTGGATCTCGAATGTCGTGATCACTTTCGTCTATAAGCAACATTATACAAGGGGTTCCGTAAATACGGTCGTTTGAAATTTTGTTTTCTCGATAAATTCGAAACTTCGGATTCGATCGTGACGAAATTTTGTATACTAATGGAGAATGATATATTCAAGCTACATTTCTCTAGATCACATGACCAAAACCATAGAAACCATAGAAAATCATAACTTTCGAACGGAAAGGCCTAGGGACTTGAAATTTTCAGAATAGGTGAGGTTCTGAATGTCGTGATGACGTTTATCTATGAGCAGAATTATTCTAGAGGTTCCGTGAATATGGTCGTTTGAAATTCAGTTGTCTTGATAATTTCAAAACTACAGATTCGATCGTCACGAAATTTAGTATTTAAATGGAGAATTATATATTCAAGCTACATTTTATCCAGATCGCTTGACCAAAACCATAGAAACCATAGAAAATCATAACTTACGAAGGAAAACGCCTAGGGACTTGAAATTTTCAGGATAGGTGTGGATCTCGAATGTCGTGATCACTTTCATCTATAAGCAAAATTATACTAGGGGTTTCGTAAATATGGTCGTTTGAAATTTAGTTTTTTTGATCATTTCAAAACTACAGATTCGATCGTGACGAAATTTTGTATATTAATGGAGAATGATATATTCAAGCTACATTTCTCTAGATCAAATGACCAGAACCATAGAAACCATAGAAAATCATAACTTTCGAACGGAAAGGCCTAGGGACTTGAAATTTTCAGGATAGGTGTGGATCTGGAATGTCACGTTAACGTTTATCGATGAGCTGAATTATACCAGGGGTTCCGTAAATACGGTCGTTTGAAATTTTGTTTTCTCGATAATTTCGAAACTACGGATTCGATCGAGATGAAATTTTGTATTTTAATCGAGAATGATATATTAAAGCAATATTCTGTCCAGATTCTATGACCAGATCCATAAAAACCATAGAAAATTGTAACTTCTGAACGGAAAGGCCTAGGAACTTGAAATTTTCAGGGTGGGTTTGGATCACGAATATCGCAGTCACGTTCATCAATGAGCAAAATTAGACTAGGGGTTCCGTAAATATGGCCGTTCAAAATATTTTTTCCCTGATAGTTTCAAAATTACTGATCTGATTGGAATGAAATTTTTCACCTAGCTGAGGAATAATGAATCAAACTACATGTGAAATTTTGTCCAGATCGCATGACCAGAACCATAGAAACAATAGAAAATTGTAACTTTTGAACGGAAACGCCTAGGGACTTGAAATTTTCAGGATAGGTGAGGTTCTGGAATGTCGTGATGACGTTTATCTATGAGCAGAATTATTCTAGAGGTTCCGTGAATATGGTCGTTTGAAATTTAGTTTTCTTGATAATTTCAAAACTACATATTCGATCGTCACGAAATTTAGTATTTAAATGGAGAATTATATATTCAAGCTATATTTTATCCAGATCGCTTGACCAAAACCATAGAAACTATAGAAAATCATAACTTACGAACGGAAAAGCCTAGGGACTTGAAATTTTCAAGATAGATGTGGATCTCGAATATCGCGATCACTTTCATCAATAAGCAAAATTACACTGGGGGTTCCGTAAATATGGTCGTTTGAAGTTCACTTTTCTTGATAATTTCAGAACTACGGATTCAATCGTGACTAAATGTTGTATTTCAATCGAGAATGATATATTCAAGCTACCTATATTTTGTCCAGATTGCTTAGCCAGAACCATAGAAACCATAGAAAATTATAACTTTCGAACGGAAAGGACTATGGACTTGAAATTTTCAGAGTAGGTTCGAATCTCGAATGCTGCGGTTGATTTCGTTATCGGGCAAAATTCGACTAGGGGTTCCGTAAATATGGCCGTTCGAAATTTTGTTTTCCCGATTACTTCGAAACCACCGATTCGATCGAAATGAAATTTTGCATTCAGATGGAGAATGAAATTTTCAAGTTACATACAAAGTTTTGTCCAGATCGCATTTCCAGAACCGAAAATCATAACTTTCGAACGGAAACGCCTAGGGACCTGAAATTTTCAGAGAAGGTTCGAATCTCGAATGCTGCGGTTGATTTCGTTATTGGGCAAAATTCGACCAGGGGTTCCGTAAATATGGCCGTAGGGTAGGTTTGGATCGCGAATGTCGCGGTAACGTTCATCAATGAGCAAAATTAGACTAGAGGATCCGTAAATATGACAGTTCAAATTTTTTTTTCCAAATAATTGCACATAGATGAGGAATAATGTATAATGTATACTTGCAGATTGCATTACCAAGACCATAGATCCGTAGAATATTCTAGCGAATTATCAAGAAAAATGGTCACATCGTCGCCTTCAGGAGAAAATTGCGTAACTCCATTCGACAAAATTTTATAGGAGAAACAAAAAACACTTTCAAAGTCAGATTTTTATTAACATTATTTGTGTTGACTTAACAATTAAACATGTGGTTAGTTGTTTTCATTGAACTACAAAATTGCAGAAAGGTGGGGTTGTGAATTTAAGTTAACACTATAGATAAAGGAATATATAGTCCATTTAAGATTTATTGACATCGAAACAGGCCATGAACGTCCAGTCGAGGCTTTATTTCTGGTTTCAAAAAAGTTACTGTTTTCATCATAGAAATAAAACATCAAACATAAATATAACCTAGAAAAGTGTTCAGTATACGAATTATCGAATAATTATTTATAATCATTATTATTATCAATAATTCTTAAACAGAGTATATATTCATTTATCTATGGTTTTCATTTTACAGAACAATACAATTAGACATCAAAAGTATTTTCTGTGTCTCTTAATTTCAAATTAGTGAAACAATTGATAACGAAAACGTCCATTTTAATTAGCGACAAAGTTTGAATTAGAATCATATTGTTTGTTATTCGATTTGAATTAGACTTAGTGTTATTTATTAGCTATTTAGTATTAATTATCATTAGTTATTCAGTTTAGTGGTCAGTGAGGTGTTATTGGTAAGTACATAATATCAAATCAAAAGGCTCTGGCATATTTGAATGCATTTATGGGTTTATCAATAGTTTTGACTGATTTCTCGAGAAATGCAGATGCTATGAGGAAGAAACTTCGAATGAAGAATATACCAGTATGTTGTCAAGTTAAAGTATCAACCTCTGATAAGAAGAAGATAAGAATAAGAACAATTGAAATGTATTCAAGCAAATTGATTCGAATTTGAAACAAACATGATATAATGATAAAAACTACACAAATGAAATTATCCATGAAAAACATTTCCTATTTGAAGTACTGACAGCAAATTTCTTAATGTTTAAGATCTTTGAATATTTAGTTTTTATCTCAACTCGAATCTTGAACAAAAAATTCAACCCATATTCTCAATAATATCATTGAGAATATGGTCCAGAGAATGTAAATGTCCTACCTCAGTGAAGTTTCATGAAACGTTTCAACAACATCGCCTCAGACAAGTTTCAATTAAGAAAACGTTTCAAATAATGGTTTCCAACTTTTTCAACACCGAGCACTGAATAATTCACGAATTGGTTCATATATTGAAATTTTAAGTACAAATTTCATGTCAAAATTCTTCATGTACCACATAGATTTTTAATTTTTGTTTTTCTCTTATTTCTATAATAATAGTAATATTTATTTAGTTCCTACAATTATTGTAATACAATAATGGGGAATAAGTCAAATAATTACAATGGTTACAAAGTTGATGTAGTTTTAGCTTCACAAGATTCAAAATATTCTAGCAAATTGTATGGTTCAATATTCAGCAGAAATTTAACTAATTCTTCTTTCAATATATCAACATTTCTTATCGAATGAAACTGTTTGGGTAACGCATAGTAAATTTTCATGCACATGTATTTTGCATCATTCTGTGCTAGTGTTAATTGTTGTCTCGGGTATATATAAGCATCAATTTTCCTAGTTGGGTTGTTGTTCAGAGACCGTTCGAATAGTTCACTGTGGCTTTGTGGGAAGATACTTCAGCACATATATTGATGTTCAGGATTATATTCCTTTTGAAAACACCTCTACGAGTGTCTCTATATTCCATTCAAAACATAGCTCGGATGTAGTTTTAGCTTCACAAGATTCAAAATATTCTAGCAAATTGTATGGTTCAATATTCAGCAAAAATTTAACTAATTCTTCTTTCAATATATCAACATTTCTTATCGAATGAAACTGTTTAAAAAATTTAACTAATTCTTCTTTCAATATATCAACATTTCTTATCGAATGAAACTGTTTGGGTAACGTATAGTAGATCTTCATGCACATGTATTTTGCATCATTCTGGGCAAGTGTCAATTGTTGTCTCGGGTATATATAAGCATATATTATATACCTTTTTGAGCGCTCGTACTCACACGAGGGCTATATCATTTCGTCACGATGTCTGTATTTTACGAATTTTGAGCCAAAAATGGTCTCAATCGACTATGTTCGACTCACTGATGACGATTCCGTCGGAAAATTCGAATCTGTCCGTCATGCCGTCCGTAAGCACGATAACTCTCGAACGGAACAACCTAGAGATTTGAATTTTCCATTGTAGGTTCAGATCCCAAATGCTCCGGTTGAGTTCGTTAATGAGCAGAATTCCACCAAGGGTTCCTTAAATATGGCCGTTCAAAATTTTGTTCTCCTGATGACTCCGAAACTACAGATTCGATCAAGATGGAATTTTGCAGTCAAATGGAGAATGGGATGTTCAAGCTACAATTTTGTTCAGATCGCATGATCAGAACCCTAGAAACCATAGAAAATTTTAACTTTTGAACGGAAACGCCTAGGGACTTTAAATTTTCTGGATAGGTGTGGATCTCGAATGTCGTGATGACGTTCATCTATGAGCAAAATTATACAAGGGGTTCCGTAAATACGGTCGTTTGAAATTTTGTTTTCTCGATAATTTCAAAACTACAGATTCGATCGTGACGAAATTTTGTATATTAATAGAGAATGATATATTCAAGCTACATTTTGTTCAGATCGCATCACCAGAACCATAGAAACCATAGAAAATCATAACTTTAGAACGGAAAGGCCTGGGGACTTGAAATTTTCAGGGTAGGTTTGGATCGCGAATGTCGCGGTCACGTTCATCAATGAGCGAAATTACACTAGGCGTTCCGTGAATATGGCCGTTCAAAATATTTTTTTCCTGATCATTTCGAAACTACTGATTGGATTCTAATGAAATTACATAACTGAAGAATAATGTATTCAAACTACGTGCCAAATTTTGTCTAGATCGTATCACCAAGACCATAAATATCATATAGAATTTCGATGAATTATCGGAAAAAAATTGGTCAGCTAATGCACTGACGGGAAGTCTGGAGTTTCGCCTTAGTTTGAGAATTTTTTCGACAGCTGTCAACAAATTTTTCATTTTGTTTCTGGAACTTTGTTTCGAAAAATGATGTTTTCAAACTACGTGCGAAATTTTGTCCAGATCGCATTGGTTTCTAAAACTGGAAAATGCGAATCTACCTACAAGGTGGATGAACGAGCGCTCAAAAGCTCCTGACTTCGCGGAAGTGCTCTTCGTAATTTTTTATGAAACACGGCGTTCATATCCTCGTATTTGCCAGATTTAGCACTATGTGTTCGTTTTCTCGGCTCATGTTGCCCCTTCGTGGACGGAGATTTGAGTCGTTGGACGCCATCAAACAAGATGCTTAGAAGGAACTGAAGGCCATTCCTTATGATCTATGATCCATCAATACATCACAAATAAAGAGCGGGGTTCCATATATTTTACATTGCAATTATATAGCTGACACATCGCCAATACGAAGCATGGATGCTGTTTTGATACATGACAGATTTTTCACAAATATCAAATGATATATCTCAAATTTCCTTCATTGATCTCCCCAGTTCGCATCACAGAGATGAAGGCGGTCAAGAGAGAACCTTCAAAATAATTCGTCATATCACACAACGAATGAACTTGAACGGTGGCATCGAAAATGGCGACTCAACATCAATGAAAGCAAATCAGTTCAAGTAACATTCACAACCAAAAAAACCACTTGTCCTCCTGTCAAAATGTTTGAAAAGGATTTACCAGTCGATACCAAAGCCAAATATCTCGGTATACATTTAGATCAGCGCCTCACCTGGAAGCAACATATTCAAGCCAAGAAAAACCAAATAAATATGAAGATCCGACAAATGTACTGGCTGATAGGTAGGAAGTCTAAGTTGAATATCCAAAACAGACTACTTATATACAAGGCAATCATCAAACCGATATGGACATACGGCATCCAATTCTGGGGTTCCGCTAAACCATCTAATATACAAATTATCCAAAGACTTCAATCTAAAATACTACGTTCATCAATAAATGCACCTTGGTACGTCTCCAATCTCACCATCCATAATGATCTAAGAATCCCATACGTCACCACCGAAATAGAAAATTATTCAAGAAAATACCACCAGAGGCTGGAAGGACACGCTAACCAATTGATTGAACAACTGACAGAAAATCTATTCAACTTTCGAAGATTACAACGGACCCTGCCAAACGACTTGTTTTAAAGTAATATAATGAAGTATAAATATGTTTAATATCTTCTCATAGTCTACACATACATAATATTTACTCAATACTTTATGAAAGTAGATTGTAAATTACAATAAAAGCGATAAAAAAAAATATCACACAACGAACCGTACTACTGCTTGTTTGTTTTGGAAGGTTTCTCGAATAACCGATGCGCGGAAACAGATCTCTACTCCTCGTTTCATTGAATCGAATTCAACTTCAATTGTTCATTGTATTGAAACGAAATACGATGAATAAATCGAGATTTTGAAAGAAGCGCGGTGTTCACTTTGAATTTAAACTCGAATTTAAACGAAAACATTCAACCACCCATTACCACTCGTCTGCAGTGAAACACTTTTTTCAAAATACCTCACATGCGCCAGTGCATCTTAATGTCAACATGGATATTTTTGAAACCTTTTTGAGCGCTCGTACAACTTACACGAGGGCTATATCATTTCGT
This sequence comes from Aphidecta obliterata, assembly GCA_963966015.1. Lineage (NCBI taxonomy): Eukaryota > Metazoa > Arthropoda > Insecta > Coleoptera > Coccinellidae > Aphidecta > Aphidecta obliterata. Next base: position 2,978,499 of record OZ014432.1, read on the forward strand.
CACGATGTCTGTATTTATGGAGTTTTGAGCTGAAAATGTGCCGTAAGCACGATAACTCTCGAACGGAACAACCTAGAGACTTGAAATATTCAGTGTGGGTTCAATTCCCGAATGCCTCGGTTGAGTTCGTTGATGGGCCAAATTCCACCAGGGGTTCCGTAAATATGGCCGTTCAAAGTTTTGTTCTCTTGATGACTTGGAAACTACAAATTTGATCGAGATGAAATTTTGCATTCAAATGGAGAATGAGGTGTTCAAGCAACATGTGAAATTTTGTCCAGATCGCATGACCAGAACCATAAAAACCATAGAAAATTGTAACTATTGAACGGAAACGCCTAGGGATTTGAAATTTTCAGGATAGGTGTGGATCTCGAATCTCGTGATCACGTTCATCTATGAGGAAAATTATACTAGGGGTTCCGTAAATACGGTCGTTTGAAATTTTGGTTTCTCGATAATTTCGAAACTACGGACTCGATCGAGATGAAATTTTGTATTTTATTCGAGAATGATATATTGAAACAATAAGATCTCACGACCAGAACCATAGAAACCATAGAAAATTGTAACTTTTGAACGGAAAGGCCTAGGAACTTGAAATTTTCAGGGTGGGTTTGGATCGCGAATATCGCGGTCACGTTCATCAATGAGCAAAATTAGACTAGGGGTTCCGTGAATATGGCCACTCAAAATATTATTTTTCTGATAGTTCCAAAAATACTGAGCGGATTGGGATGAAATTTTGCACCTAGCTGAGTAATAATGTATTCAAACTACGTGCAAAATCTTGTACAGATCGCACTACCAATACCATAGATACCGTAGAAAATTCTAGCGAATTATCGAAGAAAAATTGGTCAGCTGATGCACTGACATGAAGTCTGGAGTTTCGCCAAAGTTTCAGAATTTTTTTGACAGCTGTCGAAAATTTCTTCAATTGATTCCGGAAACTGGAAAATGCGAATCTACCTACAAGGTGCATGTACGAGCGCTCAAAAGCTCCTGCCTTCACGGCAGTGCTTTTCGTAATTTTTTTATATGGTAGCTCAAAACAACAGGGCGAAGCGAAACACAGAGGTAATTGAGATAAAATTTGATGTTGGGCCTACATGACATTTACAAAAGGGTTCATGAAAATCTTCACAATATCTTGAACACGTGATTCAAAATCAAATTCTTTCAAGGTACAGACTCTAGCCTGACTGAAAGTATCTCAATTATCTAGGTAAAAACTCTAGCTGAAACAGATCCTACAATCATTCAGGTACACAATGTAGCTTCATCAAATTATGCGATCCTTCAAATTCTGGAATCATTCGGGCACAAACCTTGACTAAATAAGTCTTGGAATCATTTAGGTACTTCAAGTCGGTAAAATCCTCGTTGAAACGAACGGTGCATGACTTATCTCGAATATGTAGTCCTTTCCAATGAAGGTTCTCAATGAAGCTCAAGGAACAGACCAAATGACGCTTTAGGTTCCAGAGCGCTTTTTCAAAAATAAACGCCACGAAATATGGTGACCAGTGGAGCCAAAGATAGCAGCGGAAAAAAATGCATTTTGAATTCCGTCAGCGATTCTTGAATCTCCGCCTTCGATGTGTGAGAACGAAAATTACCCAACCAACGAATTTAATTACACCAATTGGAATTGTCAAGCAGAATTTCATGAATTTGGTGACGAAGCGATGCATGACGGAGTTTGGATAATTCAACCATTTCAGTAGAGGTGATTTAAAGTGAGATGGTTTATTTTGATGAGTTCTACCTTCTGTTGAAGAAAAATAATCTCCTCTAAAAACTCTATACAGGGTGTCTACTTTAAAAATTACGAAAAGCACTGCCGTGAAGGCAGGAGCTTTTGAGCGCTCGTACATGCACCTTGTAGGTAGATTCGCATTTTCCAGTTTCAGAAATCAATTGAAGGAATTTTCGACAGCTGTCACAAAAATTCTGAAACTTAGGCGAAACTCCAGACTTCATGTCAGTGCTATAGGTGACCAACTTTTTTTCGATAATTCGCTAGAATTTTCTACGGTATCTATGGTCTTGGTGGTGCGATCTGGACAAAATTTGGCACGTAGTTTGAATACATTATTTCTAAGCTAGGTGCAAAATTTCATTTCAATCCAATCAGTAGTTTCGAAATTATCAGGAAAAAATATTTTGAACAGCCATATTTACGGAACCCCAAGTCTAATTTTGCTCATTGATGAACGTGACCGCGATATTCGCGATCCATACCCACCCTGAAATTTTCAAGGTCCTAGGCCTTTCTGTTCAAAAGTTACAATTTTCTATGGTTTCTATGGTTCCGGTTATGCGATCTGGACAAAATATTGTTTTAATATATCATTCTCGATTAAAATACAAAATTTCATCTCGATCGAATCCGTAGTTTCGAAATTATGGAGAAACCAAAATTTCAAACGACCGTATTAACGGAACCCCTAGTACAATTCTGCTCATTGATGAACGTGAACGTGACATTTCAGATCCACACCTATCCTGAAAATTTCAAGTCCCTAGGCCTTTCCGTTCGAAAGTTATGTTTTTCTATGGCTTCTATGGTTCTGGTCATGTGATATGGAGAAATGTAGCTTGAATATATCATTGTCCATTAGTATACAAAATTTCGTCACGATCGAATCTGTAGTTTTGAAATTATCAAGAAAACAAAATTTCAAATGACCATATAGACGGAACCCCTAGTATAATTTTGCTCATAGATGAACGTGATCACGACATTCGAGATCCACACCTATCCTGAAAATTCCAAGTCCCTAGGCATTTCCGTTAAAAGGTTACAATTTTCTATGGTTTCTATGGTTCTGGTCATGCGATCTGAACAAAATTTCACATGTAGCTTGTACACCTCATTCTCCATATGAGTGCAAAGTTTCATTTCGATCAAATTTGTAGTTTCGAAGTACTCAGGAGAACAAAATTTTGAACGGCCATATTTACGGAACCCCTGGTGGAATTAGGTCCATCAACGAATTTAACCGAGGCATTCGGGAATTGAACCCACACTGAAAATTTCAAGTCTGTAGGTTGTTCCGTTCGAGAGTTATCGTGCTTACGGCCGGACGGACGGCCGGACGGACAGACTCGAATTTTCCGACAGATTCGTCATCAGTGAGTCGAACATAGTCGATTGAGACCATTTTCGGCTCAAAATTCGAAAAATACAGACATCGTGACGAAATGATATAAACCTCGTGTAAGTTGTACGAGCGCTCAAAAAGGGCCGAACTTCAGGGGGAGATCATACATAAGATTTGCAACAAAAAATGTCATGGTCGAAATGTTGACGGTTATTCTTCAATTTATTATTTCTTGATTTCACGAAATATTTCAAGTTTTTCCGTAAAATCAATGATAATTCAGTTATCCTTAGAGCCTTTTCAGATTTGACCACATATTTGGAAACAGCATTAAATTTTCTACAAGATAAGAATTTTTGTCTTAAAAAAAAATTCTTATTGCGGACGTGGTAAGGAGATGAATGTTACAATTCTGAAGTTATAAAAAACCAGTCATATTTTTCCAATGTTACAATTCTGAAGTTATAAAAAACCAGTCATATTTTTCCAATGGTTTTATAGATGAAAAATCATTGATTATGGACATGTTTTCTTTACAGCAGAAACTACCCCATGTAGTGTGCTCTTGAATGTCATATCAACATTTGTGGTTGCTGCTTGTTTTCTGTCCTAACAAGATAACAACGAATAAGTCGAAATATTCCAAACCTAAATTTGCTCTATTTTGAAGCTCTTTATGATGGAATATTGAAGTTATTTTCATGGAATTCACGAATTCATCTGTCGATTCAAAATAATTCGAAAGAATAAACCAAATTTCAATAATACAAATTTCATGAAAACATTTGAGAAAATTACGAAAAGCAATGCCGTGAAGGCAGGAGCTTTTGAGCGCTCGTACATGCACCTTGTAGGTGGATACGCATTTTCCAATTTTGGAAATCAATTGAAGGAATTTTCGACAGCTGTTAAAAAAATTCTGAAACTTAGGCGAAACTCCAGACGTCCTGTCAGTGCTTCAGCTGATCAATTTTATTTCGATAATTCGCTAGAATTTTCTACGGTATCTACAGTCTTGGTGATGCGATCTGGACAAAATTTTGCACGTAGTTTGAAAACATTATTCCTCAGCTAGGTGCAAAATTTCATTCCAATCCGATCAGTAGTTTCGAAACTATCAGGAAAAAAATTATTTTGAACGGCCATATTCACGGAACCCCTAGTCTAATTTTGCTCATTGATGAACGTGACCGCGATATTCGCGATTCAAACCCACCCTGAAAATTTCAAGTTCCTAGGCCTTTCCGTTCGAAAGTTACAATTTTCTATGGTTTCTGTGGTTCTGGTCATGCGATGTGGACAAAATATGGCTTTAATATATCATTCTCGATTGAAATACAAAATTTCATCTTGATCGAATCCGTAGTTTCGAAATTATCGAGAAAACAAAATTTCAAACGATCGTATTTACGGAACCCCTAGTATAATTCTGCTCATTGTTAAACGTGAACGCGACATTTCAGATCCACACCTATCCTGAAAATTTCAAGTCCCTAGGCCTTTCCGTTCGAGAGTTATGATTTTCTATGGTTTCTATGGTTCTGGTCATGTGATCTGGAGAAATGTAGCTTGAATATATCATTATCCATTAGTATACAAAATTTCGTCACGATCGAATCTGTTATTTTGAATTTATCAAGAAAACTAAATTTCAAACGACCATATTTACGGAACCCTTCGAGAGTTATCGTGCTTACGGACGGCCGGACGGACGGACGGACAGACTCGAATTTTCCGACGGATTCGTCATCAGTGAGTCGAACATAGTCGATTGAGACCATTTTCGGCTCAAAATTCGAAAAATACAGACATTGTGACGAAATGTTATAGCTCTCGTGTAAGTAGTACGAGCGCTCAAAAATCACTGAAATACTAAAAGACTACTACTACTTTTAAAAATTGTAAAAAACGTCCACTGCCTTGTTCAATACCATTTACACATCGTTTTCGCACTGAATCTACAAACTTGCGAAGTTCACAACGTTTCTGACGCACTTCTGCACAACACAAATTCATTCTTTCGATCAGATCCTATCGAGTTTGAACGCGAATTTGATATACTTTTTCTCTCAAGGTGTTCCAGACATAAAAATCCAAAGGCCTATGTTCGGGGTACCTTGGTGGATCGTACCTTACAATCCATTGCATTCCAAAATATCGTTCCATTGAGTCCCGTACATTCCGGCAATTATGAGCTGGGCAGCCATCCATTTGAAACCAGACATTTTGTCTGTTAGCCAGGGGCATTTCATCCAATATGTCCGTTAAGCTGCTTTGGATTGATGTAATGAATTCTTCAGCGTTGAGCCGATCGGGAAGTATTAGTGGTCAGAAAAGTTCACCTATCATGACTCCCAAAGCCAGAATTTGCGGGACTTAATGAATGAATATTTAGGGGTGCAATGGATTAGGAGGTACGATCCGATATGCAAGCAGCACCAAGCAGCCCCGACCTTACGACTTTGGATTGTTATGCCTGGAACACCTTGAAAGAAAAAGTATATCAAATTCGCGTTCAGACTCGAGAGGATCTGATTGAAAGAATACATTTTTGTTGTTATAAGTAGTAGTAGTCATCTTTCTCCACATGTTTTCATAAAATTTGTTTTATTGAAATTATTTTGATTCGACAGATAAATTCATGATTTCCTTGAAAATAACTACAATATTCAATCATAAAGAGCTTCAAAATAGAGCAAATTTAGGTTTGGAATATTTCGACTTTTTCGTTGTTATCTTGTTAGCCATGATATTAGGACAGAAGACAAGCACAAAATTTGATATATCATTCGAAAGCACACTAAATGGGGTAGTTTTCGCTGGAAAGAAAACATGTCCATAATAAAGATTTTCCATCGATAAAACTATTGGAAAAATATGACTGGTTTTGTTCTCTTCAGAATCGTGATATTCATCTCCTTACCACGTCCATAATACAAAAATTTGTGGCACAGAGAAATTTTCATCTTGTAGCAAAATTATTGTTGTTTCTAGATATGTGGTCAACTTTGATGAGGCTACAAGGATAACTGAAGTATAATTGATTTAATGGAAAAACTTGAAATATTCCTTGAAATCAAGAAATGTTAAAGTGAAGAATAACCGTCAACATTTCCACCATTGTTATATGACATTTTTTGTTGCAAATCTCAAGTATGATCTCCCACTGAAGTTTGGCCCTTTTAAAGGTGGACATCCTGTATATAGAGGCTATGCAGCGTCAAGAACTTGTGTTCGTTTGAATATCCCTTATACCATTGCGTACACCTAAGAGTAGGATACCTCTCGACATCAATTTCTGCTTAAAAAAGGCTGCCTCCGCAACAAAACTGCATTGGCTAGGTGAGTTATTCACGAAGTTGAAAAATTAACCGTTGCTCTTAAAACGTTGACTGTTCAAACTCTTAACTATTTAGTCCAGATGACTTTTCAATTTTGAATTCTTGTTTAGGTGTAGGTGTAGGTAATTGATAGAAGCAGATATCGAACATTCACACTGCCTGGAATATTCGCTAAACAACATTGAGTAATAAACACTACAGCTTAAATCTTAGTCATATAGATTTTGAGATTGTTGTCTGATAACCATTTTTCCAATTTATTTCAAATTTCATTTTCTCTTCTTCATTATGAGCCTTTAGAGGATCACTAAACTCATCACCAAAAAAACGGAGCTCAGCACAGAACCCAGCTATATGGCTAAAATGAAGGAAGAATATAATTTTGGTTTTGTTCGAAATTATTACCACCATACGTACGCAATCCCAGGGCCATTGATCTATGTTTAGGCGTTGGTTTCCGTGCACAAGATCGTTATAATTTTGTCCAAATATCTGTAATATGTATTTGAATTTTGAGCCGAGAATGGTGTCAAACGATTAGGTTGAACTCACAGACGAAGAATTCGCGGTCAAATTCAATAACGCCTTCCGTCCGGTGGCCGCCAGATATAGTAATGTGCATTTGTTTCCTCAATAATTCCAAAACTACCGAACCAATCGAATTGAAACTTTTCAATTAGATGTGAGATAACAACACGAAGATTCATGTAAAAATCCTATCACTAGAATAATGCGACAATAGTTATTTACGTAATCAGTTATGAAAAGACCGATATTGTTCGATGAGTGTAATATTTGCCAAAACGAGCGAAGCGAGTTTTGCAAACCACGCAAGTCGAACAATATCGGTTAGTTCATAACGTATTTCGTACAAAATTTCATCTCATTATATCATTTCATGACTATAATACAATTAAATGGTTTTCTCGTGATATGAGACATCGGCGTTGACACTTGTCGGAATGAATATTTGATAAGCAATATCAAACTGGTCAGACTTATACCAAAAATTTCGAAAAGCACTGCCGTGAAGTCAGGAGCTTTTGAGCGCTCGTTCATCCACCTTGTAGGTAGATTCGCATTTTCCAGTTTTAGAAACATATTCAAAAAACTTTTGACAGCTGTCAAAAAAATGTTCAAATAGGGGTGAACTCCAGAATTCACGTCAGTGCTTTAGGTGATTTTTTTCGATAATTCGCTAGAATTTTCTACGGTATCTATGGCCTTGGTAATGCGATCTGGACAAAATTTCCCACGTACTTTGAATACATTATTTTATTTTTGTGCGAAATTTCATTCCAATCCAATGAGTAGTTTCGAAATAATTACGAAAAGAATTATTTGAACGGCCATATTTACGGAACCCCAAGTCTAATTGTGGTCATAGATGAACGAGACTGCGAAATTTGTGATCCGAACCTACCATGAAAATTTCAAGTCCCTAGGCCTTTCAGAAATAATTTAATTTTTTGAAAGACCTGCTGACTAGAAATCGACTACAAATCAAATAGGAAATTTATTAAAAATCAAAAGGTTATGAAAAATAAATATGACATCACAGCATATGTTCAAAATGCAGACCGTCGATACATTTCTGACAACGGCGATGTCATATTTATTTTTCGTTATCTTTCGATTTTCAATAGATTTCCTATTTGATTTGTAGCCAATTTCTAGTCAGCACGTCTTTCAAAAAATCTAATTATCTCTGAAACAGAAACTTTAAATTTTGTTCTGTAAAAACAAATTTTACTCAAAATCAAACCAGCAATTCGAAATTGCCTCATTTATTCCTTAAAAATAACAGTGACAAACGTTTTTCTTCGTTCCGTAAATATGATTGTTCAAAGTTTTGTTCTCCTGATTAATTGGAAACTACAGATTTGATCCAGATGAAATTCTGCACTCAAATGGAAAATGAGGTGTTCAAGCTATATGTGGAATTTTGTCCAGATCGCATGACGAGAACCATAGAAACCTCTGAAAATTGTAACTTTTGAACGGAAACGCCTAGGGACTTGAAATTCAAAGGATAGGTGTGGATCTTGAATGTCGTGATCACGTTTATCTATGGGCAAAATTATACTAGGGGTTCTGTGAATATGGTCGTTTGAAATTTAGTTTTCTTGATAATTTAAAAAAAAAAACAGATTCGATCGTGACGAAATTTTGTATACTAATGGAGAATGATATATTCAAGCTACATTTTTCCAGATCGCCTGACCAGAACCATAGAAACCATAGAAAATCATTACTTTCGAAAGGAAAGGCATAGGAACTTGGAATTTTCAGGGTAGGTTCGGATAGCGAATTTCGCGGGCACGTTCATCAATGAGCAAAATTAGACTAGGGGTTTCGTAAATACGATCGTTTGAAATTTTGTTTTCTAGTTAATTTCGAAACTACGGATTCGATCGACATAAAATTTGTATTTTAAATCGAGAATGATATATTGAAGCAATATTTTGTCCAGATCGTTCAAAATATTTTATTCCCGATAATTTCTAAACTACTGATTGGATTGAAATGAAATTTCACACTTAGCTGAAGAATAATGTATTTAAAACACGTGCGAAATTTCGTCCAGATCGCGTCACCAAGACCATAGATACCGTAGAAAATTCTCGAGAATTATCGAAAAAAATTGGTCAGCACTGACATGAAGTCTGGAGTTTCGCCAAAGTTTGAAAATTTTTTTGACAGCTGTCGGAAATTCCTTCAATTGATTTCTAAAACCGGAAAATGCGAATCTACCTACAAGGTGCATGTACGAGCACTCAAAAGCTCCTGACTTCACGGCAGTGCTTTTATAATTTTTTTATGGAAGCTATTGCATAAAAATGATTTTTTCTTGTGAACTCTAACACCCTGTATCTCTCTTAGGGATCGAGATAGAGGTATATAATATACATTTTCCGTATAAGGACTACGAGGAGAATATCCCATCAAATTTTTAACGATTAAAACTGATACACCCTTTATTTATCTCGGAAACAATTCGCCATATTCAGCTTGAACATCTAGCTAATGCAGCTTGAACATCTATTTCACATAAAAATAAAATTGAGATTTTCACATATGGCTTTCAAAAATGTGATATAATCTGTGATTCCATTTCTTATTTCAAATGGAACCGATCATAGGTTATTCAATTATGTAACTAAACAACAGTTCAGTTGTATACAGTTGGTAATGAGGTTCAATGATGGATTTCTTTGGCGATTAATTCAAACCGGCGCCTGCGAGCAAAAGCTCCTGTCTTTACGTCGGTGTTTTTCAATTATTTTTCTATATAAATTGGTACATCAGTTATTTTAGTCCATAATGCTACACGATGACAACCCAAAACATAAAACCGTCATTCCATCACCATCCATAAAAGCCTAATATACAATATCCTTCAATTCATTACATTACATCCAGCGTAGGGACAAAGACGATCTCGTCTCACGAACCTCGTTCCATACCGTCAAGATAAGCCGGGGGCAGACCGCCGCACAGCGACGAATACACGATTTACTTCGCTATCTAGTCGCAGGCAGGCTCGTCCTTCGTTAATCTAGCTTGGGTCCTCCGAGACACTTCAATCGGCCAATCGATCAATCTCTGCGCAGCACCCTTGTCCGACTTGTAGTGTGCGTGAGGCTATTTTTATCGATTGGTATCTTTGATGTCAGGTATCGCAGGTACACGGATGACCACATGGTCGATTTGAGGTAATGGGTTGAAAGCATTTAGTTCATGTTGAAGTTGGATGGCTTTAAGATTGGCATTTTCTTCTCTTCGTGTGTTCGAAAATGAAATGGGCTATAAGTGATTGAGTATGCACGTTGGTATCTGTCAAACTGGGGAGGGAAAAATCTTTCAGTATGAAATATCGAATAGCCATGCAACACAAATATTTTGTGAGCGAATTCACGAACATTCAAATTATCCATGTGGTTCCTGTGAACAATCAAATATCAACATCGACACTTGTTCATCGCAAAATGATCTTATCAACACAAGTGACTAGGAAAGTTTGCCATCTAGAACAGAAAACGTGTATCTATGCATGTTAGTGCATAGCTTTCACATGCAGTGACAAGTTGATTCGTCATCAGTGAGTCGAACCTTGTCGATTGAAGCCATTTGCGGCTCAAAATTCTAAAAATATAGATATCGTGACGAAATGATATAGCCCTCGTGTAAGTAGAACGAGCGCTCAATAACGACAATAAAGAAAGCCTAGAATGCTTGCAAGTGTCATAAGCTACACTGCAGTAATCTGAGCAGGAAACGCCCTTTATGAAATATCGAAATTTCCACAGTCGAAAGATATCATCGGCTGTGAGATATATCAGCAATAGACTTCGACTTGTCAAGCGTAATACGAAGAACGAACATTACAGCGGCTCTATTCCTCAAAAATCTAGGGACAATATTTTAAAACTCAATTGTTTGTATGATATAAGTCAACACTTACTTCTTGGTGAACGTATGAAAGCGTACCCTAAATCGACTGTCATAAGTTCTCACATAGATGATTTGAGAAATAGCCTCGGCGATGAATGAGAGTAGTTCGCTGCACTGCTTACAACAGGTATAGGTACTGCTATTGAAAAAAATTATGAAAAGCACTGCCGTGAAGGCAGGAGCTTTCGAGCGCTCGTACATGCACCTGGTAGGTAGTGCTTCAGCTGATCAATTTTGTTTCGATAATTCGCTAGAATTTTCTACGGTATCTATGGTCTTGGTGATGCGATCTGGACAAAATTTCGCACGTAGTTTGAATACATTATTCCTCAGCTAGGTGCAAAATTTCATTCCAATCAAATCGGTAGTTTCGAAATTATCAGGAACAGAATATTTTGAACGGCCATATTTACGGAACCCCTAGTCTAAGGTGGCTCATTGATGAACGTGACCGTGAAATTCGCGATCCAAACCCACCCTGAAAATTTCAAGTTCCTAGGCCTTTCTCTTCAAAAGTTACAATTTTCTATGGTTTCTATGGTTCTGGTCAAGCACGAGGAAATTACTCGACAAGATACAAAGGTTTGCCTACGTTTGCATCACTGGAGCTATGAGAACGTGCCCGACAAGAGCACTTGAGGTCATCACTGATCTCACTCCATTACATCTAGTGATCAACAGAGTAGCCCATGAGGCTATCCTTAGAATATCTAGGGAAGGTACAGAGAATGTGAGAATTAAAAGTCAAGGAGCCTGGTCCTCTCTGAACAAGTACATCTCATCAGCGAACCTGCTTAGTGATGTTATGATTAAAAAAGTAAGCATTGAGGAGAACTTCAACACTATGCTATGTAAAAAAGAAGAATGGGAAAAAAATACACTACCCAAAACTTCAAAGCGAATACCATTAAATGGTATACAAATGGTTCTAAAACCACGATGGGAGTGCCGGAGGAAACTTAATGAAGTAGGCAAGAAAAATAAGGTCTCTTTAGTCTGGGTTCCTGGTCACTCAGGAATCAAAGGAAACGAAGAGGCCAATACACTTGCCAAAAAGGGAACACAAACGCCACTTACTGGCCCAGAACCCTTCTGTGGCATAGGTAAACGCACCTATAAGAAAGAGTTTCTGGAGAAGGAAGAGACCGAAAGAGAAGCACTCTGGAGGAACCTTCCAGGAATGGACGACTCTAAAAGGTTAATTCGGAACTATGAAAGTTCAAGATCCAAAAAGTATTTGGATCTCAGTAAGAACAAGTTACGTCTACTCACTGGCTTCCTCACAGGACATTGTCGCCTTAGGAAGCATATGATGAGAATGAGCTTAACAGAAACAGACGAGTGTAGATTATGTGGTGAAGAGGAGGAGACTCCTGTTCACCTGGTTACAGAATGCCTCGCCATTGCAAACCAGCGCAAAGAATGTCTTGGACAAGAGAATTACAGGAGGAATGAGGATCTAACCTCCTTGAAGCCCTCTCAGATACAAGAGTTCATTAGAGCTCTGGAGCTGGAGGGCGAGCTGTAGGTAGCGCATTTGCGAATACGGCTCTGATGGGGGGCACAATAGACCTTGAGGTCGCAGTGGAACGTAACCCCCTTCCTAACTATGAACTATGAACTATGGTTCTGGTCATGCGATCTGTACAAAATATTGCTTTAATATAACATTCTCGATTAAAATATGAAATTTTATCTCGATCGAATCCGTAGTTTCGAAATTATCAAGAAAACCAAATTTCGAACGACCATATTTACGGAACCCCTAGTATAATTTTGCTCATAGATAAGAGTAATCACGACATTCCAGATCCACACCTATCCTGAAAATTTCAAGTCCCTAGGCGTTTCCGTTCAAAAGTTACAATTTTGTATGGTTTCTATGATTCTGGTCATGCGATCTGGACAAAATTACACATGTAGCTTGAACACCTCATTCTCCATTTGAGTGCAAAGTTTCATCTTGATCGAATCTGTAGTTTCAAAGTAATCAGGAGAACCAAATTTTGAACGGCCATATTTACGGAACCCCTGGAGGAATTCTGCCCATTAACGAACTTAACCGAGGCATTAAGGATCTGAACCTACGCTGAGAATTTCAAGTCTCTAGGTTGATCCGTTCGAGAGTTATCGTGCTTACGGACGGCCGGACGGACAGACTCAAATTTTCCGACGGATTCGTCATCAGTGAGTTGAACTCTATCGTTTGAGACCATTTTCGGCTCAAAATACGAAAAATACAGACATCGTGACGAAATGATATAGCCCTCGTGTAAGTTGTACGAGCGCTCAAAAAAGGCTCTGGAACTACAACTATTTTATAAACTACAATGAATTATGTATGGGAAGAGTGTTTCCCAAACGTAGACATTGCCTTGACCATTCATTTGTCTCTCATTATTACCAGCTGAAGTGGCAAATATTCTTTTCAACATTGAATGGTATCAGAAATTAGGGAACACATTGATTAAGAACGTTGATCTATCACCTCACCTTGATGCTCATAAGTATCGATATAATGGCGTTAACTGATATAGCAAACGCAGTGATGAGAACAGAATACTATCCAAAAATTACGAAAAGCACTGCCGTGAAGTCAGGAGCTTTTGAGCGCTCATACATCCACCTTGTAGGTAGATTCGCATTTTCCAGTTTTAGAAATCAATTGAGGGAATTTTCGACAGCTTGGTGATGCAACCTGGACAAAATTTCGCACGTAGTTTGAATACATTATTCCTCAGCTATGTTCAAAATTTCATTCCAATCCAATCAGTAGTTTCGAAACTATCAGGAAAAAAATATTTAGAACGGCCATATTTACGGAACCCCTAGTCTAATTTTGCTCATTGATGAACGTGACTGCGACATTCGCGATCCAAATCTACCCTGAAAATTTCAAGATCCTAGGCCTTTCCGTTCAAAAGTTACAATTTTCTATGGTTCTGGTCATGCGATCTGGACAACATATTGCTTTAATATATTATGCTCGATTAAAATACAGAATTTCATCTCGATCGAATCCGTAGTTTCAAATTAATCGAGAAAACAAAATTTCAAACGACCGTATTTACGGAACCCCTTGTATAATGTTGCTCATAGATGAACGTGATAACGACATTCAAGATCCACACCTATCCTGAAAATTTCAAGTCCCTAGGCGTTTCCGTTCAAAAGTTACAATTTTCTATGGTTTCTATGGTTCTGGTCATGCTATCTGAACAAAATTTCACATGTAGCTTAAACACCTCATTTTCCATTTGAGTGCAAAATTTCATCTCGATCAAATCTGTAGTTTTCAAGTAATCAGGGAAACAAAACTTTGAACGGCCATATTTACGGAACCCCTGGTGGAATTTGGCCCATTAACGAACTTAACCGAGCCATTCGGGAACTGAACCCACACTGAAAATTTCAAGTCTCTAGGTTGTTCCGTTCGAGAGTTATCGTGCTTACGGCCGGCCGGACGGCCGGACGGCCGGACGGACAGACTCGAATTTTCCGACGGATTCGTCATCAGTGAGTCGAACATAGTCGATTGAGACCATTTTCGGCTCAAAATTCGAAAAATACAGACATCGTGACGAAATGATATAGCCCTCGTGTAAGTAGTACGAGCGCTCAAAAGATAGGAAAAAGTAGAAGAAATTGTGTTCAATAAGCAGGACTAATTGTGTTCAATAAGCCAGTAAAAGACAGAAAATTCCCACAAAACTAAGGGCCGATAAGTCTACTGTCAGCAATTGATAAAAAAGTTGAGAGAGTCATGGCCGAAAGACTTAATGAAGAAACAGAGGCGCTGAATCTAATACCATCGGAACAATTTGGATTCAGGAGAAATCCTTCCACAGAAATTCAACTGTTAAGGGTCACTGAATATGTCACTGATTTCAGAATAAACAAGCCACAGGATCAGTGCTATTAGATGACTGCATATAAAACAAACTCAGCAATGAAAAGACTTCACCCACTGCTAGGAAGAAAGAGCCAAAAGGAGCAAAGCACGAAACTACGAATGATCAAGTCAATTGCATGACCTCAACTACCATTTGGTTGGGCGGCATGGGGCCATGCCAATATTGCCGATAGCCATATGAGGAATATTCAAGAAACAGATAATAAACTGCTAAGAGCAGCAACGAATATGCCGTGGTTCGTAAGAAACCAAAAAATCCACAGAGACTAAGGTCCGTATTAATAGTCAGATCTCAAGTAGTGAGAATGTCTCAAGATGCGTCTTGATACATGAGTGTGACATGAGACGCTGTCAAAATGACGTTTCAATCTGCGATAAAAGTAATTTCTTCTCGTTTTGTAATCTCAAGTCTAGCTTAAGACCATTACTCAAGACATACTCAAGTAAAGTTTCAAGATTCGCTTCTTGAGGAAGTATCAAACTGATGACGACTCAAGTGTGGGTTCATTAATAAGCTGTCATCTTGAGATGCTGTCACTATCTTGATTAGTATCAACCTAGATAGGTCTTGAGATCTGACTATTAATATGGGCCTTAAAATGGGAAACTATCGCAGTTTACCTGAAAAGGAAGGCCGAGAAGATATTCGAGGAAGCCTAACATCCAAATGATGAGCTAAAAAGTCTAGTTCAATACAACCTTGCAAAAGGTGTTATTAGGATAATCTCCTATCACAACAGACCTAGAGATCAACTACGTAGAAACAGAAATTAAGTGAAGTCAATTTCAAATATCGAGAAGAAGAGACTCTTCTATGAAAGTCATAGGTAACACAATAATCACACCACAAAGATCGTGAAAGAGATGCAAGCAAAAAGAGTCAAAAGGTTAATAGGCAATAAATGCCCGAAATCTGAAACAGCAGGTTGTGGATAGTTTGTGTAGGTCATGCTTCACACGGAGTCGCACACTGTTCTATCTAACGGAGATAGTTCGTCCCTGAGGATACCCCCTGACTGAAAAAAAAAAAATGGTATATCAGTTGTGGAAGTTGAAATTTCGTTTTTCAGACGGTTGTTCTATTGCATTTTCCATTCGGCTATTTCATTTTGATTCTTTAGTATCTTTTTCCATTCAAATAATTTGATGGGCTCTTTATATTGATTATAAGCTTTTGCACTCGATTAATATTGATAACAATTGTTTTTTTAACAGAAGAAAGCTTTCATCGGCACGGTGTTACAGTGAGAATTCTACTTTCCTATGTTATACAGAAACTTTTATTATTTGAGATTTGCGAGACAGTGAATTTAGTCAAAATGTCTATACTAACCAAACGATTAGGACGACCTTTCGCATTGCGAGTATGCTGATTGCTATTCCATGCAAATATTTTTTGGCGGTGGAGGTTCGTCCCTCTGAGGATTTCGGCATCGTTTCAAATCAAGGCGGGTTGATATCAATTTCGGAAATTTATTCGGTGGCATCAAGAACTTCTTAAGCAGCCGGCTGATGATTGACTCATGTATAATCAATTTGTTGGGATGGTCGTTTTGCTTAGACGGCAAAGCAACGTTCATAATTTTGTTTGCTTTTTCAATAACGTAGTTCAGATGTTAGTTGAATGCGAGTCATATATCCACGATGACTTCTCAGTATTGACTTGCCTGGAAATATTAAGTCGTGATGATTGAACTCATCTTTGTGTCAAGAGAAGATCTGCATTCATTTCTGAGTCCACATTGATCAGCAATTTGATACATCATTCTTCCTGACTGTCTTATTTGTACTGCTCATCGAAAAGGAAGCTGTTATGAACGACAAAGTCTTACAAATGGGAGCTGATGAGTATTTCGCTATAGTGGATAGAGAGCTTCCACTCAGAGAAAAAATGGCGTCGGATATGATGGTTTACCTCGAGTTCTTCGGTAATTAGGATTTTATACGGGTGCATACCCAAGTCTTGCATTTTTGTCAAGGTGAAGTCACGGAAAGGCTTAATCCTTGTGAATAACGTGAATCACGTAATTCATGGAACTTCTATCAAATTATTCTATACTAGTGTAAACAGACGCGGAGCATTCTTTCGTTGTTCTATCTGCGTTCGCAAAGATTCTAAGGAATATTCTGTAATGTTCAAGTCCATGTCATTAACGACCTAATTCTATGGAATATTCTGAAAATGGGTGCGTTTTTTTTTTCTAATCGAACTATTGGATCGTTTGCATCAGCGGTGTTTTTAATTTCATCAATTGACGTCACGTCAGTAGTAATTCTCCTCACTAATGCATTTACGATTACTCGATTAGATATTTGAATTAAAATAAAAACGCAACCCAATTCTAACTAACTAATTCGTACTAAATTTCCGAATTTTGTCGCTGATCAAAGATGAATAAATAAATGACGCCATTATACAAAAGTTTTGGAAATCGTCGTTTTACCTACATTATCTAGTATCCCTCGCTGCATTACATTTGTCATCCAACAATGTCTCTTCCTTCTTTTTTTTTGCGTGTTTGAGACAAAACAACGAAAGCAGCACTCGCAATTATAATATTGCTTCCAGTCTTGTCATAGTCGGATATAACGAAGCACCACCAACCCCAGAATTGACATGAATCGGCATTCCTTAGGCTGGTAAAACATCAATGCTTTCATTTACACGATAAGGAGAATGAACGAATATCGAATTAGGTTTCGCGATATTGAAAAAATGTTAGTATATTATATATCACTAGCAGAAGTCTTTATGCGGTTCATACTTCATATCTTATTTCCTGAAAATTCAGCATTCCTTCCATTATTTGCATTTTTGGACTTCAGCGCAAAGTGAAACGACAAGAAACATATCCGAGCAGAATGAATCACTCTCTCAAACCGAATTAGAGAATTTCTCAAAGTGGAAAAGTTCAGGCTAACAAATGGTCGTGTTACGAACATGCATATAAGTTTTGGTACATTCCTCAAAGTGAATTCTTAGCTGTAATTTCCATCTTTGCTACCAGGAACATAGACGTCGCTACGAGTGAAGTCGAACATAAATAACAAAGAGCAACAGACATATCTTATAAATCCTGAAAGCGTTAAATACAGTAAGTATCAAATTTCCGCAGAACACGTTGATTTCGAGGTGCTACATTTTTCAATGTGATAACTATTTGTTGGCAGTTTTTCTGACACAAATGCAACGCCTAAAATATTCAATATTTCATCTACCAACGTGCAAGAAATGCCACCTATCCCACTCATTTCGCGAAATATGAAGACATTGCCACACTAATATCGAGTACAGAAAAATTCTAACCCCTTCCTGAAATTTCAAAAGTTCACGTTGCAAGTAGTGTGTAGTCCAATCTGAAAGTCGAAGTTATAACGTCAATTTTCGATGTCCAGAAAATACCTCATTATTTCGGAGATGAAGAGGAAGTTTCAAATTATCAACATGTTCTTTTTGTTCGATGAAATTCTATAATTCCATATTATGTTCCGTATTATATTGCCACCAAGCGGGGAATGCAATGTACAATTGGAGTATCTTTGGATGAACCTTATCTTTTACTATTCCTCTCATGATCATAACTATCATCAAAACTCGAGGCATGGGTACTGAAAATTCATCATCATCAGATACTCCATAATAAATATAGAAAATATTACGAAGGTATTTCAAAAAGGTTGAGGCCCAAAAATGTTTTGGCTCCTAACTCCTTTATTTCTTCATTCATGATAAAATGTTGATAAAATGAATTGAAGATGAGTTAATTTTTATCGAAAGATCTATAAAAAGTCAGTGACACATTTTGATTTAGTTATTTTTTATTGTTGCTCTTGTTGAAAGTACTGGAGTAGAAAACCATGATATTATTCTATAAATTGTAAAGAATCAAGAAACTCAAGAAATGTAAATCAATTCAAGCAATATACAGGGTTTCCGGGAAAATGTGGGAAATCTCGAGGATTCAGATAAAACATAGAAAAATAAGATGACCAGTTCCCATAATTTTGGGTTCTTTTGTGGCCCTCCCTACGGAGATACGGCCTTCTAAATGACGCCACTGGAATTTCATTTTACTGGAATAAATTTTAAACTACTTGATATAATTTAATGAAAATTTGATATGATGAACAATAGTGAGGACCCCTTTAAATACTGCCCTTAAATTCAAATTAGCTTGTTTTGTTTACCAGGGGCGGACTAGGTTGTACGTTTCAATGCTTAAATTTTTAACACCCTGTATGACGAGGAGTTAAAAAAAACAATTTAGGATACCTTGAACATTAAGCTAAAGAAAACGTACTCTGGTTCATGAATTCTAATTTTTTTTTGTCTGTAACAAAGTGTGATACGAAAGTTATTCAAGGAACAAAAAATTTTAATTTTACTTTATTGAATCCGACAAAATTACAAAGATTCTTAGCAATGCAGTTTTGGCCCAGAAAGGCACCTTAACAAAAATAATAATAATAATGATTAGAATTCGTGGTTCTTTTTAATAGAAATAAAAAAATTATTTCTCTTTTATTTTGTTTTTCGGAAACGGCTCGTTTTATCGACAATGAACAAAAGCACCTTTTCTTCAGCTAAATGTTCAAGGTATCCAAATTTGTTTTTACTTACTCCTTATCATATAGGGTGTTGAAAATGTAAGCATTAAGATGTACAACCTAGTCCGCCCCTAGTAAACTTAACGAGCTGATTAAAATTTAAGGGCATTATTTCAAGAGGCTCTTACTACTGTTTATCATATCAAATTTTCATAACATTATATTGAGTAGTTTAAAATTCATTCCAATAAAATGAATTTCCAGTGGCGTCATTTAGGAAGCCGTATCTCCGTAGGGAGGGCCGCTAGGAAAAAAAATTATGGGAACTTGTCATCTTATTTTTCAATGTTTTATGTGATTCCGAGAGATTTTTCACATTTTCTCGGACCTGTATAAGAATTTCGAAAGTAATAATCCAATTGAAATATTTACCCAGGAACACCTGGCCCAAGGTGGAAAAAATGAAACATTCCTTTGGAATTCCAGCGAGAACCAACCCTGATATAATTCACGAAAGAATTATAATCCACCAGGTTGATCTGGTAGCAAATAATGGTCAGGCCATTCGAAAAATACATTCTGATAAAGAGCACGAAAACTTTCTGAAGGGTTCGCTCGGATCGGTTCTTTTGTGAAGCACTAAATTTGGCTTAGATGATACCAAGCAGGTGAACTGCCAGAACATTCGTCTTTCGGAAATGAGTAATGGCCTCCTGGAAAATTCAATGAACGTATTTCATGTCAAAGAAAATATCATAGTCCGACCTAATAAATGTGTAATACTTCTCTTCCAGTCGTATATTTTTGTGTTTCCCAGAAATTAGATGTCCTTCACTTGGTTTCGTAGATATCTACGAAATCCAAAATAATAGAAAGGAATAAGTACAGATAGCTATCTTTACGTATTCCTTTCTATTGTTCGGAAAAGGCCAAATTGAAACAATATCGTGAAATAATGACTTTAAGGATTTGTAGAATTTCGTAAGGATCGCATCACTAGAATAATGTCGAAGCTTGAGAAAATCCATAATTTACTTAGTACTCACTGATTAACTTATACTAAAAGAACCAAACCACGACACGTGTTTCACCGTTACCTTCCATGGCTTCTTCAGGTGAGATATATAAATTCCACGAGAAACTCATGTACTGTAAAGAACGTACTGAGGTGAGAGTCCTTAACATGGAATCTACTGCGCATGTGATACTTTTCTATTGTCAAATGGTGGCCTCAGTATTGAGATTGACAGAAGTTATAAGATCCTGGTTGTAGTCAAACTAGACTTGAACAATACTTGGTTACAAAAATCATTGGTGAAAAGAACTTTTGAACATAATACTTCAGGTATGAAGGAGTCAAGCGAGAAAAAACACCGCCGCTTGAAATGTAACATTACTACTGATATTTGAAACTAAAAAGCTAACAATTGAAAAGTAAGTGACCTCTAATTCCAAATTTTCAATAGGTAAATCTTACAAACACCGCCTAAGCAGTAATAACATGTAAGAGTGCTCACACCAAGAACCAATCGAATCAACAAAAATTACGAAAAGCACTGCCGTGAAGGCAGGAGCTTTTGAGCGCTCGTACATGCACCTTGTAGGTAGATTCGCATTTTCCAGTTTTAGAAACCAATTGAAGGAATTTTTGACAGCTGTCAAAAAAATTCTGAAACTTAGGCGAAACTCCAGACTTCATGTCAGTGCTTCAGCTGATCAATTGTTTTTCGATAATTCGCTAGAATTTTCTACGGTATCTATGGTCTTGGTGATGCGATCTGGACAAAATTTTGCACGTAGTTTGAGAATACATTATTCCTCAGGTAGGTGCTTATTTTCATTCCAATCCGATCAGTAGTTCCGAAACTATCTGGAAAAAAATATTTTGAACGGCCATATTTACGGAACCCCTAGTCTCATTTTGCTTATTGATGAACGTGACCGCGATATTCGCGATCCAAACCCACCCTGAAAATTTCAAGTTCCTAGGCCTTTCCGTTCAAAAGTTACAATTTTCTATGGTTTCTATGGTTCTGGTCATGCGATCTGGACAAAATATTGCTTCAATATATCATTCTCGATTAAAATACAAAATTTCATCTCGATCGAATCCGAAGTTTCGAATTTATCGAGAAAACAAAATTTCAAACGACCGTATTTACGGAACCCCCTTGTATAATGTTGCTCATAGATGAACGTGATCACGACATTCGAGATCCACACCTATCCTGAAAATTTCAAGTCCCTAGGCATTTCCGTTCAAAAGTTACAATTTTCTATGGTTTCTATGGTTCTGGTCATGCGATCTGGACAAAATTTCGCATGTAGCTAAAACACCTCATTTTCCATCTGAGTGCAAAATTTCATCTCGATCGAATCTGTAGTTTTCAAGTAATCAGGAAAACAAAACTTTGAACGGCCATATTTACGGAACCCCTGGTGGAATCTGGCCCATTAACGAACTTAACCGAGGCATTCGGGATCTGAACCTACACTGAAAATTTCAAGTTTCTAGGACATTCCGTTCGATAGTTATCGTGTATACGGCCGGCCGGACGGCCGGACGGACGGCCGGACGGACAGACTCGAATTTTTCGACGGATTCGTCATCAGTGAGTCGAACATAGTCGATTGAGACCATTTTCGGCTCAAAATTCGAAAAATACAGACATCGTGACGAAATGATATGGCCCTCGTGTAAGTAGTACGAGCGCTCAAAAAAAAGTTAAAAAAGATTTCAAGACCATAATTCAATGGTTAGAAAGTAAACTACTGAGTATTAATGAGGACAAGACATTTTACATCCTATGCTAGCAATTTACCAAGTTTTAAATCACTGCTTATAAAATATGAAAACGTAAATCTCACTATCTTACCAGTGAATAATATAAGGTATTTTGGCACATATATATAAATACATAATGCCAACCCTGTATATTGCAGATGAACTCCTTATCTATTCTTATTCGAACATTCATATTACTTTGTTACATTTTGATGACACATCATTTTGATCACGCCACGTGTGTGGGTGTATATTTGTATACTGATTGTCGTAATTAATTTGAGATAAGGAATGTTATAAATACCTCTCCAGACGAATGTATCCTCGATTAATTAAGTGCTTTTCGTCCTAGCTAATTGTTAGAATAGGATAATCTTCCGTTGTAAATAAATCTTTTTTTTTTTAAAGATCGGCTTTCGCTCCAAAAATATAATTGGCGACGAGGATGGGATTGTGCCGGTTTTCGTGAAGAACTGAGTTTCGAAACTTCGAGCGTGAAATCGTAGTTATCGCCGCGCTAAGAACTTCCAAAAACTTTCAGTTTCAACTGTTAAGGTGCCAAATCCAGCAACAACGAGGAGAAAAGCCGTTTGGAGCCCTGATTGTGTGGGTAGCGTCTACAACGACTCCAGAAAAACAACGTGGTGAGAATCCTATCTAGAAACACTTTTTAATTCCCAGTCACTGACCCTGGTCCAAAGTCTTCAATCTTTTCCCACGGTTTTGAGCGTAAAACTTGTGTGAGTTTTCTCTAGGTTTCTTAAAAAAAAACCGATTACCAGAGTTTTTCCTAGGTTTCTTAATACAAAAAAACCGATTACCAGAGTTTTTCCTAGGTTTCTTATAAAATAAAAAACCGAATATAATTATTTTCTAAGTACAATACAATTTTTCAAGATTACTTCCGTAAAGCATTTCAAAGGCCGGAAGAATACGAATAAGATGGCAGTCGCACCAGAACCAAATATGTTCGATAGATTAAAATTAATTGATTTATTTTCAAAATCTATAGTACCATTTGATGGTTATTCCGCGAATCTCGCAAGATTTTTAAATCACTGCGAAAGATTTTATAATAGGTTCCAATCTGCCGACGCGTTATTAAATGAAGCGATAATCGATATAATAAAGAGTAAATTGGTAGGAAATGCCAGTGAAATCGTAAGTTCCAATGAGAGAATTACAGATAACTGGTTTAACTTGAAGGAATTTTTAAAGTTAAGATTTGAGGAAAAAATAAGCCTCACAGTTTTGTTTTGGGATCTCCAAAATGCCCAAAGAATTCGTAACGAAAACGATTTAGATTTATTATTAACCCAGAATTGAGAACAGCCCTTAGAGGACACGGAATTATGAACTATGACGATATAGTAAATTTTATTCGTCAAGATTACTATTTTTATCAACAACCCTATATGCATTATAAAAATCAGAACAATCAGAGGAATTTTCCTCAGCAAAATCAAAGAAATGTCTCTCAAACTAATAAAAATAATTTTCCAAATAATAATCGAGCAAACTTCCCAACTAATAATTATAGAAGTTTTCCTCATAATAATCAATCAAATTTTCCCCAATCTAGTCAAAATAATCAAAGAAATTTTTATCCAAATAATTCCCAACCGAGATTCCCATCTCAACCAATTAATTTCCAACAAAAACAAGTAAAAACTTATTTCCCGACAAATCGTCAAGTTTTTGGAAATAATCCAAATTCCAAATTCAATGAACGTAAAAATGAAAATGTTTTTAAACCTCATCCAAATCAAAGGATACAATCTCCCCCTGAAAAAATGTCGATTCAGACAAGGAATTATCCTCAGAAGAGATCTAATTATTCTACCCAATATCAACAGAGTCCCCAGAGACAATATTTTAATAATCAACCCAATCCAAATATTATGATTGAAGAATTAACCAATATTGCGTCTACTTCGAAAGACCCGAGATTCAAAATTACGAAAAGCACTGCCGTGAAGGCAGGAGCTTTTGAGCGCTCGTACATGCACCTTGTAGGTAGATTCGCATTTTCCAGTTTTAGAAATCAATTGAAGGAATTTTTGACTGCTGTCAAAAAAATTCTGAAACTTAGGCGAAACTCCAGACTTCATGTCGGTGCTTCAGCTGATCAATTTTTTTCCGATAATTCGCTAGAATTTTCCACGGTATCTATGGTCTTGGTGATGCGATCTGGACAAAATTTTGCACGTAGTTTGAATACATTATTCCTGAGCTAGGTGCATAATTTCATTCCAATCCGATCGGTAGTTTCGAAACTATCACGAAAAAAATATTTTGAACGGCCATATTTACGGAACCCCTAGTCCAATTTTGCTCATTGATGAACATGACCGTGAAATTTGCGATCCAAACCCACCCTGAAAATTTCAAGTTCCTAGGCCTTTCCGTTCAAAAGTTAGAATTTTCTATGGTTTCTATGGTTCTGGTCATGCGATCTGGACAAAATATTGCTTCAATATATCATTCTCGATTAAAATACAAAATTTCATCTCGATCGAATCCGCAGTTTCGAATTTATCGAGAAAACAAAATTTCAAACGACCGTATTTACGGAACCCCTTGTATAATGTTGCTCATAGATGAACGTGATCACGACATTCGAGATCCACACCTATCCTGAAAATTTCAAGTCCCTAGGCCTTTCCGTTCAAAAGTTACAATTTTCTATGGTTTCTATGGTTCTGGTCATGCGATCTGGACAAAATTTCACATGTAGCTTGAACACCCCATTTTCCATTTGAGTGCAAAATTTCATCTCGATCAAATCTGTAGTTTTCAAGTAATCAGGGAAACAAAACTTTGAACGGCCATATTTACGGAACCCCTGGTGGAATTTGGCCCATTAACGAACTTAACCGAGCCATTCGGGAACTGAACCTACCCTGAAAATTTCAAGTTTCTAGGACATTCCGTTCGAGAGTTATCGTGTATACGGCCGGACGGCCGGACGGCCGGACGGACGGACGGACGGACAGACTCGAATTTTTTGACGGATTCGTCATCAGTGAGTCGAACATAGTCGATTGAGACCATTTTCGGCTCAAAATTCGAAAAATACAGACATCGTGACGAAATGATATAGCCCTCGTGTAAGTAGTACGAGCGCTCAAAAAGGAAAACCCTCAACTCAAATGGATAGAAAAGAGTTTTTTATATCTCTGATACTACCATTAAATAACTCTACATTATTTTTTCTTAAAATTTTATTGCACTGCCTGTGCATATAGTTCATGGGGGAAGTATTAACAGGATTAACATGGAATATTTCACAATTTACAATTCTTAAAGTTATCTTTGGTACACGAAACATTATAATAGTTATTTAATCAACTAGTTTATTAATGACAGCGATTAATGGTCGAAATATTTTAACGCGTGAGCGGAGCGAGTGCGTTAATGTTTGAGACCATGAATCGCTGAATTAATAAACGAGTTGATTACAAGATTTTTCCGTCGATCTCATCGGGAATTGAATATAAATTCTGGATCGAAACCAGTTTTTACTTTGCATGATATACAAATTTGACGTAATACAAATTTCTATGTTCATTTCGATATATTAATATTTATGCTTCCTATAGAACAATTCGAAAATTTCATAGATGGAATATTGGACATATTGTGACATTCTGAATAGTTTACATTTATTTCATTTCCTATAATGTCCGATAAGGAACGTGTGGATGAAGTGGAGGTTGAAGCATTATTTACTTTGGAACTATTATGACATAAAATTTTTTCTTCAGTTTCTATTTTATTCTGAATGGAGTTTTCAATATACCCTTCTGCAACAGAAGTAGATTTCCAACCACCAGGTCTTTTGATGGCTGAAAAATCTGCACCACTGTCAGAAAGAATAGACCCAGAAGAACGCCGAAAACAATGACATGTATACAAATGTGGTTGCTCTAATTTAAGAGAGTTTGCAATCATTGACGGTAATTTAGAAAATGTATTAATTCCAACTGGTTGTGTTGAGCATTTATAGTTCTTATAAAAAACGAAAAATTTTTCGTGTGGAGTGTGAGCTGTCCTCAAGGATATATAGTCCATTTAAGAATTATTGACATCGAAGCAGACCATGAACGTTCAGTCGAGGCTTTATTTCTAGTTACAAAAAAGTTACTGTTTTCATCATAGAAATAAAACAAAAATATAACCTAGAAAAGTGCTGAGTATACGAATTATCGAATAATTAAGCCGGAATATATCGATTGCAGTTTCTACATGGGAATTCAGGTTTGAAAGCGTAAAAATATCGTGGAATGCTTTCATATGGAATTATCTGAACTTATCGTTCATATAAAAGTCAACCATGGAAAATTGAAGATCATTCAAATAAATATTTATCACTCAGGACCATGCAATATTTATTGGTATTGGAAATCTTGCAAAATTCTAACCATATAACTATAAGAGTACCATTTTATGTCAGGATTCAAGAAGGATAATTAATGGAATTCTAGCAGGTAGCGATAGTGGCGCAACTGAAAAAAAATTTTGGATACTTCGCAAGCACAGGGCCAAAGGGATTGAAAAAAACATCATAATGTATTAAGAAATAAGAGAGAAACAAAAATTGAGAATCTATGTAGCACATGAAGAATTTTGACATGAAATTTGTACCGAACTATCAATATATAAACCAATTTGTGAATGATTTATTGGTCGGTGTTGAATACTTTAAGAAAGTCAATTTTTATTTTCATTCATTAAAACTGTCCATGAATTATTGAAAATATTATAATTGATGAGCAATTTTACAATTATTCAGTATACTTTTGAATTGGGAACAATATAGCATGTGTATTAGCAGAGAGAATGTGAAGAGTGTACCATACAGTATAAGTATAATAAATAAACTTAAAATATCTATGAATGATACAAGAGCAAAGATAAAAATATTGAAAACTTTGTTTCCACGTAGTTAAATGATTGGGATGTGTTTATTGAATAAGCTGACATAATCCTATTGATGGGTTTCAATAACCCATTTATGAAATAATTCACCATTCATAATAATCCTTATCATTAATACCACTGTCAAGAATCGGATCACATCCAGGTAAAAATCCATCAATTGTTCCAGCATTCAAAATAGTGCACCTTCTGCCTTTACCCTTGAATATACTCGGCATAACTTTTGGATTATTTTCTAGTGTCCACTGACAAATTTGAATATCCGAATTTCATCTAGATAAATGAATTTTACGTTTTGTTCCATGTATTCTCGGTATTTATCACAATATCGTACTATTTTTATTATATTTTTCTGTTTATCAGAAAGAATTTTCCTTCGATTAACTTTCTTGTATTTGTATCCAATTTTTTTTATGATATAATATAATGTTGACTTCGATCAATTGAAATCTAGATGCTCTTTGGCCTGTTCGTATATCTAAACTGATATATTCATTGTTTTTAATTCTAGCAAAAACAAAGTCATTCAATGTCTCTTTGAAGGAATAATCATATCGCACAGGTTTTCTTCCACTGTTAATTCCAGGCTATAATAACATGCTAATATTCTACGGACAGGGCTTGGTGAAATCTGAATATTTAAGAGACATTGATCAATCAGAATACACTTTGAGTCGGTGAATAACAGTTTACCTGAAACACTAGCGGAAATATATGCCAAATCTTTGAAAAACTCGAAGTAACACCGACAAAATGCCTGGCATTCCCTTGTTAGGCGCGATGTATCCTGATTCCTGGTGAATTCCAGCCATTTTAATAGCATAAGACAAAAAATACTCAAATTCAGAGCTAATTTTTATAATTACATATTCACCAATATCTTCGATAAAATCATCAAAGCAAGATTTCTATGGGTAATGTTAGTGTTATTCCTATACCAACCTGAATTCAGCACCCCAAAATATTACTGAATAGTCTATTACCAACTTAAATTCGATTTTTCACAGCCAACCGAGATGTCAATAATTCTTAAACGGAGTATATATCTCTTTATTATGTTTAAAAGTGTATGCTCATCATTATCCACCACAGTGAATATCCTGTTCGAATGTGTTTTCGATGAATTCACTGTCACCAAAAATTTCGATCCCATATCTTGTACATCCTTTCTCTGCAACCTTAACAATTCATCTTTTCTCAATGCACCCGCTACACCGAATGTCAAAGCGACCTTCAAATCAAACAATGATACTTATTTCACTATAACGAGATAATGAGAATAAGTTGGAATAACGATTCGATTGAGTTTTATTTTTACCTTCGATATCAAGAAAACACTATCAGGAGCATTCGCTATGAACTCTCTCACATGTTCTTTTTCGAGAACTGTTGATTTTTTTAGGATATATCCCTCTCTTTTCCGTTCAATAAACATCACCAGTTTGTGGTATCTGCTTATATCAGTATTGTCTTTCACATTTAGTGTTGATTTCAGCATCGAATATTTCGGCCATAAACTTGCTAGATGCCTTTTTTCTGCAATACCCGTGAAGTATGCCAACAAAACCGTTTCCGTAAAGTTCCGAACCTTCTTTTCCTTGCACCAAGATCTGAATTCAACATAGGTTTTTCTCATATAAATGGCGGCTCTTTTCAGGAAGCAGACTCAAAGTTGCTGCTTCAGCAGTTTTTGTCACATCTGGCGGTGTCAAAGGGTATTTTCTTCGTTATTCATTATGTAGTAGCGTAACGGATACAATCAGATTCTGATCGAAAGCGAATAAATAAATTTGACAGCTCGATCGTGCTCCGACATAGATGCATCTATGCTCCGACTGAATATTTTATAATCGGTTGCCATGATAATCATGCATTAATACAAGAAATCATGCATTAATAGGGGTCATTAATGGATGATTTCGAGTGCGTTAAAATGAGCTTTTATTCTATGGTCGACGGAAAAGCTCATTAAATCACAGTTATTATATTTGATGCTGTTAATTATTTTATGTACAAACATAACACAGTACATATTCCTTCTGTGTAGCAGATACTACATCTCAAATTCTTTCAGCAAGTTATATGTAGGCATCAGGAAAGGATATACACTATGTTTTTTCAGAAACAAATATCTAAGCAACCTCTTTTTCAATGAAATTGCTATTGATTTCAGCTTCTAGAGCCCATATCATAGATGCGTATTCAAGGTTTGGTCCTACTGAGGAATTATATAATCTAATTGTTGTATCAATACTTAAGTGTTTAGAATTTCTGATAAGAAATCCAAGGGCTTTGTACGACTTATTCACCGTTTCTATGTTATGATCATTAAACTTTATATTTGCCTGCAGATGCACCCCGAGATCTCTACATTTGGTCTTTCTAATTAATGTTTGACTGCCAACCGTGTAGTATCAATCAAAAAAGTTAATCTGTAAATGAAATAACACCACACTTTTCTATGTTTAATATCAAATTGTGATCTCGAAACCATTCCACGACGTTGAGTTGAGTTGAGGTATTTCTGCAACTATTCAGTCACATTAAGAGTGTGAACAAGCTTGAAAAGTTGAAAGTCATCTGCAAAAAAAGACATCTCAAACATTCAGGCAAAGAATTCATAAAAATTAAAAATAGTAGAGGCCCTTAATTGCTCCCTTGTGCGACACCTGACGTGGCATATAACATAGGTATGTAGTTACTTTTGAAAACAGTTAGACATCATGCAAAAACAAAAACCTACATAATTGTACTGTTGCTGTAGTAATGAGTCTCTGAATGATTCAGAAAATAAAAATAAGCATTGAAAATTTTATGTTGTATAGGTGTATGTTACAACAATAAACAAAAATACACAAAAATAATATATATTTGGAATAACTACATTCCATGATAGTTTTAGATGAATTTCCACCTCGTACAAAATTGAATAGGATGAGTGGCGAGGAGCACACCAAACTAGAGGAGTGAATATAATGAGAAAAACACTCAAATGTTATGATGCCTTTTAATCGTTTTTTAAGCCATGTTGTAATCAAAAATTAAGAACATTCCATAAATTAACGTTCTTGTAATACATCTTGAAAAATACCACTTTTCACCTCTCAACATTTTCAGCCTTATCTATGAACGGCGCCTGCGTCGCTTCTGTTTGAGCCATGTCTTCGCTTGTACACTCCATCTTTGAAACAGCTTGGAATATCTTGGAGGATCACCGCGAACAATCCAATGCCCTGGAAACCTTTTAATTATCGTTGATGTAAGAAATTTATTTTATATTTAATAACGATAAAACAAATAAAAAATCTGATAACAACATTCAAGTTTTTTTATTATTTCCACCTGTAATACACCTTTTTCCATTGGAATTATTCCTGTGGTTCGAGTCGTTTTTGGTTCTGTGAAATTCACATGTACGGTAGAGTTCAAGTAAATAATAATGTTTCCTATTCACAAATTTGTATGGGAAAACCTGATAAGGACCTAACAAGAGAATTTTTTGTAACCTTGGAATATTTACAGTAATAATCCAAAAGGTTGGGGAACTACGTAGATGCGAACTGCACCAAACCGTCTTCATACTTCTTTGGCAACTAAATCCCATTAATCGTCAGATGTCAACTATGGCGACTCTAATCCACATATTTCGTCCCTTCCCTTATAGGATAGGACATGAGGCAATATATCTTTATATCTTCCTGATAACACCCAGAAAATTCCGCAATTCCAAGAAAGGAAACCATTTTATCGGGCAATCTTTATCTGGCAAGTTTATAAAGTGGAGAATCTCGAATACATGAGCTCGACAAATGAAGGGTGTATGAAGAAACGTCCATCCGGCCAAAATGTACGGCATTTTATTGCGGATAATAAATAAGACGGAGCCCAATCTCTTCAGCGATCTTGAGACTCGCATATGTAATTTAATAAACTTGAATATGTGAAGTTCTATTCGAACAGATAAGTGCTCTTACCATCCGTCAAATCTGTGTTTGTATTCCATGTGCACATGCTACTTGTTTACTTCGAGGATTTCTTTTCGGCGATTCAACGTGTTCTTCTGCTGACCCATTTATCATATACTATGTTGGATAAATGAAAAATTATTTTAAATTCATATTTTATTTATGAAATATACCAACAAAGATATTCTGTAACGGAGCATACGATTACGAAGCATATCTTGGTATTGGATTGGCACTCGGATTGGCATTACCTGAAAAGTTGAATTTCATTATCCTATTTCGAATAGTTTTTCTACAATATATTTTTTTAAAGTTCATCCCTCAATTGTTTGCCTTCAAACAGGATTAGACTTATTTCCTCCCTTAGGCCAATACAAATGAGCCGCCCCTCTGAAATGAGCGAATTGAAAAGAGATACATGCCGATTTTTTTGAATCAAGTTATCTTCGCAGGAGGAGTTGATTAAGACAATTTACTATGGTGAAAATGGAACAATCTTATTATGTCAGAGTGTTCATTTAATATTATTCTACATAACATCAAAAAAACTTTAGAAACATCGCAATTAAACTCTTCTCCGTCAATAGATTAACATCTTTTTTCTTACTTTTTTTTCTGCAAACTTTTGCCACTCTACTTCAAAATCGATTTTTTCCACAACTCAGCTTTAATGCACAAAACGGCAAGATAATTTAAACGCTCTCGAGATATGCTAGATCGTCACTATGATAAAATTCCAAAGCTGAAAAAGACCTTTCTGCTGAGAAGTTCGTTGGGAAAAACTTGCACTAAGCTTTTTTCGCTTCTGATGAAGGTACTCATCTCGAGTAGGGTTTTTGGAGAACGTTCTGACTGAGCTGCATAGGCTTCGAAGTGCAAACATTCCTCGTGAAGCTTGTCGTCTAAATCATCCGGATAACTAGAAATAAGATAACTGCTACTTCCAATTCTTCAGTCAGAATCAAGTTTTTGCAATTTTAATAAACAAGAGAATTTCGCAGCAAAATCCTTGTTATAATTTTTGAGTTCATTCAATTCCCTTGTTAGTTTTCAAAAACTTTCTTTTACCAAAAATTTTCAATAATAATATCAAGAAATACCGAAACACGACTGACGACAACTTTGGCGCGTTTTCAATTCTTCTACAATTTCTAATATGTTCTGCAAGTGCGATGCGGCAGTTCCGCGTCCACAAAGACAAGATGGGCTTATTCCCATTTTATTGCGAGTTACATATTTACAATTAACGATAGAACTCATCAAGCTTGCCAACTTTCTTTGATGACGTTGCCGACGACTGCTGTTCGGTGTTATGGCTGCTCCTTCAGATGTGATGTGATATTTCAATTTTCCAATAGAATTGTTGATTTCTTTTCCAACTGCGTATTCAAATAAAAGAACTTACTTTTTGCTTTGAAAATGTGTGAAATTCATGGAGAATATTGAATAATTTCATGATTTTCGAAGGTGCGTATTTCTAATTTTTTTCCACTAGAGAAATATAGGTTTTTTGGAATTAACCGAAAATTTGCCGGCCCTAAAATCGTGCCGCCCTTAGGCCATGGCCTATGTTGGCCTATGCACTAATATGGCCCTGCCGTCAAAAGTCTTGAATCGAATTCTCAACCTGAAATAATCAATGCTAGGTAGCACCTGCTTTACGTATGAACTTTCAGGCAATCTATTCTGATGTGAATATAAACATTAAATCGGGCTCTCTGGCGGCCCTTCAGAAGCTCAGAGCATGTGCGACTTAGGACAGGAGCTTTGGTTTTACCTCTCGCCAACAATTTGTCATTCGTTTCAGGATATATTATGGCCATGAAATACCTTCAACAGTAGGTTATGATGCCTGCATTGCTGTGAACAGTACAAATAGGACCGATCAGATGAGAAGATGAAAAAAACCACTGAAATAAATTCTGAACTGCTAATAGAGGTGGCCATCAAACAGAAATAATTCCTCTCAACTAGACTCAACTACACCTTAACATATGATAGAGGCAGGGAATGAAGGACTTGCTGATGACTAGTAGTCGGGTTCAAACGGAGCTCTATCGTGTCACCCCGTGTGAACTTCATTGCTAAAATGTATGGACCACTTATTATCATTCCCTACATCATATCAATGCAAAATCACTTGGTCGTCAAGAAATCGTCCTTGTGCAGGAAGTGGTGGGGGGCATTTTTCCAAAAATTGACAAATTTTTTTTTTCGTTTATATAATATATAAAATTCTCGTGTCACAGTTTTCGTTGCCATACTCCTCCGAAACGGCTTGACCGATTTTGATGAAATTTTTTGTGCTTATCCGGTATCTATCAGAATCGGCCAACATCCATTTTTCATCCCCCTAAATGTTAGGGGTAGTCCACCCCTAAATTTTTTTTTTTATTTTTTAGACAAAATTTCTAATTTCTATTTTTTTATGATACAACATACAAAAATACATACAATCCCCAATTTTCACCCTTCTACGATCAACCCTTATTTTTTAATAGCCAGAACAACGAGAGGCCGAAGGCCTCGAGCAATTTTGAAATTGCGAAAAAGGGAGAGGCCGGGGGCGCGAAGCGCCCCCCGCGTTTTCGAGAGGGAGAAACGGGCTTTCCTAAGGTAAGAGAGGCCGAAGGTCTCGAGCAATTTTGAAATTGCGAAAAAAGGGAGAGATATGGCAAAACAACGTTTGCCGGGTCAGCTAGGTTAGGTTAGGTTAGGTTTAGGTTAGGTTATTTTGAGACGAGAGGCCGAAGGCCTCGAGCAATTTTGAAATTGCGAAAAAAGGGAGAGACCGGGGGCGCGAAGCGCCCCCCGCGTTTTCGAGAGGGAGAAACGGGCTTTCCTAAGGTAAGAGAGGCCGAAGGCCTCGAGCAATTTTGAAATTGCGAAAAAAGGGAGAGATATGGCAAAACAACGTTTGTCGGGTCAGCTTGTAATTATCTAAATCCAGTAACTTATATTCAAACAAATTTTCACTAGTAATACCACTAGAGGTCAAATTAGTGAGTGAGAAAAAATTTCCGGATTAAATTTGACCTCGTGTGGTATTCGGTAAGAAAATTCCACACCAAATGCGTTTATTTCCAACAACATCAATTTTCGTCTTCATCAAGTATAATATTCTGTCATTATAAACATCACAAAAATTTCCAGTATAATTCGCTGTTGGGTACCGTGAACAATTTCCACTAAAATTCATCCGTTGCGATGGTGATCTGTCAGAAATATACGTTCTGATTGGTTAAAAATCACATGTGTGGAATTTTCATCGAAATATACGATTCAGAAATATTTTATTTTAATTATCAAAGCAGTCGGATACAATGCGCTTATATGGAGTTCCTTAAGATATAATCGTTTGCCCTGCGAAGGCATATTCACAATTATGTTCCGTTTCATTTTACTCGGAAACTGTCGCGAAAATCAAAAAAGTGCTTCATATATGGGGTCTTCCTCATAAACCGACAATTCAGATGATTTTCTCCAAATTTCAATTGGCCTATTAATTTCCTCAAAGAATAGGAAAATCTGCTATTACATCCGGTTAGCCGCGACTGACGGTGGAGATGCGAGGAAGGCTCACTTTGATGAATAAACGCGTGTCGGGGCAGAAATAAACGACCTTATGGATCGTGCGTTCATAGGGTCGTTTTTCGGTTGGACCAGGCCGCAGTGGCGGCTCGTGACCTCTTCAGGTGGTGAGGCGATTATATAAAAAAAATCTGTTATATATATAAATACATTTTTTTTTCCACCGCCTTTCGCGGGCTTATACTTAGTCATCTGTCGGACGAAGGGTCGTCATGACATAATGCTGGAGCTACGAGGTCTCCAGAAATTTCCGCACTATCCTCACAAATGTATAGTGGTTGACTAAAAATAATTGGTCAGCAATTTCATGTGGCATAATAACGATGGTTTTTTCATGAGAAGATACTCAGAGGGATACTATGTGGAGTAGAATTTTCATTATCGGATTTATTGTAGAAAAAAAATACGAAAAATTATAATTTGGCAAATGCGCTATAGGTTCACTTTTAATGAATCAAATTTATTCGTTTATCTTTCAAAGCCGCGCATTTGTCAATAATGTCCTCAAAAAATTGACCATTATTATTATGGCGTCATTATTGAATCGAGCACTGGATTCATACCGGGTATCAACACGTTACACGAACACACTCAATTAAACCACAACGAAAGAAGAATCAGGTTATTCAAGGAAATAATAATCTAATGTTCGGGAAAACTCAAAGGAGCATGAGCAAACGAGGTTACAGGTGGACCAGGAGTTCCATAACATCATAAACAAATCGGGTGATCGCCCAGAGGCGATCTCAGATCCGCCTCTCGGATCCGAAAAATAGCGAAACCTATCGTTCGTTCGCCGTCGTTCGGATATCTTCGTCCCCTTCGAATTAGCTCTGGACAGAGGCGCTAAGATTGCCGCCTCTGAGTACTCAGGAGGCCGTGGAGCATTGGCGCCGAATAAAAGTATTGTTGATTTTGATTTGTTTTGATGAATATTTTGATACTCTGGTGATTGCTCTCTATTTTTTTTTAATTCCTCTGAGACTGAGGAAAATGATGAAATGATAGGTGAGGCGCCGCCTCAGTTGCCTCACCCGACGAGCCGCCACTGCCAGGCCGTATTTTCATTGTTCGTGCTTTCTTATGATGAATTAGAATGTTTGATCTGATTTCTTTCAACTTGTGGATTGAAAAACAAATAGGGGCAAATATATACCTATTTTTGAGCGCTCGTACTACTTACACGAGGGCTATATCATTTCGTCACGATGTCTGTAATTTTCGAATTTTGAGCCGAAAATGGTCTCAATCGACTATGTTCGACTCACTGATGACGAATCCGTCGAAAAATTCGAGTCTGTCCGTCCGTCCGTCCGTCCGTCCGGCCGTCCGTCAGCACGATAACTCTCGAACGGATCAACCTAGAGACTTGAAATTTTCAGTGTAGGTTCAGATCCCAAATGCCGCGGTCAAGTTCGTTAATGGGCAGAATTCCACCAGGGGTTCCGTAAATATGGCCGTTCAAAATTTTGTTCTCCTGATTACTTCGAAACTACAGATTCGATCAAGATGAAACTTTGCACTCAAATGGAGAATGAGGTGTTTGAGCTACATGTGGAATTTTGTCCAGATCGCATGACCAGAACCATAGAAACCATAGAAAATTGTAACTTTTGAACGGAACCCCCTAGGGACTTGAAATTTTCAGGATAGGTGTGGATCTGGAATGTTGTGATTACGTTCATCTTTAAGCGAAATTATACAAGGTGTTCTGTAAATATGGTAGTTTGAAATTTAGTTTTCTTGATAATTTCAAAACTACAGATTCGATCGTGACGAAATTTTGTATACTTATGGAGAATGATATATTCAAGCTACATTTCTCCAGATCACATGACTCGGACCATAGAAAATCATAACTTTCGAACGGAAAGGCCTAGGGAATTAAAATTTTTAGGATAGGTGTGGATCTCGATTGTCGTGATCACTTTCATCTATGAGCAAAATTATACTAGGGGTTCCGTAAATACGGTCGTTTGAAATGTTGGTTTCTCGATAATTTCGAAACTACGGATTCGATCGAGATGAAATTTTGTATTTTAATCGAGAATGATATATTAAAACAATATTTTGTCCAGATCGCATGACCAGAACCATAGAAACCATAGAAAATTGTAACTTTCGAACGGAAAGGCCTAGGACGTGAAATTCTCAGAGTGGGTTTGGATCGCGAATATCGCGGTCATGTTCATCAATGAGCAAAATTAGACTAGGGGTTCAGTAAATATGGCCGTTCAAAATATTTTTTTGCTGATAGTTCCGAGAATACTGAGCGGATTGGGATGAAATTCTGCACCTTGCTGAGTAATAATGTATTCAAACTACGTGCAAAATTTTGTCCAGATCGCACCACCAAGACCATAGATACCGTAGAAAATTCTAGCGAATTATCGAAAAAAAATTGATCAGCTGAAGCACTGACATGAATTCTGGAGTTTCGCCCAAGTTTCAGAATTTTTTTGACAGCTGTCGAAAATTCCTTCAATTGATTTCTGAAACTGGAAAATGCGAATCTACCTACAAGGTGCATGTACGAGCGCTCAAAAGCTCCTGCCTTCACGGCAGTGCTTTTCGTCATTTTTTTAATTTACAATTACTTATTGAGTTCAGTTTGGTATTTACATTCGTCCTGAAATTATCGCTCATTTGCATTTATACTTAAAAGATTTCCGCAACTCCAGAATCTTGGACTAGAAATCACTATGCTTTCTAATTTCAAAATATATCTCACATGCCATTATATCATTATAAGTCCGATTCAAATATCACTGTCAGATGAAAAATATTCAACAGGATGGAATTTGGAAAATTTTGTGTTACTTTTTTTGCCACATGCTTTTTGGGCATTTTTTATTTGCGACAGCCAATACCAGGAATTTTTTTTCTCTTACAGGAACACGTAGGTCCGGTGCAATCTGGAATAAATATGCCTATGTTATAAATAATAGATATTTATCAGATATTCGATATACAGGGTGTTTCATGAGTGAGTGGCCATAGCCTAGTGGTCAATGCGAGTCATCCAGACCTTTCAAAAGAATTGCTTGTTTTGTATCCCAAGGCTCTTAGTTTAGGAGATAGAGGGTGATTTATGGATTTTGGCCTTAATTTACGATAGCCATAATTCTGGAATCTGACGTCCGATTTTGATGAAATTTCATGGGTTTGTTCATTTCAGAAAGTCCTTTCGAGTGGCTCACTCAATATAAATATTTTCAGGACATTACTCAGAATATCGTGGTTTATCTATCAAGCCTCAAAATCTATTTATTTTCTACATCATTTGGAGGAATTTCGTTATTGCCATGAAAAAATACATAACTCAATCTAAGGAATTCAATTTTCACTTTGAATGGCACACTTGTTACAAGCGAGTAGCGGATGAACGAATTCACATTTTATGTAATTTTTTTGAATTATATAAATAGGTTTGAAGTTTTTCGAAAAAAATATTAATATCAAGTTATATGTTTGTGGAGCGAATACACTTACGGATTACATTTCCAAAATCGTTAATCTCATGAGTTATAGCGCTCTCAAGCTTTGAGGTTCAAAATCTCAGCAAAAGAACAGAAATATTTCAAAAAATTACATAAAATATGAATTCGTTCATTCGCTACTCGCTTGTAACAAATGTGCCATTCAAAGTGAAAATTGAATTCCTTAGATTGAGTTATGTATTTTTTGGAGAAAACCATCTGAATTGTCGGTTTATGAGGAAGACCCCATATATGAAGCACTTTTTTGATTTTCGCGACAGTTTCCGAGTAAAATGAAACGGAACATAATTGTGAATATGCCTTCGCAGGGCAAGCGATTATATCTTAAGGAACTCCATATAAGCGCATTGTATCCGACTTCTTCGATAATTAAAATAAAATATTTCTAAATCGTATATTTGGATGAAAATTTGTTTGAATATAAGTCACTGGATGTAGATAATTATAAACGAAAAATAATTTGTCAATTTTTGTAAAAATGCCCCCACCACTTCCTGCACAGGACGATTTTTTGACGACCAAGTGATTTTGCATTGATATGATGTAGGGAATGATACTAAGTGGTCCATACATTTTAGCAATGAAGTTCACACGAAAATCTGTTTTAGAGCTCTTTTCATGCCTCGCGAACTCTACTATAGTAGGACATATCGTGAAATGAGCTATTGACAAAGACCCCCCCTGAATCGAACAGTGTTTGTTTTTGGTGACGATGTATTGCTAATAACTCTACCTTCAACAACAAACAAAATCTTCTCCAACTAGACTGGCAGGGAAAATGCAGAAAATTCTGGAGAATTCCTGGAACTGGAATGCAATGATAGTACTTTCTTCCTTCGTGTTTTAATTAAAATTTGTAGGTAGGGCAAAACCAACATTTCGGAAAAACGAACTACACGGAAGGAGTCGCATCTGGATTTCATTATTCACCATCGTCGACACAATATAAGGCACGGCTTCGCTTGAGGGGGAAATGAACCGTCATCGGTACATTTGTGAAATATAAAAAAAAAACTCATACCTGTGTAATTTCAACTATATTAATGGCTGGCGTTGAGGGTGATTGATGAAAAGTTTGAATGACTCAATCGGTTTAAGAGGGCGCTTGAACGTTGAGATATGAGTCAGTCAGTCTATGGAATCGATTTATATAGCGATTCCCCAGAATTGTGGGGAGTAAAGAGGTTTCTCAGTTTATACCGCTCCTTAAACCAACTTTGTCTTATTTTTCGCTGTTTTTTTGCTTGAGGCCAACTTACGTTAAGACGAGGAAACTTGTATTTGACACCATAATTCGGACCCAAAATGACCATTTTGAACAACAAGTTCGAAAAGGGAAACCACGACGCGCACTACTCCACGTCTTGGCTTCCACTGATGTGGAAGTTTTGATCAAAAGTTTGAAGGGCGGATTGGGGTTGATTGGAGCGCGCATCAATCGATTGATTTAATCGTTTGATCAAGGAGCTTGACCGTTTACGGCCTTTTTCAGACAATAAGTTGGCTGTGAAATTGGTCACAATTGCTGCTATGGTTAACGGAAATCGTACCGTTCAATTGGTTGAGTTTTTTTGAGCGCTCGTACTACTTACACGAGGGCTATATCATTTCGTCACTATGTCTGTATTTTTCGAATTTTGAGCTGAAAATGGTCTCAATCGACTATGTTCGACTCACTGATGACGAACTCGTCGGAAAATTCGAGTCTGTCCGTCCGTTCGTCCGGTCGTAAGCACGATAACTCTCGAACGGAACAACCTAGAGACTTGAAATTTTTATTGTGGGTTCAGTTCCCGAATGCCTCGGTTAAATTCGTTAATGGGCCAAATTCTACCAGGGGTTCCGTACATATGGCCGTTCAAAGTTTTGTTCTCCTGATTACTTGGGAACTGCACATTTGATCGAGATGAAATTTTGCACTCAAATAGAAAATGAGGTGTTCAAGCTACATGTGAAATCTTGTCTAGATCGCATGACTAGAACCATAGAAACCATAGAAAGTCATAACTTTCGAACTGAAAGGCCTAGGGACTTGAAATCTCCGGGGTATGTTTGGATCCCAAATGTCGCGGTCACGATCATCAATGAGCAAAATTAGACTAGGCGTTCCGTAAATATGGCCGTTCATAATATTTTTTCCCTGATCATTTCGAAACTACTGATTGGATTCGAATGGAAGTTTGCACATAGCTGAAGAATAATGTATTCAAACTACGTGCCAAATTTTGTCCAGATCGCATTACCAAGACCATAGATATCATAGAGAATTCTAGTGAATCATCGAAAAAAAATTGGTCAGCTAAAGCTCTGATGTTGAGTCTAGAGTTTCGCCTTAGTTTGAGAATTTTTTTTACAGCGGTCAAAAAATTTTTCATTTTGTTTCTTAAGCTGGAAAATGCGAATCTACTCACAAGGTGGATGAACGAGCGCTTAAAAGCTCCTGACTTCACGGCAGTGCTTTTCGTAATTTTTTTAATTATATCCCGACACCCCTAGGTCTCTATCAGACCCCTCATGAGCTCAGAGCTCGTGCGAGTTAGGAGACCCGGTTGTGTTCTGTGTAGGCTTTGTTACTGTGCCCTCACGCCACTCGAGGCACAGCACTGTTGATTGTTACCCAACAGTGACGGGACATCTATTTTCTGAATGATTGGAATATCCGGAAGTAGGGAGACCAAAATCCGTTAACTTCATAATACATCTATTCAAGATCTCAAATATTTTTCACAACTCAGGGAGCTTGACCTTTTTCATTCAAATAAAATCATTCCAATCCAATAAAAATCACAACCACCAAATTTCGGTAGCAAAATTCCATACAATGATTGAAGATCCGGCTTGTTCATCTGTTTACACAACTGTTCCCGTCGTCTGTCTCCCGGAATAATTAAAATGCCCGGGAAATCGGGGGTGTTTTCCGGCTTGATACGAGTATTCGGCTGTGCGTATGCACTCTTCAGCAGCAGGCGGTGACTGTTGGTGACATCGCTGGCAGTCCGCAACGACCCTGTGACAATGACAAAACTGCGCCGAGGGTGTCTGCCGGATCCTTTGGCCCAGAAATGCGATTCCGAGCGTGTGTCCTGTCGTATTGCCCCCGGCGGGGGTGTATTAGGACAGGGTTTGCAGGAGATTATGGATTGACATACTGTAATCAGTCGGACGTGATATTTGAACCAAAAATTGGGAATTTTGTTCCCGCGGGAAATGTAGAGCTAACAGGAATAATTATCGAGTTGTAATAGAACATTTATCACTTTATTCCTTCTACAAAATGAAATTTCAGAAACAAATTGACAGGATCTCTTTATTGATCACAGTCATCCTTCTATCTGTCTTCGTGAAACGATTTCTCGTGTTTCTAGATTCGATATTCATTCATTCATTACTATATTTACATATATATTATTATACTATATTCATTTCATTACTATATTTACCTATTCCTCAAACTATATGACGTGGCTAATCGGCTGACAACGCGTGTTTATATCCTTTGCAAGGCGGCTTTTTTGATGAAACAATATTTGATCTGTGAGTTAGACATGCTGATGGTGTTGAAAGGTACTGGCATTATGTTTAATTTGAAATTTATTCTTGATCGAAGTTGATTCAATTACATGGCATCTAAGATTCAACTAAGTACCTACCCGTTCCTCATGGTTGAGAACCGATTAATTGATGATATTCATAGTGGTTATAATTCCAAGAACGACAAGATTCGGGTACCTGATTACATTCAGGAGCAGTCACCTGATCCAATCTCACCCCCGGCGTTTATCTCGCAGATATGTTGGCCTAATACTGAACCTTATCTTTATCGATTAATATTAATCATTCCCTTTTGCCCTTCTCGCCCGGGACAGTCGTATTAAAGCGGTAAAACGTGAAACCTCAAATAATCCCAAAGATGCTGCCATTTCTGCGGCAAATTACCCGGAATTGTTTTGTTTCCGAAGCCTCCACACCGTGAGGATGCTAGATGGTTATGCAAATTCATTGAAACGACCTTTTTCGTGACATTGTCTGCTTCATTTTGTTCTTCACGCAGGAATGGAGCCATTGATTTCCGGAAAGTTTACTGCTAAAGACCGGCCAGGGACGTAATGGAATCTGTAAATCTTTTGAGGAACAAGCAAAAGATGAAAATTTGTTCAGCAGAACGCTGCAAATGACACTTTATGCATTATCATGGAATTAAGTTGGAGAATGTCACATAGTTCAGATCTTGCTCATACTGAGGATACGAGAAGGCTATTATTTCTGGTGTTCTGAAGTACAAAGATGAAAAGTATTTGTTATTATTTCTCAGAGCCGTCTACGCTACCGTAGTTTTCAGCAATAATTATTCCAGAAATAGAAGATATATGCCTATAAACTCAACAAAATTAAACTTGAGTATAATGCAGAAATACTAATGTGGAATTCAAAGTGCAAATAGAAAAACTCATCAGTTCAATAGAACCACGAACAGCAATGAAATATTTACTAGAGACGAACCCTATCATCGTATCTGTTCTTGAAAGCATCCACGCACACTGATTCTGCGACTGAGGTTAAATTGTTCCGTACCACGGACACTCAATTGGGAGGAAAGTTGTGTCTGCACTGTTCTCGAGTTCCCTTCTAAGAGTTTGAATATGACCAAGCAAACGGTTACCCGGGGACAGATGGTTGACAGTCCGAACTGGAAACGTCAAGAAGAAGGTGACGATGAGGTCACCGCGAGTTCTTCATCATAGCAAGGATGCAACACACCATAAAGCAGATTTGTTGCAAGACGCTGAACGCCCTCCAATAGCCTAGGCCACGATCTCTTTTCAAAACCGGATACCACGACGGACCGTCAAATTCCAGAATAGGGCAGATAAACGGCTTGAACAGTGCAGCACAGTTTGACGAAATCGCAGCTTTCTGTATAAGAAATATCAACCTGTTCGCATGCAGGATTACCGAAGATTTTGGCGTCGTCAGCAAATTGGGGTCAATATTCAATTCATAGACATATTTGAAACACAGAGGAGAAAAACTATCGGTCCCATGACAGAGCCCTGAAAAACCTCACTCAATAGAGGTTTGGAAGAGAAGAAAAGGTATTCTGTATACTAATGGAGAATGATATATTCAAGCTACATTTCTCCAGATCACATGACCAGAACCATAGAAACCATAGAAAATCCCTACTTTCGAACGGAAAGGCCTAGGGACTTGAACTTTTCAGAATAGGTGTGGATCTGAAATGTCGCGTTCACGTTTATCAATGAGCAACATTAGACTAGGGGTTCCGTAATAATGGCATTTCAAAATATTTTTTTCCTGATAATTTCGAAACTACTGATTGGATTGGGATGAAATTTCGCACCTAGCTTAGGAATAATGTATTCAAACTACGTGCCAGATTTTATCCAGATCGCACCACCAAGACCATAGATACCGTAGAAAATTCTAGCGAATTATCGAAAAAATTGGTCACC
The DNA here is from genome assembly GCA_963966015.1 of Aphidecta obliterata. Taxonomy (NCBI): domain Eukaryota; kingdom Metazoa; phylum Arthropoda; class Insecta; order Coleoptera; family Coccinellidae; genus Aphidecta; species Aphidecta obliterata. The sequence goes on from OZ014432.1 coordinate 3,022,122, forward strand.
TAAAGCACTGACATGAAGTCTGGAGTTTCGCCTAAGTTTCAGAATTTTTGTGACAGCTGTCGAAAATTCCTTCAATTGATTTCTAAAACTGGAAAATGCGAATCTACCTACAAGGTGCATGTACGAGCGCTCAAAAGCTCCTGCCTTCATGGCAGTGCTTTTCGTATTTTTTTTAAATAGTTTTCTCCACAAAAGGTCCCGGCGTTCCAGAACAATTAACACACACACAGTTTGACTGGCAACTACAAACCACCTCGCCATCCTGCGTTCATCTTTAGTAGTTTTATTGGCGCTACCCCATTATGCCCCGGTATCCCCTACTCATTCAAGTATAATGATAATGAAAATCCATGAAATTTTCTTCTAATAGAGTAATGATATGCCGATTCAATTTAGGCTCAATATTTGCTATTCTTCCAATATCACTCGAACTATAATTATAAAATAATAGGGTATTAATATGTCAGAATTTCTCGAATTCGTGTATATTCGGAGTGGACATTCATATACAAGATTTTTCGAATTTTGAGCTGAAAATGGTCTCAAACGACTATGTTCGACCCACTGATGACGAATCCGTCAAAAAATTCGAGTCTGTCCTATCGTATACACGATAACTCTCGAACGGAATGTTCTAGAAACTTGAAATTTTCAGGGTAGGTTCGAATCTCGAATGCCGCGGTTAAGTTCTTTATTGGGCAAAATTCGCCAAGGGGTTCCGTAAATATGGCCGCTCGAAATTTTGTTTTTCGAAAATACAGATTTGATCGAAGTGAAATTTTGCACTGAGATGGAGAATTACGTGTTCAAGCTACATGCAAAATTGTGTTCAGCTCGCATTACCAAAACCAAACAAACCATAGAAAATTATAACTTTGTAATGGAAAGGCCTAGGGATTTGAGATTTTCAGGATAGGTGTAGATCTCGAATGTTGCGGTCACGTCAATCAATGAGCAAAATTTGACCATGGGTTCCGTAAATATGATCGTTTGAAATTCAGTTTTCTTGACTAATTCAAAGCTATGAATTTGATCGTGACGAAATTTTGTATTTGAATTGAGAATGATATATTCGAGCTACGTTTTTTCCAGATCGCATGATCAGAACCATAGAAACCATAGAAAATTATAACTTTCGAACGGAAAGGTCTAGGGAATTGTAATTTTCAGGATAGGTTCGGATCGCGAATTTCGCGGTCACGTTCATCATTGAGCAGAATAAGACTAGGGGTTCCGTAAATATAGCCGTTCAAACTTTTTTTTCCTGATAATTTTGAAACTACCTATTGGATTGGAATGAAATTTCGCACATAGATGAAGAATAATGTATGTTCAAACTACGTGAGAAATTTTGTCCAGATCGCATTACCAAGACCATAGATATCGAAAAAAAATTGGTCACCTATAGCACTGACGTGAAGTCTGGATTTTTGCCTTATTTTGAAATTTTCTTTGACAGCTGTCATAATCTTTCCAATTGGTTTCTAAAACTGGAGAATGTGAATCTACCTTCAAGGTGCATGTACGAGCGCTCAAAAGCTCCTGCCTTCACGGCAGTGCTTTTCTCAATTTTTTGTTTGATATTTCCTCTTGATATTTAGAATTGAGTTTACTGAATTTTGGTTTCTATGTAGTAGATTTCTGGGTCATTTATGATAGGTGGGTATCCTTATCACATCCTCCGTAGGCTTGTAGTCAACTAGTCTTTTTAGCTCATCGTTGAGATGTTGACTTCTTGAATCAGCTGAATGTTTTATCGGACAGCGTTTGAATATTATTGATGAGTTGAAATCCTCAAGAGGGTGTTATTCCAGGCCCCAGAACCATCGAAAGCATAGAAAATTATAATTTTCGAACGGAAAGAACTAGGGACTTGAAATTTTCAGGATAGGTGTGGATCTCGAATGTCGCATCCACGCATCCACGTATATCAATGAGCAAAATTAGACTATGGGTTCCCTCAATATGGTCGTTTGAAATTTAGTTTTCTTGATAATTTCAAAACTACGGATTCCATCGTGACGAAATTTGTATTTTAATGGAGATTAATAAATATGAATGATATATTTGAAAATAGTTACAATTTTTCCAGATCGCATGAGCAGAACCATATAAACCATAGAAAAATATTACGTTCTAACGGAAATGTTGGTTCTACAATACAATTATCGCCCTTTACCCTTGAGGTTCCAAAACCACCTACGCCACTCAGGGCTATCCCGATGGAGAACTTCCTTATCCACTCAAGGTACTTCTTCTGGGAACGAAGCGTACCCTAGAAGGGACGGCCGCCATTCATTAACTTCACGCTGATTAAGAAAGCGAAGCCAACGCACCCATTTCAATTATTCATTTATTCTATCTTTTATTCGTGTTTTTCAATATACAAATATTAACGAAAGTGTTTTCTTTAGTTGTTTCCACGAACCTCTGGATTTTAACAGGTTCTGGGCCTAGATACGTGAAACTTCTAAAATAAAACGAAATTGTTTTAAGCGTGGTGACGCGATCGTGAAAAGTGCTCGAAATCGAAGCGGTAGCTCAGTGCGAATTGACTGTGTTTTTCTGAAACATTCAAAGCACGAACAGTGAATAACTTTTCTGAACGCAGTGGTGAATTTGAATCGAAGTGAACGTGTACGAACGATTTATTTCCAAAAATCTAGTGACGTGAATAACATTTTGTTTGTATACAATGGCACAAACACATTCAGTGAACTCTAGCAGACTCGAGACTCTCTCTAAGGATAATTACGATACATGGAGGATTCAAGTCGAAGCCCTACTCATCAAAAACGACGCATGGGGATATGTTAGCGGCGAGAAGACGAAACCAACAGTCTCCGAAGGAGACGCAGAATCCAAGATACGACGCATGGACTATTCAGGATAGAAAAGCTAAGTCAGATCTTATATTATCAATTAATCCTTCAGAACTAAAGCAGATTCGAGGCTGCGTTACATCAAAAGATGTATGGGACAAATTGGAAAGCGTATATATGTCCAAAGGTCCCCGGCGCATGGCGTCATTACTGAAACAAATTACTCAGCAGAATGGAAAATTACTAACACCTTGCCTAATAGCTTTGAGAATTTCAGATGCGCCATAGAGACGCGAGATATCTTACCCGACGCAGAAGATTTGAAAGTCAAAATCCTTGACGAATTCAATGCAAGGAGGCAAGCTGTTAACGTACAGCATTCCGGTGCTCTGTTCGCTAGGCAAAACCACCAAGGGTGGAAATCTTCCAAAGCAGGAAAAGGCAGTGGACGTGAAGAAGATAGAAAACAAAATTCAGGCAGTTCCGGCATCCGGTACAAATGTGGCTTTTGCGGAAAACCAGGCCACAAGGAATCTTATTGCTTCAAGAAGAAACAATCTAGAGAACCACCAAGGCAAGATGCAAAATTTGCAGAAGACTCTTACTTCAGCAGTTCAGAAATCGACGAATCGGCGAAAAATGCAGAATTTAGCCAAAGCATTGAAAGATGGTGTTTGGATAGTTATAGTTATAGTTATAGTTAGGAAGGGGTTACGTTCCACTGCGACCTCAAGGTCTATTGTGCCCCCCATCAGAGCCGTATTCGCAAATGCGCTACCTACAGCTCGCCCTCCAGCTCCAGAGCTCCAATGAACTCCAGTATCTGAGAGGGCTTCAAGGAGGTTAGATCCTCATTCCTCCTGTAATTCTCTTGTCCAAGACATTCTTTGCGCTGGTTTGCAATGGCGAGGCATTCTGTAACCAGGTGAACAGGAGTTTCCTCCTCTTCACCACAGAATCTACACTCGTCTGTTTCTGTCAAGCTCATTCTCATCATATGCTTCCTAAGGCGACAATGTCCTGTGAGGAAGCCAGTGAGTAGACGTAGCTTGTTCTTACTGAGATCCAAATACTTTTTGGATCTTGAACTTTCATAGTTCCGAATGAACCTTTTAGAGTGGTCCATTCCTGGAAGGTTCCTCCAGAGTGCTTCTCTTTCGGTCTCTTCCTTCTCCAGAAACTCTTTCTTATAGGTGTGTTTACCTATGCCACAGAAGGGTTCTGGGCCAGTAAGTGGCGTTTGTGCTCCCTTTCTGGCAAGTGTATTGGCCTCTTCGTTTCCTTTGATTCCTGAGTGACCAGGAACCCAGACTAAAGAGACCTTATTTTTCTTGCCTACTTCATTAAGTTTCCTCCGGCACTCCCATATCAGCTTTGAGTCGATGATATAGGAGTTCAGTGCTTTGATAGCAGCTTGACTATCCGAGTGGATCACAATGTCACACCCTTGATAGTTTCTTTCCAGGTTTATATCTATGCATCTTTCGATTGCAAGTATTTCTGCCTGAAAGGCACTCGAGTAGGAGCCTAGCGATAGTGTACACTTGGTTCTTGCCCCGTATACTCCAGCGCCGGCCCCCATCGTGGTTTTAGAACCATCTGTATACCATTTAATGGTATTCACTTTGAAGTTTTGGGTAGTGTATTCCTTTTCCCATTCTTCCTTTTTACATAGCATAGTGTTGAAGTTCTTCTCAATGCTTACTTTTTTAATCATAACATCACTAGGCAGGTTCGCTGATGAGATGTACTTGTTCAGAGAGGACCAGGCTCCTTGACTTTAAATTCTCTCATTCCCTGTACCTTCCCTAGTTATTCTAAGGATAGCCTCATGGGCTACTCTGTTGATCACTAGATGTAATGGAGTGAGATAAGTGATGACCTCAAGTGCTCTTGACGGGCACGTTCTCATAGCTCCAGTGATGCAAACGCAGGCAAGCCTTTGTATCTTGACGAGTATTTTCCTCGTGCTTGTCTGCCCTTTCTTAGCAGACCAGACTACTGCCCCATAAGTTATTATTGGTCTCACAATCATGACATACATCCATCGCAGTATTTCAGGGTTACAGCCTCAGGTTTTACCGGATAGGTTTCTGCACGCCATTAGAGCTCTTGTCGCTTTACTAGCAGTGTTTTTAACATGCTTATTCCATAGAAGCTTATTGTCTAGGGTAATTCCCAGATATTTGACTCCATAAGTCCATTCTACGTTATCTCCGTTCACCGAGATAGGCTTCATGGATGGAAGGTTTCTTTTCCGGGTAAAGGGAACCACTGTGGTCTTGGCTGAGTTGATGTTGAGCCCCACTGACAAGCACCACTGCTCGATAATTTTGAGGCCCTTCTGCAGCAAATCACAGAGGGAACCCTCAAATTTACCTCTTACTATTAGGACTATGTCGTCGGCATAGCCTATACATTCGAAGCCAAGCTCCGTTAGCCTGTGCAGTAGTTCGTCCACTACCAGACTCCATAATTGGAGTTAAGTCCCGAGGCATGTATTCTGAAACACAAATATATTTGATGTTTTTCTTTACAAGAACACAGGCACGTGGAGTTACTTGCCTCTGATCATAAATCAGATTTGATTCCTTACATGCCAAACCTTTGATTTGGCCTTCTTTGTTGATCCAGGGTTCCTGGATCAAATCAATGCCTAATTGCAGCCTCGCAAACAACCTTGCAATCACGGCTGAGGAACCCCTCGCGTGATGCAGGTTTACCTGCGCAATTCTAATGAAGGCGAAGGTTCGTTTCATGGGGTGCTTGCCCCCTCCTTCGCCTCCACCTTCACCTCCTCGACTTCCATCTGAGAGGTTTCCTCTCCGGGACACGAGGAGGTCTCCTTGTCCGTAGTCGGACCCCCAGCCACCACACAGCTTTGCCCAGCACCCTGGGACGCAGAGTGAGCCTCTGCATCTTCGAGAGTACTGGCGGTGCTGCAGCTGGGTTCCTGGGACGTGGAGGGCTTCTCCACATCCTTCGACCCTTCTTCAGGGCCACCTTTTTTTTCTAGCCCTGAGACTGGGACGCTCCCGAACCAGAAGTTCAGTTGGCCTCCCTCTGTCCTTATGACTTCCTCGGATTGGGGATCAACCCCAATCGTGAGGATACTTCCTCTGCCTTCTTTTTTGAAGTGCAGCACCTTCCAAGCCCTAACATTGAGGTCGGGATTCTGAATCTCGACAAGTCGGAGGATCTTCTCCTGTTCCATGTCGAGACTTCTTGGGAAGAAGACCGTTATAACAGTAGGACTTGGGATGTCTTCTCCGCTCAGTGCTACCAACTCGGGTCCTTCCCAAGATTTCAATTGCGGTACTGAACTTGTGAGCCAGTCCGCCGCCTTCTTGGATCCACAATCCACCAGCATCATTTCATTACGGAAATGAACGCCAGTGAAGTGGATCCTTCTTTCTGTGTACTTACACATCTCTTCCACCAGGACGTCTTCAAGAGTCGATAGTTGCTCGACTTCCAGAATGGTCCCGGGGTATTCTTTGGGTACTATCCCAATGCTGATTGCAGCCTTTTTTGCTTTGACGGCAGCTGCATAACTAGTGGCTTGCCCGGTTTTAGCTGCGGCCGTCTTCTGCTTTTTCGGCAGAGGCAACGTCGGAGGTGTGATCTGCTCCGGACCTCTTTTGCCGTGGTCTTTACCCTTTGGGGTGACCTTCGGGTCTTTGCGTTGAAGAACCTGCTTCCTCGCCTCCTCAGGTTGTAGCCCCTGATGGAGGAGTCGCAGGTACTTCCGCACTCCTGCTCCACTGAGACCTTTCCTCAGTGGATCATCTCTGCCGCCCGGTTGTCCAAGTTTGGGCAGCTCGAACGGACGCCGATTCTTTGGTCGATTGACCTTTCCTCTTGCGAGGTGCCCGGATGAGGAGGCGGAGGTTAACTCCGCCCCTGTTCCAGTGGTGTTTTGCTTCATCGGTTTCTTATCCATAATTGGTCCCACGAGAAGCTAGGGTCATATCAGTCCGCCTCTGCAGAGCCCCGCATGCAGAGGTAAGGGGTTTATACAATGGAGTTCCCCCCCGGTGCTCCAAGGTTGAGACCAGTAGAGGCCAGTCTTCTATCTGACCACGCATCCTTCGGCCTGGTTCCCGCCTTGGATTTAGAATTTTTGATGAGGTTGTTTCCTCTTGGTCCGGGCGGTCAAGCCAAGACCCCCCCCCACCTCACTGGCCCTCGAGACATGACCACGGACAGCCAGGAGACGTTGGTATAACAGAATGGTCTCGAGGTATGCTCGGTGCCGTATCTGGCATCGTTAAACCTGGTGCAATTCCTTAGCCACGACACTACAGCTGGGACAGGTGAAGTTGGTCCGCGGCAAGGTATTGAGGGCTTCCAGTTGAGTTTCTAGGCACAACGAGCCCCCCTATTTCCCTGCAGACCTCCTCCTCACCAGAGATCATAGTCAGAGGCCCCCTCCTATCCGCCACCTGGAGACGCCCGGGTTGGCACTTCACTCCGTACCCGGATGGTGTTTGGATAGTGGGTGTACGATAAAGGATCATTCTCCGATTCTCGAGAGGTTCAGACTGAAATTGGCCAGTAACGCCGTCGCCCGAATTGAGGCTAAAGGTGACGTCAGAATTATGACGTCTAATGGTCACCAAAGCAGGTCAGTCAAACTCGAGAACACCCTCTATGTTCCAGATTTGAGAACGAATCTAATGTCGGTGGCGAAGATTGTCGATAAGAAATGCAACGTCTTGTTCACAGCTGATGGTGCCATCATCCAAGATCTTGATGGGAACGTTAAAATGGTTGCTGATCGTGAAGGCGATTTATTTTTCATACGAAGTGGATCCGAGCTGGCTTGCGCAGCTTCCAGTAGCAAGCTATCCAAGGCCACACGATGGCACGAACGACTAGGGCATCTGAATTCGAAAGACATGTCGACCATGCTCAAGAATAAGAATGTCCTTGGTCTAGATTTTGAAGACACCGACCTACGATCGTGCAAATCATGCGATGCCGGAAAACTCTCAAGTACTCCATTTCCAAAATGTATCGAACGTTCTCCTTCAATTCTAGGCATAATGCCCACCGATTTATGTGGTCCAATGCGAACGCAATCGAAAGGAGGGATGCGCTATTTAATGACTGTCACAGATGACAAGTCGCGATGGTGCGAAGTTTACTTCCTTCGACACAAATCGGACGTTTTATCTAAGTTCTTTGAGTTCAAGAATCTTGCTGAAACTCAAACTGGCCAGAAGTTGAAAGCTATTCAGTCCGACAACGGAAAGGAGTTCAACAACGCAGCGATGGACGAAATCCTGGCAAAATCCGGCATTCGAAGACGATTGACGACTGCATACACACCTCAACAAAACGGTGTTGCTGAGCGTAAAAATCGCACACTCGTCGAATCCGCTCGATGTATGCTAATTCGATCAGGTCTCCCACCATCATTTTGGGCTGAGGCAATTGCTACTGCAAATCACATTAGAAATAGGTGCATTACGAAGAGCCTGGATGGGGGAACTCCATACGAAAAATGGACCGGAAACCGTCCATACGTTGGCTACTTGAGGACTTTCGGATGCAAGGTCGACATTCTGGACAAAACTCCGAACAAAGATAAGTTCGAACCTAGGACCATCCGAGGTATCTTCGTCGGTTACTCCGAGATCTCCAAAGCTTATCGTGTTTGGATTCCCTCAGAAGGAAAAATCAGAGTTTCCAGGGATGTCAAGTTCTACGACGAATTTGGAGACGACGGAAAGTACGAGGACATTGTGAGCGAGGACACAATAAATGGTCGTCATAAGTTGTGCGAAGAAAGCCATGACAAACCAAGTGTCCGAGAAATCGAAATTGATCACAGTCCGCCAAATGTCGAATAACCTACTCAAGAACACGATCAAGTGAGCGATCTGATTCCTGATAATCCGGAATTGGAACACCAAGCGAGAAGAGGCCGTGGAAGACCTCGAAAAGTAAGGACCGGCAGGCCTGGAAGGCCTAGGAATCAGTACTCGATTAACCGAGCTGAGAATGTCATTAGAGTCGACGAAGGGATTCGACAAAACGGAGTTGTTCGTGTCGACGAAAATCGGCCTTCAGATACAAATGCAGAGGACAGGAGCATCCAGCGAAATGTGGATTCGAGGGATCATGAAGTCGAGCTAGCTATGAACGCTTCTGAGATTCCATTTTCTCAAGCCATAGCTGGACCGGACGCCGACGAATGGAAAGAGGCCATATACTCCGAAATTGAAAGTTTAATTACCAATGACACCTGGGAAGTTGTCGACAAACCTGTCGACGGAAGGATCATTGGATCCAGGACAGTGCTGCGGAACAAATATTCTGCAGATGGCAACCTGGAACGGAGAAAGGCTCGTGTCGTTGCTCAAGGCTTCAACCAACGTCCTGGTATCGATTTTTATGATACCTTCGCACCAGTCGCTCGACTCAGCTCCCTTAAACTTTTGATGGCTCTAGCTGCAAGAACAGGGATGAAAGTAACGCAGCTTGATGTCGCAACAGCATATCTCAATGGAAAAATCGACACTGAGATATTCATGCAGAAACCGCAGTTCCTCGAAGAGATGCTGGAGAGAATAGTCCAAGTAGAAAAGGACGGAAAAATCTCAAATAAGGCAAGAAATATGCTCAGCGATTTGAATAAGGGGACGAAGGTATGCAAGCTCAAAAGGGCCATATATGGCTTACGTCAGGCTGGTCGTCAATGGCACGCGGAACTGGAAAGAAATCTCATCAAGATAGGACTCATCCCAACGAAAGCTGATCCTTGTGTATACGTCGACAAGGACGAACGGACATATGTGCTAGTTTATGTCGACGATATGTTCGTTATTTCCAACGACAGAAGAAGGGAGAGACAGATCAAGTCGGAGCTCTTCAAGGCATTCACGATCAAAGACCTCGGCGAAGCTGAATATTGCTTGGGTATCGAAATTGATCGATCGAAGGAGAGATTAAGTCTTTCACAGTCCGCATACATAAGAGATATCTTGAAGAGATTCGGTATGACTGATAGCAAATCAGTGAGCACACCACTTGTATTGGGTACAAAGTTATCGGCCAACTGTGAAGAAGAGGGCAAATAAGACTCGACTTTGTACCCGTTCAGAGAGCTCATCCACTTATGTACGTGGCCATAGGGACACGTCCCGACATCGCTCACGCTGTCAGCTCGTTAAGCCAGTTCAACTGCTGTCATCGGAGAATTCACTAGATAGCAGCCAAATGGATTCTCAGATATCTCAAAGGGACCATAGATCTCAAGCTGGTGTATAAAAGCGACAATGAGAGACTAAGATGCTTTGTTGATGCAGATTGGGGAAACTGCGCAATTGATAGGAGATCCTACACTGGTTACTCCTTCGTCCTTTCCGGTGCCGCCATTTCATGGGAATCGCGGAAGCAAAGGACAGTTGCCTTATCTTCAACCGAGGCCGAATATATGAGCATCACTGATGCGGCAAAGGAAGCCATATACCTTATCAAATTTTTGAAGGAACTAGGATTTTCCCAACTGGCCAACGTGGAACTCTTCAACGACAACCAAGGGGCCGGGAAATTAGCGGAGAATCCTGTTTTCCACTCGAGGTCGAAGCACATCGACATAAGGCATCATTTCATCCGTGATGTCTTGGCGACTCAACCCGTGAAGTTGTCCTATCTGCCGACCGAGCAAATGGTTGCAGATATTCTCACGAAACCTTTATCTGGCCCTAAACATTTCTTTTGTTCTAGAGAGTTAGGACTTCTTCCAATTCAAGGTTCACCTGGCTCAAATTGAGGGAGAGTGTTGGTTCTTCAATACAATTATCGCCCTCTAGCCTTGAGGTTCCAAAACCACCTACGCCACTCAGGGCTATCCCGATGGAGAACTTCCTTATCCACTCCAGGTACTTCTTCTGGGAACGAAGCGTACCCTAGATGGGACGGCCGCCATTCATTAACTTCACGCTGATCAAGAAAGCGAAGCCAACGCACCCATTTTAATTATTCATTTATTCTATCTTTTATTCGTGTTTTTCAATATACGAACTTTATTAACGAAAGTGTTTTCTTTAGTTGTTTCCACGAACCTCTGGATTTCAACAGGAAAGGCCTAAAGTCTTGAAATTTTCTGGATAGGTGTGGATCTCGAATGTCGCGGTCAAGTTTATCGATGAGCAAAATTAGACTAAAGGTTCCATAAATATGGCCGTTCAAAATCTTTTCTTCTGATAATTACGAAACAATTGATTGGATTGGAATGAAATTTTGAAGATATACAAAGAATGAACTTTCATCTGAGTTCGAAATTTCAATCCAATCCAATCAGTAGTTTCGAAATTATCAGAAAAAAAAAAATTTGAACGGCTACTGGCGAAATTTTACTCAGATCGCATTGCCTAGACCCTAGATAACGTAGAAAATTAAAGCGAATTATCGAAAAAAAAATTGTTCACCTTAACCACTGACGGGAAGTCTGCAGTTTCGCCTTAGTTTAAAATTTTTTTTACAGCTGTCAAAAATTTCTTCAATTGGTTTCTAAAACTGGAAAATGCGAATCTACCTACAAGGTGGATGAACGAGCGCTCAAAGCTCCTGGCTTCACGGTAGTGCTTTTATGATATTTTAATTGAGAATCATATAGTGTGTTTCTACCTATTATACATTTACGATGATTACTGTATTCTAGGAGGAATATAGTTGATCTAGAGAATATTTCTTATAACCACAGTTAGAATACCAGGAATGAGAATTTAATATTCATTCGTGAGCACAGCCTATAGTTGTCCCTCACTTCATTATAATTCAGAAATATTCAGCCATTTTCCTCTGACGATCAGATAACATAAAGTTTGTACGTGTGAAAAGTGAAGTGAAGAAATTTGATAGAGTATATTTTTTGTATACCCTAAAACCTTTCTAAAGATAGACAGTTTCAGAGAATTCCTAGATGATACAAATCTATATTGAGTTTGAATTCGATTTTCCATAATAATGGAGAATACAGGGTGTTTCATTCGAATTGTAGTTTCCAAGATATTCCCGTTTAAAAATATTAATAATCTAATTTTATTGCTCACTTGCATTTCACATGAGTTGGGAAATGATTGATTTTTTTTCAATTCCTGCAATTATGGAAACCTCTCTCCAGAAATTATCAGTAGTAATAATACCCCTAGGGCCTTGATAATTCCGAGATAATTTTGTCATAGAGAATGCTGAAGCGTGTTGCTTGATAGCTTGAGAAACACGCTTAAAGGATTCTCTATGACAAAATTTTGAGGATTTATCAAGGCCCGAGGGGTATTCGATAAGACAATTTTTTACTTTTTAGATTTCAAAAAATTGATTGTCAATCTGACGTTTAATCAATTCTCAATCAAAAACTTGATGATCCTCTTTGCGCCTAACTGAAAACACCACATGTTGGGTATTATGGCTGTAATCCATAAGTGATTGGATGAAATTTGACAAATGACTTCAAATTAAGTAATTTGATTGGTTACTATTGTTAGTGAAAAATTATCATTATAACAATAACCAGAACAGCCCATTTTTCGGTAAGGATCTCAGAGTAAAAAGTAAACATTTATTTATTACTCTGAGGTAAGGATACATGTTTCATCCGATTGTTAGAGGTTTAATCGAGGGTTGAATATTTATATTTTGTACCAAAGTTTCTTCAGGTACTATGAGGACATTGATTGATCAAACGGTCTGTACATATAATATGCTTCTATATTAACATTACACAGAAACAATTTTCTGTTAAGTATTGAAGAAATTATGTGCAAATCAGTTTTCCTACGTCAGCAAACAGATCTCATAGATTATACTGAAACATTAATAACCGCTTTAATTAAAACTTACTCACGACTACACTCGGAGAGGGCCGATTATAACGCGAGATCCTTCTCGAACCTGTTGGGAGAGTTCACACGTTCAATATTTGCTTAAAAAATAGAGAAGGGTATCCAAATTTGCACTTTGAATGCTCGTAAGTGATGCTTTTCATTATGACGGTGGTTGAAACTCATTGCAGTTATTTACATGTCAGGAATCCATGCCAGATTTACATAGTAATGGAGGCTGAAGTTTCGGTTATATACAAAGGTTCGATTGTTCCCGCTCTGATAATTACAAAATCACCATCTGCCGACATGTAGGATTTTAGCATCTTGGGTTGATTATAGGCTAGGGGTGTTATATTCCAAATTGGAGAAGGAATCTGTGAGTAAGACCTCCAACAAAATCTTAGAATCCTGGAATACGATGTTGAAACACGCGATTCCGAATTTTTCCTATATGAACTAGGCTAAAATTTTTTCTAGGCTCCAGAAAAGGGAGACAATCCGAGAGTAAAGAATTCAGAAAAAGCCTAAAAAATCTGCTCCTCTTCCGAAAATTCTTAATCAAACTCAATAAAAGGTAGCACTGAATTCATTTATATTCCATCTACTTGGAGCAAGTGATCTGCTCTACAATTTTGAGCAGAACAATCAGAAAAGGCATGCATTTGCGCCAAGTAAACGGACGCTTAATGACCATGACGAAATGAGAGCTATTGGGCTGAGAAAATATACCGGTCTGGAAAATTACATCGGACGTATAGGATATTCAATGCATAACAAAGAGAGCCTGGCGGTCCAGTCGAACAGTGCAAGAATGGAAATAAATAATAATTAATCCATTATTGAACTAGAAATAACTAACACTTTCTCTCTCATAAACGCCGGCAGAGTGGGAGCATGCTGGCCTTATTTTGGTCGGCCGCGAGGATAACGTCACTCTAGAGCCATCTACATCCAGATGGGCAATAGCATTCCATCATATCCCATGTATTTTGAATAATGGGACAGGCCAGCGTGCTCCCACTCCGCCGACGTGTATGAAAGAGAAAGTGCTAGTTAGTTCTAGTTCAATAATGGATTATTCATCATTGAATTCATCATTTATTTCCATCCTTGTACTGTTCGACTGGACGGTCAGGCTCTCTTTCTTATGCATTAAACATCCTATACGTCCGATGTAATTTTCTATACCGGTATAAATATATTATAACAACTTGGTAAGTATTGCCCACTGCTATTTTGTATTTCAGAAAATGTCGTTTCTATGTTTCAGGAGCTGAGTACCAGAGGCGTTTGAAAATCATGTTTCTAACTCTCTTTAGAGTTGTATTGAAGTATTGACCTCACCTCTTGCACAAAGGTAACTATATCTATTTACTAATTGTAAATATTATATTATTTCATTCATGATTTCTATACAGTGCCTCGTGGTAATGATGGATTGGTGAAATAAATCAGGCACGTCATCTTCGATAATTCAGTTTTCATTGATCTATAGATTTAGTGAATTCAGTGACCCTTAAAGAAAAAACCTCTGAAATTCATATTTTGTTTTCCTGTCAAAATTTCATTGGGCACTGCTCAGTAAAAACATCAACTGTGGGGAATGAGGATTCAGAATTTTTTATCTGAAATAGTTCAGGTACCAGAAATAAATGGTTCAATGAAGAATCCGCAAAACCTACAGCTACAGCTGCGGCAGAGTAACATGTGTGTAATTACCAAAATTAGTAATGTAGGACAAACGGTAAATCCTAGGAGTGATATGGAAAATTCAGGAAGCAATTCATGAAGAATGTAGAGACAGATGAAACAGAGAAGTTTTGTTGGGTATACTTCAATAACATTTACCGTATCCTGCCGCTACTTTCATCTCGTATTGATTAATAATTCAGTTCCTGAATTTTTCATGGAGCTACAAACCTGAGAAATTTCGATGCTGACAGCGGAACGCTGAATCCATCCTACTTATGATGGAAATACATTATTAATCCTTGCTTTTGGAACCTTTTATGGAGTTGCTTCTTTTTTTGTGGTGGTTGTCAACGTAGATAGAGTTTTGTCTTCTCAAATACTGAATATATGAAGTTAAGTTGTCCAATTGGAAATTGCCGGATTATAATGTTTTTATTCATTATTAAAAACTTTCAATCACATGCTAATTCTTCATTTATTTCACCCCTAGAAAAATGAGAACACATATGTATATACTCCTAATCATTTTCAAGCAATCAATAATATTTCAATGGTATTTGAATCCAAGAGTCCTTTTATTTTCAGGATCGAATTGTGTATGTATGTACTAGAATTGAGAGAATAGAGCTGGAAAAAATTCGATAATCTCTGATGTGCAGTCAACGTATCGTGGGGCTGGGAAATCTTCGAAAAACCATTTATTTTTTCCGGTTTCAAATGTAAATATCCTCAATACTAAACTCTTTTTCTCACTTCAAACCACTTCTTTGTATTTTCATTATCATCAATTCCTACAGCATTCTAGAGGGAATGAGGAAAATAAAAATGCACGGTCATTAGAATAACGTGAACAACTTGGGTTTAGAAGAAACGAATAGATATTCGTTTTTCGTTTGTTTCAGCCATCGGTCTTTTTTTTCCAGAATCTGCTCAAGTTTCGGAAGGAATAATGACTCCGGCAAAGTTTGAAATAATATTAATAAATAATATTCAGAGACCCGTTAGAGGATGTCTGTTATCTTCGGATCTTGTTCAAGTTTTTCAAAAAATAGTTTTAACTTGAGCTCTTCCTATTTACATGGAACAGCTATAAAACCGAATTTCCACATAACTTATTTTATCCACGCCTCATAAGTTATCAAATTTCAGCAGGATATGGCCAATAGTTTCTGGGTTTCCGAAGTTTTAATGAAATTGTTTTCAAAATCTTCTAGTCATAGATCTTCAGAGAAATTTACGAAAATCCACGTTTGTTTGGGCATCCAGAGTGTGGGTGAAACATAACACTAAAATAATTTAGTGACGTCAATTGAGCAGCTTTTTCGCTCTTGTTTCTGTGTTCCGAAAAAGCCTTCAGTGTTCATTGTCAATATGACAAGTACACAGTATTTTTGAGCGCTCGTTTTACTTACACGAGGGCTATATCATTTCGTCACGATGTCTTTATTTTCGAATTTTGAGCCGAAAATGGTCTCAATCGTCATGGTTCAACTTACTGATGTCGAATCCGTCGAAAAATTCTAGTCTGTTCGGCCGTCCGACCGTAAACGATAACTTTCAAACGTCCTAGGAAATTGAAATTTTCAGGGTAGGTTAGAATCTCGAATGCCCCGGTTGAGTTCGTTATTGGGCAAAATTCGACTAGGGGTTCGGAACTACTGATTCGATCGCGATGAAATTGTGCACTCCGATTGAGAATGACAAGTAGCTTTTCAAGCTACTTGCAGAATGTTGTCTGGATCGCTTGACCAGAACCATAGCAACCATAGAAAATTAGAACTTTCTAACGCCCTAGGGACTTGAAATTTTCAGAATAGGTGTGGATCTCGAATGTCACGGTCACGTTTAAAAAATAGCAAAACTAGACTAGGGGTTCCGTGAATATGGCCGCTCAAAATATTTTTTTCCTGATAATTTCGAAACTACTGATTAGATTAGAATGAAATTTCACACCTAGCTGGAGAATAATGTATTCAAACTACGTGCGAAATTTTGTCCAGATCGCATCACCAAGATACCTAAATTCTATCGAATTATCGAAATAAAATTGATCAGCTGAAGCACTGACATGAAGTCTGGAGTTTCGCCTAAGTTTGAGAATTTTTTTAACAGCTGCCGAAAATTCCTTCAAATAATTTCTAAAACTGGAAAATGCGAATCTACCTACAAGGTGGATGTAAGCTCCTGACTTCACGGCAGTGCTTTTATAATTTTTTTTTACATAATTTTCAATACTTATTCACAAATTTCATCTATTAATTTTTGAACAGGCTTTTTAGTCCAAGAATGATATCTATTTTCATTTTCGGTATCATCACTTTGATCCGAAGAATTATGTTCAGATATATTTGATTCACTATTTGAACTGCATGATACAATAGGTTCCAAATTGTCGAAACTACTGATTGAATTGGGATGAAAATCTGCAAATAGATGAAGAATAATGTATTCAAACTACGTGCGATTTGTCCAGATCGCATTATCAAGACCATAGATAAAGTAGAAAATTCTAGCAAATTATCGAAAAAAAAATTGGTCACCTAAAGCATTGACGTGAGGTCTGGTGACGGCTGTTAAACATTTTTTGAGCGCTCGTACTACTTACACGAGGGCTATATCATTTCGTCACGATTTCTGTATTTTTCAAATTTTGAGCCGAAAATGGTCTCAATCGACTATGTTCGACTCACTGATGACGAATCTGTCGAAAAATTTGAGTCTGTCCTTCCGTTCGGCCGTCCGTAAGCACGATAACTGTCGAACGGATCAACCTAGAGACTTGAAATTTTCAGTGTAGGTTCAGATCCCAAATGCCTCGGTTAAGTTCGTTAATGGGCAGAATTACACCAGAGGTTCCGTAAACATGGCCGTTCAAAATTTTGTTCTCCTGATTACTTCGAAACTACAGATTCGATCGAGATGAAACTTTGCACTCAAATGGAGAATGAGGTGTTCAAGCTACATGTGAAATTTTGTCCAGATCACATGACCAGAATCATAGAAACAATAGAAAATGTTAACTTTTGAACGGAAACGCCTAGGGACTTGAAATTTTCAGGATAGGTGAAGTTCTGGAATGTCGTGATGACGTTTATCTATGAGCAGAATGATTCTAGGGGTTCCGTAAATATGGTCGTTTGAAATTTAGTATTCTTGATAATTTCAAAACTACAGATTCGATCGTCACGAAATTTTGTATTTGAATGGAGAATTATATATTCAAGCTACAATTTGTGCAGATCGCTTGACCAAATCCATAGAAACCATAGAAAATCATAACTTAAGAACGGAAAAGCCTAGAGACTTTAAATTTTCAAGATAGGTGTGGATCTCGAATATCGCGATTACTTTCATCAATAAGCAAAATTACACTTGGGGTTCCGTAAATATGGTCGTTTGAAGTTTAGTTTTCTTGATAATTTCAAAACTACGGATTTAATCGTGACTAAATTTTTTATTTCAATCGAGAATGATATATTCAAGCTACATTTTGTACAGATCGCTCAGCCAGAACCATAGAAACCATAGAAAACTATAACTTTCGAACGGAAAGGCCTATGGACTTGAAATTTTCAGGGTAGGTTTGGATCGCGAATGTCGCGGTAACGTTCATCAATGAGCAAAATTAGACTAGAGAATCCGTAAATATGACAGTTCAAATTTTTTTTTCCTTATAATTGCACATAGATGAGGAATAATGTATTCAAACTACTTGCAGATTGCATTACCAAGACCATAAATCCGTAGAAAATTCTAGCGAATTGTCAAGAAAAATGGTCACATCGTCGCCTTCAGGAGAAAATTGCGTAACTCCATTCGACAAAATTTTATAGGAGAAACAAAAAACACTTTCAAAGTCAGATTTCAATTATCATCATTTATGTTGACTTAACAATTAAACATTTGGTTAGTTGTTTTCATTGAACTACAAAATTGCAGAAAGGTGGGGGTGTGAATTTAATTTAACTCTATAAATGAAGGAATGTATAGTCCATTTAAGAATTATTGACATCGAAGCAGGCCATGAACGTCCAGTCGAAGCTTTATTTCTGGTTACAAAAAAGTTACTGTTTTCATCATAGAAATAAAACATCAAACATAAATATAACCTAGAAAAGTGTTCAGTATACGAATTATCGAATAATTATTAATAATTATTATTATTATCAATAATTCTTAAACGGAGTATATATTCATTCATCTATGGTTTTCATTTTACAGAACAATACAATCAGACATCAAAAGTATTTTCTGTGACTCTCAAATTCGAATTAGTGAAACAATTGATGACGAAAACGTCCATTTTAATTAGCGACAAAGTTTGAATTAGAATCATATTGTTTGTTATTCGATTGAAATTAGACTTAGTGTTATTTATTAGCTGTTTAGTGTAAATTATTATTAGTTGTTCAGTTTAGTGGTCAGTGAGGTGTTATTGGTAAGTACATAATATCAAATCAAAAGGCTCTGGCATATTTGAATGCATTTATGGATTTATCAATAGTTTTGACTGATTTCTTAAGAAATGCAGATGCTATGAGGAAAAAACTTCGAATGAAGAATATACCAGAATGTTGTCAAGTTAAAGTATCATCCTCTGATAAGAATAAGAACAATTAAAATGTATTCAAGCAAATTGATTCGAATTTGAAACAAACATGATATAATGATAGAAACTACACAAATGAAATTTTCCATGAAAAACATTTCCTATTTGAAGTACCGACTGTTATTCGACAGCAAATTTCTTAATGTTTAAGATATTTGAATATTAAGTTTTATCTCAACTCAAATCTTGAACAAAAATTCAACCCATATTCTCAATAATATTATTGAGAATATGGTCCAGAGAATGTAAATGTCCTACCTCAGTGAAGTTTCATGAAACGTTTCAACAACATCGCCTCAGACAAGTTTCAATTAAGAAAACGTTTCAAATAATGGTTTCCAACTTTTTCAACACCGAGCACTGAATAATTCACAAATTGGTTCATATATTGAAATTTTAAGTGCAAATTTCATGTCAAAATTCTTCATGTACTACAAAGATTCTTAATTTTTGAGCGCTCGTACTACTTACACGAGGGCAATATCATTTCTTCACGATGTCTGTATTTTTCGAATTTTGACCCGAAAATGGTCTCAATCGAATATGTTCGACCCACTGATGACGAATCCGTCGGAAAATTCGAGTCTGTCCGTCCGGCCGTCCGTCCGGCTGTCCGTCCGTAAGCACGATAACTCTCGAACGGAACAACCTAGAGACTTGAAATTTTCAGTGTGGGTTCAGTTCAGGAATGCCTCGGCTAAGTTCGTTAATGGGCCAAATTCCACCGATGGTTCCGTAAATATGGCCGTTCGAAGTATTGTTCCCCTGATTACTTGAAAACTACAGATTTGTTCGAGATGAAATTTTGCACTCAAATGGAGAATGGGGTGTTCAAGCTACATGTGAAATTTTGTCCAGATCGCATGACCAGAACCATTCAACCATAGAAAATTGTAACTTTTGAACGGAAATGCCTAGGGCCTTGAAATTTTCAGGATAGGTGTGGATCTGAAATGTCGCGTTCACGTTTAACAATGAGTAGAATTATACTAGGGGTTCCGTAAATACGGTCGTTTGAAATTTTGTTTTCTCGATAATTTCGAAACAACGAATTCGATCGAGATGAAATTTTGTATTTTAATCGAGAATGATATATTAAAGCAATATTTTGTCCACATCGCATGACCAGAACCATAGAAACCATAGAAAATTGTAACTTTCGAACGGAAAGGCCTAGGAACTTGAAATTTTCAGGGTGGGTTTGGATCGCGAATATCGCGGTCACGTTCATCAATGAGCAAAATTAGACTAGGGGTTCCGTAAATATGGCCGTTCAAAATATTTTTTTTCTGATAGTTTCGAAACTACTGATGGCCGATACACTTGCCAGAAAGGGAGCACAAACGCCACTTACTGGCCCAGAACCCTTCTGTGGCATAGGTAAACACACCTATGAGAAAGAGTTTCTGGAGAAGGAAGAGACCGAAAGAGAAGCAATCTGGAGGAACCTTCCAGGAATGGACCACTCTAAAAGGTTCGTTCGGAACTATGAAAGTTCAAGATCCAAAAAGTATTTGGATCTCAGTAAGAACAAGTTACGTCTACTCACTGGCTTCCTCACAGGACATTGTCGCCTTAGGAAGCATATGATGAGAATGAGCTTGACAGAAACAGACGAGTGTAGATTCTGTGGTGAAGAGGAGGAGACTCCTGTTCACCTGGTTACAGAATGCCTCGCCATTGCAAACCAGCGCAAAGAATGTCTTGGACAAGAGAATTACAGGAGGAATGAGGATCTAACCTCCTTGAAGCCCTCTCAGATACTGGAGTTCATTGGAGCTCTGGAGCTGGAGGGCGAGCTGTAGGTAGCGCATTTGCGAATACGGCTCTGATGGGGGGCACAATAGACCTTGAGGTCGCAGTGGAACGTAACCCCTTCCTAACTATAAACTATAAACTATAAACTACTGATCGGATTGGAATGAAATTATGCACCTAGCTGAGGAATAATGTTTTCAAACTACGTGCAGAATTTTGTCCAGATCGCATCACCAAGACTATAGATACCGTAGGAAATTCTAGCGAATTATCGAAAAAAAATTGATCAGCTGAAGCACCGACAGGAAGTCTGGAGTTTCGCCTAAGTTTCAGAATTTTTTTGACAGCTGTCGAAAATTCCTTCAATTGATTTCCAGAACTGGAAAATGCGAATCCACCTACAAGGTGCATACACGAGCGCTCAAAAGCTCCTGCCTTCACGGCAGTGCTTTTCGTAATTTTTTTAATTAGTTCGTAAAACTGGAAAATGCGAATCCACCTAAAAGTGGATGAACGAGCGCTCAAAACCTCCTGACTTCACGGCAGTGCTTTTCATCAGTATTCTATAATAGAAAGCAACTGAAGTATGCGTCAGAGATGAAAATATGAGAAGATCTAATTATAATTTCACGAATCAAGCATTTTTGAGCGCTCGTTCTACTTACACGAGGGCTAATCCTTTCTTCACGATGTCTGTATTTTTTCGAATTTTGAGCCGAAAATGGCCTCAATTAACAAGGTTCCACTGATGACGAATCTGTCGGAAATTCACGTCTGTCCGTCCGGCCGTAAGAACGATAACTCTCAAACGGAACAACCTAGAGACTTGGAATTTTCAGTGTGGGATCAGTTCCCGAATTCCAGATTTTGTCCTGGTATTTTATATATATATATAATTACATAATGCCAACCCTGTATATTGCAGATGAACTTCTTATCTATTCTTATTCGAATATTCATATTACCTTGTTACATTTTGATGACACATCATTTTGAACACGCCACGTGTGTGGGTGTATATTTGTCCCATTGTTCGATACTGATTGTCGTAATTAATTTGAGATAAGGAATGTTATAAATACCTCCCAAGACGAAAGGTTCGTCAATAATTAAGTGTATGTCTTCCTAGCTAATTGTTAGAATAGGATAATCTTCCGTTGTAAATAAATAAATCTTTTTTGAAAGATCGGCTTTCGCTCCACAAACGTAATTGGCGACTAGGTATGGGATTGTGCCGGTTTTCGTGAAGAACTGTGTTTCGAAACTTCGAGCGTGAAATCGTAGTTATCGCCGCGCTAAGAACTTTCAAAAACTTTCAGTTTCAACTGTTAAGGTGCCAAATCCAGCAACAACGAGGAGAAAAGCCGTTGGAGCCCTGATTGTGTGGGTAGCGTCTACAACGACTCCAAAGAAACAACGTGGTGAGAATCCTATCTAGAAACACTTTTTTATTCCCAGTCACTGACCCTGGTCCAAAGTCTTCAATCTTTTCCCACCAATTATTTTCTAAGTACAATATAATTTTTCAAGATTACTTCCGTAAAGCATTTTAAAGGCCGGAAGAATACGAATAAGATGGCAGTCGCACCAGAACCAAATATGTTCGATAGATTAAAATTAATTGATTTATTTTCAAAGTCAATTGTACCATTTGATGGTAATCCTGCGAATCTCGCACGATTTTTGAATCATTGCGAAAGATTTTATAATAGGTTCGGATCTGCTGACGCGTTAATAAATGAAGCGATAATCGATATCATAAAGAGTAAATTGGTAGGAAATGCCAGTGAAATCGTAAGTTCCAATGAGAGAATTACAGATAACTGGATTAACTTGAAGGAATTTTTAAAGTTAAGATTTGAACAAAAAATAAGCCTCACAGTTTTGTTTTGGGATCTCCAGAATGCCCAAAGAATACGTAATGAGAATGACTTAGAGACCACACCGTGTGTGGGTGTATATTTGTCCCATTGTTCGATACTGTTTGTCGCAATTAATTTGAGATAAGGGAATGTTATAAATACCTCTCAAGACGAATTGATCGTCAATAATTAAGTGCATTTCTTCCTAGCTAATTGTTAGAATAGGATAATCTTCCGTTATAAATAAATAAATCTTTTTTAAAAGATCGGCTTTCGCTCCACAAACGTAATTATATATATATTCGAGCTACATTTCGTCCAGATCACAAGACCAGAACCATAGAAATCATAGAAAATTATAACTTTCGAACGGAAAGGCCTAGGGACTTGAAATTTTCAGGATAGATGTGGATCTCGAATGTCGCGGTCACGTTCATCAAGGAACAAAATTAGACTAGAGGTTCCGTAAAAATGGTCGTTTGAAATTTAGTTTACTTGATAGTTTCAA
Organism: Aphidecta obliterata; assembly: GCA_963966015.1. NCBI lineage: Eukaryota > Metazoa > Arthropoda > Insecta > Coleoptera > Coccinellidae > Aphidecta > Aphidecta obliterata. The sequence continues at coordinate 3,045,212 of OZ014432.1, forward strand.
AACTACGGATTTGATCTTGAAGAAATGTTGTATTTTAATGGAGAATGACATATTCAAGCTTCATTTTTCCCAGATCGCATGACTAGAACCACAGAAACCATAGAAAATTATAACTTTCGAACAGAAAGGCCTAGGGAATCGAAATTTTCAGAGGAGGGTTGGATCGCGAATTTCGAGGTATGATTCGTAATTTTCAGGATAATTGTGATCTCGAATGTCGCGGTAACGTTGATCAATGAGCAGAATTAAACTAGGGGTTTCGTAAATATGGTCCTTCGAAATTTAGTATTCTCAATAATTTCAGAACTACGGATTCGATCGTGACGAAATTTTGTATTTTGGATAATGATGTATTCAAGCTACTTTTTTTCCAGATTGCATGACCAGAACCATAGAAACCATAGAAAATTATAACTTCCGCACAGGGATTCATAAAAGGGTTTAATATTAGGTCTGGGGTGCCATGGACTTCTTGAAGCGGGGCTCAAGTAGTATCATATCCTCATCTGAAGCGTTTTTGCTCGCTTGTTGAAGAGGGGTGTTATTATTTTGCAAATTTTCAGGGTACGTTCGGGGTTTCAATGCGCTGGTTGAGTTCGTTTATGGGCGAAATTCGTTACTTAGATTGACTTTTCGACGAGCTCGGCATAGAGACAATTATTCTCCTGAATAATTGTAGAGTTTAAAAGTGTCTCTAAACTTAGAGATGTACCTTCTTTTCTGTGCAAAAAATATGGAACTATTCAATAGAAAGAAAAAACCACATAATTTGCACCCTGGAATTGTATGCTGCTAGTCGAAAGAAGCCATTTCATTTTAATGGTACACAGTTGCAGAGTAAATAAAAAAAGTAGTAAATGATAAACTGAATTTCCAGAAATTATTTTTCATTCATCACAAAACGCCGTTCGTCTCTTCAAAGCACCATTATCAAGCTGAATCAAATTATGAACTGTTCGGCTTTACGCTCTAGGAAACAACTCACTACCTCTATATTCCGCATTAATTTCGGCTAACGGAGAGTTTCAATTAGTCGTATTCAAATCGAATCTGAGGACTGCGGCATTTAAACTCGGCTGCGATTCACCGAAACCTTTTTCAAACAACATGGCCATACATTCAAAACCGTCTAATCCGAAGTTCATCCCCTACGAACAGAATGAAAATCAATTCGAACGATTCATTCTGTGCTGATTTTTTCGTGTCTTTTGGACGAAACATCTACCTCCAACTTACTAATTAATTCCCATCGACGTCTCCATTCCCCCGGTTCTCGTTTTTGTTTCCATTTGATGGAGAATCGTCAATAATGTATGTGGACTGGCTGGCGCTTTTGGAGATCTGCTTTTGGAAAGGGGATGTCGAATAGCGCTACTAATGTATCTGATGGGAATTTTTGAGTCTGGCCGAAATGATTTTACGTAACCTGTGTTTTTTCCTCTGAATTCAGAGAATATTCTTCGTTTGAATATTCAAAATCCGTTTTTTTGTTACCTTCAAATGCCTCGTTATGGGATTGCGTTGTTCAATGTTTCCAAGGTGTTTGTGAGACCTCTCAGATATAACCCTTCGGATGTAACATAACATAACATACAATAACAATTGGAATACCAATGTCATGCAAGGTGAAATATTAATAAAGCTATCTATAGTGTGACAAATAATGTCATTTCATGAAATAGAATCAAAGAAATTATAGAAAATATGGAATTTCTTGATCAAAAATGTTATTTCCAAAAACATTTTTTTAAATTTTGGTCGTAACAATATCTTCACGAAATTTCACATGAACTCCCCTCATTTTTCAACTAACTACAAAGTTTTAATTCAATCGGATTGGTATTCTCGAAATATTGAAAAAAAAAACATTCAGGGGACTATATCTGCCTAACCCTTCTGCAGATTTCTGCCATTCACGAACTCGACCAACGCATTGAGTTCTCGATTGTAGCCTGAAAGTTTCTCTTCGAAAGTTATTGCTTTCAAGGAGGGCCGGCCAGCTGGTAGGACGGAAGGACACAAATTAATTTCACGATTTTTCCACCTATGAGTCCAACTTAATCTTTCAATCTTGGCTGAAAATTTAACGCATTCAGGCAACATGATAACGCTCTCGTTCATGAAAACAAGCGCGAAAAAAGTATAAAAACGACCTCGAATCACAAGTTGAAATTATGCGTTCTCCTCGAAATTTCATATCATTGTTTTCAATGCATAGACTTATGAATCAAAATACTTCAACGAGAGTGGACAAAATATTTGCTTTAATTTCAATATTTTTTTTATCTTATAAGTTTTAAAATCAAACGTCAAGATCACTCATGTGTATGTCCAATATTATTCATGATTGCGAAGGATTTATGACAGCAGCTGTTCAATTTCAATTTGTCAATTCCTCCTGATCGTTTCTCGTTTGATCATGTATTTATTCCGAATATTTAATGTTTCTGGCAATAAATCTACGATGAAACTGTAAGTAGCTGTCTGTTTCCCCCATTTAATAATCAGCTAAGTACCTATATACCTAAACAAACGAACAAATTTTCGTCCATTTTTGAGCGCTCGTACTACTTACACGAGGGCTATACCATTTCGTCACGATGTCTGTATTTTTCGAATTTTAAGCCGAAAATGGTCTCAATCGACTATGTTCGACTCACTGATGACGAATCCGTCGAAAAATTAGAATCTGTCTGTCCGGCCGTCCGTAAGCACGATAACTCTCGAACGGAACAACCTAGAGTCTTGAAATTTTCATTGTGGGTTCAGTTCCCGCATGCCTCGGTTGAGTTCGTTAATAGGCCAAATTCCACGAAGGGTTCCGTGAATATGGCCGTTCAAAGTTTTGTTCCCCCGATTACTTCAAAACTACAGATTTGATCGAGATGAAATTTTGCACACAAATGGAAAATGAGGTGTTCAAGCTACATGTGGAATTTTGTCAAGATCGCATGACCAGAACCATAGAAACCATAAAAAATTTTAACTTTTGAACGGAAACGCCTAGGACTTGAAATTTTCATTCATCTATGATCAAAATAATACTAGGGGTTCCGTAAATATGGATGTTTGAAATTCAGTTTTCTTGATAATTTCAAAACTACAGATTCGATCGTGACGAAATTTTGTATACTAATGGAGAATGATATATTCAAGCTACATTTCTCCAGATCACATGACCAGAACCATAGAAACCATAGAAAATCATAACTTTCGAACGGAAAGGCCTAGGGACTTGAAATTTTCAGGATAGTTGTGGATCTGAAATGTCACGTTCACGTTTATCAATGAGCAGAATTATACTAGGAGTTCCGTAAATACGGTCGTTTGAAATTTTGTTTTCTCGATAATTTCGAAACTACGGATTCGATCGAGATGAAATTTTGTATTTTGATCGAGAATGATATATCAAAGCAATATTTTGTCCAGATCGCATGACCAGAACCATAGAAACCATGGAAAATTGTAACTTTTGAACGGAAAGGCCTATGAACTTGAAATTTTCAAGATAGGTGTGGATCTCTAATGTCGTGATCAAATTCATCTATGAGCAAAATTATACTAGGGGTTCCGTAAATATAGTCGTTTGAAATTCCGTTTTCTTGATAATTTCAAAACTACAGATTCGATCGCGACGAAATTTTGTACACTAATGAAGAATGATATATTCAAGCTACATTTCTCCAGATCACATGACCAGAACCATAGAAACCATAGAAAATCATAACTTTCGAACGGAAAGGCCTAGGGACTTGAAATTTTCAGGATAGGTGTGGATCTGAAATGTCGCGTTCACGTTTATCAATGAGCAGAATTATACTAGGAGTTCCGTAAATACGGTCGTTTGAAATTTTGGTTTCTCGATAATTTCGGAACTACGGATTCGATCGAGATAAAATTTCATATTTTAATCGAGAATGATATATAAGAGCAATATTTTGTCCAGATCGCATGACCAGCACCAGTGAAACCATAGAATATTGTAACTTTTGAACGGAAAGGCCTAGGAACTTGAAATTTTCAGGGTGGGTTTGGATCGCGAATTTCACGGTCACGTTCATCAATGAGCAAAATTAGACTAGGGGTTCCGTAAATTTGACCGTTCTAAATATTCTGTTCCTGATCATTTCGAAACAACCGATTTGATTGGAATGAAATTTTGCACCTAGCTGAGGAATTATGTATTCAAACTACGTGCGAAATTTTGTCCTGATCGCATCACCAAGACCATAGATACCGTAGAAAATTCTAGCGAATTATCGAAAAAAAATTGATAAGCTGAAGCACTGACAAGTTAAAGTTTCGCCTGAGTTTCAGAATTTTTTTGACAGCTGTCGAAAATTCCTTCAATTGATTTCTAAAACTGGAAAATGCGAATCTACCTACCAGGTGCTTGTAAGAGCGCTCAAAAGCTCCTGCCTTCACGGCAGTGCTTTTCGTAATTTTTGAGATATATATTAGTAATCGAATTTCTGTATTTCATTTCAGAATCGAAACATGTCGGCGATCGTTTAAGAAAGCGGTTTTTGTTCCACTAACCTGACCTTCAACCTGTCAACCAAATTAATCATTTTATTTTTATGAACGCCAAAAAAGACAGGCCTTCAACAAAAATTTTATTTTTCTCCTCATTATTCTCTATTGATGTTTTTTGGGAATGTTCAGGCACTTTCAATATTTTATAATTCATAAAGATCAAAGAAGGTTGTCACTAAGACTTCGATATCCAGAATTCAATATTCGATTCGATATCCCGTCTTCCAAGAATAAACGTCGAAACGAAAAACGAAAAATCGCTGGAATGAAGAATTGTCATGGTCCTTTTTCATTAAATTCCCTTCTCCTTCATTCCCTGTACATAAATCGCATCAACGCCTTCGCCAGGATGAAATGTGTTATCGTCCTGCAGTGGCCATAACGTGAAACGGTTGCCCGTGTATATTGTGAACTTGTGTCCATTTTCTTCACCGAATCCTAGAAATTATATGAAGTTTATAATGTGTACAGCCAGTTCGTCGGTCGCTTTATCGTACGCTTGGGAGAAGGGTCTGACTCCTGGTTGGCCATTACCTGAAACAATGAAGCTCTTTCACACACATATATAATATATATAAAGTCTAATGACTGCAGATTACTGGACCCTAAATGTTGCATGCCGTCAGGATAATCGATAGTCTTATCCTGACGGTTGATCTGTTGGCTTCGTTGGCTTATTGCTTATATGCAAGATTTCGAACAAGATTTTATCTTTTGTGGTTGATGGTCTTATTGATCCCAGCAAAATTTCATCAAATATAAAAAATCAAATCTTGAAATTTAAATTTCACACATACTTCTATAATTCTCAAATCAACATATTTACACACTTTTTTTTGTTTAGTCAGGGGAAATTCTCATGGACGAACTATCTCTGATAGATAGAACAGTGTGAGACTTCGTGTGAAGCACGACCTACTCTAACTAAACCTAAACTGCTGTTTAGATTTCGGGCATTTATTACCTATTAACCTTTCGACTCTTCTTGTTCATATCTCTTTCACAATCTTTGTCGTGTGATAATTGAATTTGAATTCCATAGGAGTCTCTTCTTCTTGATATTTGAAATTGAGTTTACACAAGTTCTGCTTCTACATAGTTGATCTCTGGGTCTTTTGTGATAGGTGGGTATCCTAACCACATCTTCTGCGGGGTTGTAGTCAACTAGTCTTCTCAGCATTTGGGTGTTGAATATTATCTCGGCCTTCTTCTTCTTAAGGAAACCTGTGACAGTTTTTCATTCTGAGTCTCTGTGGATTTATTGGTTTCTTACGAACCACGGCATATTCATTGCTGCTCTAGCAGTTTATTTTCTGTTGCTGAATTTTCTTTATATGGCTATTGGCTGCATTGCCCCATGCCGCCGAGCCATATGTTAGTTGGGGTCTTGCAATTGACTTGATCATTCATAGCTTCGTGCTTTGATTCATTTGGCCCCTTCTTCCTAGTAGTGGGAAGTCTTCTCCTTGCTGAGTTTGTTTTATTCACTGCTTATAATATTCTTTGATTAGGTGTAGCGCACTGTGAAGAAATATATTCAATTGACCAACATCATACTGCTATGAATAATATTTTGGCTGTTTATCTAATTCAAATTACATATGATTCAGGTCGTAGAATTGCTTCTCAATACCGCATAATATAATCTCGAATAAAATACGCTCATATGACGGACCTTCATCAGTTAAAGGTTAAAGGCTAAAATACCTACAAAATTGCAATCTAAATAATCAATTCCGTTTATGCTAATTATACAGATAGTTGCGATCGACAGCCGTTGCTTGCGTTGCGTTGATTGATTTCACTGAACTAATTCCTCGATGCCATCCATCAAGCTGAAATGAACGAGGCAGAAGCTGACGATATTGAAGGATTATCCACTAATATCTGAGCTAATGTTCTTTTTATATATGTCTTAACTGACAGAGCCAACTACTGGGCTGAAGTTCTGTAGGGTGGATTATTCTATAACTAAATGAATTAGGACTCTGAATTTCAACGAGATGAAGCTTTAAGTTGATGACAGATAAAGTATCTTAGTTGAAGACGGATTCATTCTTCAGAATATTATACTGATATTCAATCAAACCCGCACACCCAGAGAAAGTACACCATTTGCAATACAATTTTCTTTATGCCTCTTTTTTGTCTCTGATAAAAATGTATAACAAATGGGCACAAACTGTGAATAGGAATGAATTTTTTAATTTCGTTTCATCGAAAAGCAATATTTCCTATCATTATCAAATAAATATCCATTTTTTTGTATATTCCATCTTTCAAAATGGGATGGTGGCTTTCGTTTGATTTAGTCCATACCAATTGTGTTTGAATTTGAACAAAATTGATCAACTGGGTTCATTCCGCTCAAACATTTATTTCGTAGGTACTTTGAATCCTCAATTTCATAAATATCTGAAAAGTTCCTAGTCAATATTCAAAATTCCATGAATTTCGAGAAACTAGAATAAAAAAAAATACGAAAAGCACTGCCGTGAAGGCAGGAACTTTTGAGCGCTCGTACATGCACCTGATCAATTTTTTTTCGATAATTCGCTAGAATTTTCTACGGTCTTGGTGATGCGATCTGTACAAAATTTTGCACGTGGTTTGAATACATTATTCCTCTGCTTGGTGCATAATTTCATTCCAATCCAATCAGTAGTTTCGAAACTATCAGGAAAATAATATTTTGAACGGCCATATTCACGGAACCCCTAGTCTTATTTTGCTCATTGATGAATGTGACCGCAATATTCCCGATCCAAACCCACCCTGAAAATTTCAAGTTCCTAGGCCTTTCCGTCCAAAAGTTACGATTTTCTATGGTTTCTATGGTTCTGGTCATGCGATCTAGACAAAATATTGCTTTAATATATCATTCTCGATTAAAATAAAAAATTTCATCTCGATCGACTCCGTAGTTTCGAGAAAACTCAATTTCAAACGACCATATTTACGGAACCCCTAGAATAATGTTGCTCATAGATGAACGTCATCACGACATTCGAGATCCACACCTATCCTTTGAATTTCAAGTCCCTAGGCGTTTCCGTTCGAAAGTTATGATTTTCTATGGTTTCTATGGTTCTGGTCATGTGATCTGGAGAAATGTAGCTTGAATATATCATTCTCCATTAGTATACAAAATTTCGTCACGATCGAATCTGTAGTTTTGAAATTATCAAGAAAACTGAATTTCAAACGACCATATTTACGGAACCCCTAGTATTATTTTGATCATAGATGAATGAAAATTTCAAGTCCCTAGGAGTTTCCGTTCAAAAGTTACAATTTTCTATGGTTTCTATGGTTCTGGTCATGCGATCTTGACAAAATTCCACATGTAGCTTGAACACCTCATTTTCCATTTGAGTGCAAAATTTCATCTCGATCAAATCTGTAGTTTTCAAGTAATCAGGGAAACAAAACTTTGAACAGCCATATTTACGGAACCCCTGGTGGAATTTGGCCCATTAGGGGCATTCGGGAACTGAACCCACACCCAAAATTTCAAGTCTCTAGGTTGTTCCGTTCGAGAGTTAGCGTGCTCACGGATGGATGGACGGCCGGCCGGCCGGACGGACGGACGGACAGACTCGAATTTTCCGACGGATTCGTCATCAGTGAGTCAAACATAGTCGATTGAGATCATTTTCGGCTCAAAATTCCAAAAATACAGACGTCGTGACGAAATGATATAGCCCTCGTGTAAGTAGTACGAGCGCTCAAAAATTGTCGATTGAGTACTCGATTAAGTATAAGATCGAGTTAAACTACAATTGTTGACATTCATAGGAATAGCTCTTACACGGTGAACAACCTAATGCATTCAGTTCAAGGGTGTACACTACTTTCATTTGCCCTATGCATCCCAATAATTGTTTCAATGATTTCTCATAAACGGCATGTTGAATTATTTTCATTTTTTGAATATACTGTCAGGCGTGTATGCAAAAGACTTTCCTCGAAAGTTTTCGAAGGAAAATTGAATATTTTTGGGTGCAATCCAATCCATCCAAGGCGGATAATTCGAATTTATTCCAACAATGACTGGCGATAGAAAAGAAAAAAATTGAAAATTGATATTTCTATCAATATCAGAAAGTTGTTCTCATCACCTTCCAAATCGGATATATGTTCATGAATAAACATTCGAAATGTTATGGATCAAAATCGAATTAACAAATCGATAGCTAATCAAAACTTTTCGATATTGAAAGAAATTTCAATTTTTTCCTTCTTCATCGCCAGTAATTGTTGAAGTATGTTTGAATTATCCGCCTGGGATGAATTGGATTACACGGAAAAATATTGAATTCTTATTCGAAAACGTTCGAGGAAAGTCTTGTGCATACATGCCTGAATGTACATTCAAAAAATTAGTAGAATTCATTATGCCGTTTATGAGATATCTTTGAAACAATTATTGTGAGGCAATTAGAGTAGTCTACACCCTTAAGAGTTCTTATGAACTCTTTTAGTTGAGAGGTCCGCAGTAATTAATTTGTCTCCATTGTGTATGACTTCATAGCCTAGGCATTTTTGCGATTTCATTCAATCATAAGGTGTTAACTCGGGTGTTAAGAAGTCTTTCTCCTTCCCCCCAAAATATACTTCCGCTAGTTTCTGCTAGAACTTTGCTCTTAATATCATAAGGTGCCGTTTTAAGTGATAGTGTCTCTTACTGAAGCTTCTCAAAATATGTTCGTCTTGACTGAGGTCTAGATAATTTTTAAATTTTGCATCGTTAAAATTTCGAAGAAACTTTTTGTTGCGCCTTTAAAAAAGTGCTGATCTGTGCTTACAAAAAAAAAACGGCCGGGCCCTATAATATTCGTTTCTTCAAGTTTAACCATACTCCCAAGGGTCCGAGAATCCGAGGGAAGGCCCTATTTTTCTGGCACTTTTTCATAATAATAGTTCAATACCAAATTCATGATCATTGCAAGAAAGTTTAGCGCTTCAATAGCCTGTTGCTATCGCTATGTTGCATTTCTGATATATTTAAGCGATCGTACTACTTACACGAGGGCTATATCATTTCGTCACGATGTCTGTATTTTTCGAATTTTGAGCTGAAAATGGCCTCAACCGACTATGTTCGACTCACTGATGACGAATCCGTCATAGAATTCAAGTCTGTACGTCCGACCGTCTGTCCGTAAGCACGATAACTCCCGAACGGAACAACATCGAGATTGACTGATCGATCGCATGACTAGAATCGTAGTTAGTTATTTAGGTAGGAAGAATAGACAAGGTCTATTGTGCCCCCATATCAGAGCACTATTCGCAAATGCGCTACCTACAGCTCGCCTTCCCTCTCCAAAACTCCAATGAAACCATCTGAGAGAGCTTCAAGGAGGTTAGATCCTCGTTCCTCCCATAATTCTCTTGTCCAAGACATTCTTTGCGCAGGTTTGCAATAGAGAGGCATCCTGTAAGGAGGTGAATAGGAGTTTCCTCCTCTTCATCACAGAATCTACACTCGTCAGTTTCTGTTAAGCCCATTCTCATCATATGCTTCCTAAGGCGACAATATCCTGTGAGGAAGCCAGTGAGGAGGCATTCTTACTGAGTGCTTCTCTTTTAGTCTTTTCCTTCTCCAGAAAGACCAGAACCATAGAAACCATTGAAAATTATATTTTTTTGAACGGAAAGGCCTAGGGACTTGAAAGTGTGAATAGGTGTGGATTTCGAATGTTGTAGTCACTTTTTATCTATGAGCAAAATTAGACTAGGGGTTCCATAAAAATGGTCGTTTAAAATTTAGTTTTCTCGATAATTTCAAAACTACAGATTCGATCGTTACGAAATTTCAAATACTAATGGAGCATGACCAGAACCATGTAAAATAATAACTTCCGAAGGGAAATGCCTAGGGACTTGAAATTTACAGGATTTTGTTTGGATCGCAAATTTCGCGGTCACGTTCATCAATGAGCAAAATTAGACTAGGGGTTCCGAAATGATGGCCGTTCAAAATATTTTTTCCTGATAATTTCGAAACTACTAATTGCATTGGAATGACATTTTGCACATAGCTGAAGAATAATGTATTCGAACTACGTGCGAAAATTTGTTCAGATTGCATAATCAGGACCATAGATACTCTAGAGGGTTCTAGCGAATTATCGAAAAAAAATTGGTCACCTAAAGCACTGACATGAAGTCTGGAGTTTCGCCTTAGTTTGAGAATTTTTTCGACAGCTGTAAAATATTTTGTATATGATATATTTTGTATAGGTATGAACTTTCGGGAGGTTGAGTGTAAAAGTAGCCTACTGGCTAAACTTCAACTCGAAAGCTCAATTTGTCTGTAAAAAAGGCGTTCATAAATAAATAAATAAATAAATATTTGTATTTGTCTCGAAACCTACATCACTTCCAAATGCGCTTTTTTTAGTCAAGGGGAATCCTCAGGGACTTCTGGGCAGGCAGGTCGGAATATCAGGACCCATTTAGTTTTTCGGCATTTTCTTGAGCTTCTTTCTATTTTGGTTTTCAGTTCTGCTGTTCAATTTTCTTGATTTGCAGTTCATTCCTTCAAGCATCTTTTTCAGATCATTTTAAGGTGGTTTTGTAGGCTGACGTAATTTTCATTTGTCCTAGATTTGTAATATGAATAATTGAGACAGCTTCTATTTGTCCATTATTCAGTACATCGTCAAAATAGTGGTCGATCTTCCTTTTGACAATTAGGGCTACGCCCCCTCCTGTACAATTTCTGTATATTTCATGGTTGGGAAATGCAATACTATTTTTGAGCGCTCGTACTACTTACACGAGGGCTATATCATTTCGTCACGATGTCTGTATTTTTCGGATTTTGAGCCGAAAATGGTCTCAATCGACTATGTTCGACTCACTGATGACGAATCCGTCAGAAAATTTGAGTCTGTCCGTCCGGCCGGCCGTAAGCACGATAACTCTCGAAGGGAATGTCCTAGAAACTTGAAATTTTCACGGTAGGTTCGAATCTCGAATGCCTCGGTTGAGTTCGTTAATGGGCCAAATTCCACCAAGGGTTCCGTGCATATGGCCGTTCAAAGTTTTGTTCCCCTGATTACTTGAAAACTACAGATTCGATTGAGATGAAATTTTGCACTCGAATGGAGAATGAGGTGTTCAAGCTACATGTGAAATTTTGTCCAGATCGCATGACCAGAACCATAAAAACCATAGGAAATTGTAACTTTTGAACGGAAACGCATAGGGAATTTTCAGGATTGGTGTGGATCTCGAATGTCGTGATCACGTTCATCTATGAGCAAAATTATATTAGGGGTTCCGTAAATATGGTCGTTTGAAATTTAGTTTTCTTGATAATTTCAAAACGACAGATTCGATCGTGACGAAATTTTGTATACTAATGGAGAATGATATATTCAAGCTACATTTCTCCAGATCACATGACCAGAACCATAGAAACCATAGAAAATCATAACTTTCGTCATGGAAATGAAAGGCCTAGGGACTTGAAATTTTCAGGTAAATACGGTCGTTTGAAATGTTGGTTTCTCGATAATTTCGAAACTACGGATTCGATCGAGATAAAATTTTGTATTTTAATCGAGAATGATATATTAAAACAATATTTTGTCCAGATCGCATTACCAGAACCATAGAAACCATAGAAAATTGTAACTTCCGAACGGAACGGCCTAGGAACTTGAAATTTTCAGGGTGAGTTTGGATCGTGAATATCGCGGCCACGTTCATCAATGAGCAGAATTAGACTAGGGGTTCCGTAAATATGGCTGTTCAGAATATTTTTTTCCTGATTATTTCGAAACTACTGATTGGATTGGGATGAAATTTTGCACCTAGCTTAGGAATAATGAATTCAAACTACGTGCCAAATTTTGTCCAGATCGCACCTCCAAGATCATAGATACCGTAGAAAATTCTAGCGAATTATCGAAGAAAAATTGGTCACCTAAAGCACCGACGTGAAGTCTGGAGTTTCGCCTAAGTTTCAGAATTTTTTGACAGCTGTCGAAAATTTCTTCAATTGATTTCTAAAACTGGAAAATACGAATCTACCTACAAGGTGCATGTACGAGCGCTCAAAAGCTCCTGCCTTCACGGCAGTGCTTTTCGTAATTTTTTGTAGAAAGTCTCGTCTCTTGAATGACGATAATTCTGGTTGTTTCTCGGATATTATTTCTTTTATTTCAGATCTACGAGCTCGTAGACCATTTGTGTTCCATGAGACTATCTTTAGGGGGTTTTTATTTCCGTAAGTCACTAGCTCCATTAATTGTGTTTAGTGAGTTTACGGAACTTCTAGTCCATTTCTATTTCATAAGCTTGCTAATGATATTCTTGGTGAAGGTACGTAGATCCTCATTCCTCAGTGGTTTCGGTTCCAACCTTGTTTGTCCCTTCTTTGCTATTTTGGTCACTCTTCTTGGATTATTCATTCTCTTGGGGCTCCTTTCTTCTGATCTTGTTTGGGCTTTTCTTCTGATTTTGTTGGACAGTATCTTTTTCTTTTCTTCTCCTTTTCTTGGTTTGGCCACTGACTTCTTTTTGGTCACCAGTTTCTACACGCTATACCCTTTGTAGCTGGCTAGGTGACCTGATTTTCTGCAGAGCACATAGGTAACATTTCTCTCATCGTTGGAAGTTAGAGTACAATCCCCACTATTGTGCGCTCCAGAGCATTTAACACACCTCCATAGGAATGTGCATTTACTTAGCGCATGTCCGTAGCGTTGACATCTATAGCATTGGCCAGGTCAAATGCTCTCGTTTTTCGGCTCTACTACACAGTTTATGCCGTAGAGCTGTTTAACTTCGAATGCCTCATTTTGATTTTTAACCAAAAATTAAGGTATCACTTTTTTGGTTTTGTTGGATGTCATCCTTCTGAAATCCACATCGGCAATGCCTTGCTCGGACAGATCTTCTGAAATGATGTTTAGATCTGCGTCTAGTGGCAGGTATCGTACCACCGCGTAGATTTTCTATTCCCCTTCTCTTTGCAGGGTGTAAAAATTCTTTGCCCCTTGACTCGAGTAATTTTCTAATCTTCCTGTGGTCGTCGGGATATTGAGGTCCGTCAACACTCTCAGTTGATTCCTGAATAGTTTGATCTCTTGTTTCTGCTCGTTTATAATCTGATCTCTCGCGTATTCTGGATTAACATCTTCTTCTACTTCTATATCCATAGCAGAGTTTTCTTTTTCCGACGAGTTATCTGCGTCAGATTCTCTGTCCTCATTTGCAGAGTCGTATACCGACATTTTGTCAGAATGACTCGATAAACAGCCCTCAAACATCTATTTCACTTTTCACTTAATTCCTTTTTTCCTGTGGAGCCATCGATCTAAAACTTCTCAAGAAAAGATTAGTTTCTACTACGTGGTAACATTAATATACGAGTAGACTTCTATAACGGAGTGTCACTAAGGTAAAATATATGTACTCTGCCGGTGTCTATGAATAGACAACCTGCGTAATAAAATCCGTAAGCTCACTTGGCACACATGCGCACTTCTCAATACGTCCGCACTCCTCGAGAGGTCCATCGCTACTGTCTGATCAACTCCAGATGCGCAATAGCATACCGTGTATATATCATGATTATACCATGCACGCTTGCTTCTGTGACCGCCATTTCATGGAAAGAGGCAATCCGCTTCTACTATCTTGAGGTGTCTTTTATCGATCAATCAAATCTCCTCTTATCACGAAATCGACAATGAGTACCAAAAAACAACAATAGTCAGAAAAATCTTCATCGCGGAATTACAAAATTTAATTTCCAACATACCTATATTAACAAATTATCCCATCAAGAGTTCAACATTCGGTCGTTCGATGTGAACCGATATAAATTGGTCGAGGACACGTAGCAATCCCAGTAACAAATACCTGCTACATTTTACACTGCATCCAATATAGAAACGGCGCTAATTACGCGATTTGCGCATCCATTTGAATTAGTAACGAGCTGATTATGTCAGATTGTTATTATCACAGGCAAACAGTATCCCAGGGAATCTATCTTGTCGCTTGGCATATGTTCCTCATCAATAAAGCAGCATCAATGAATATATCACTATAGGATTATCATATGTTAGTCACGAAGGTGAGTATATATTCAGATTAGAAAGTATACAGTAATTTCAATTCATCAATGAAAATTTATAACTCGACAGTTTTGGATGAACAAGACATCCATTCAGTATTTATAATATTTATGAAGTAAAAGCGCAAACCGTATCTGTTTGTAGGCATTCATTTCCAAAAGGTTATATTAAAGCTCATTGTTGCACTTGTTCGGAATAAAATAATATTATTCCAAAAATGCAACAACGAGCTTAGTTTATCTCGTCACCTGATGAAGCCATGGTATGGCGAAACACGTGTAGTGGTTTTGTTGAACCCTCAATTGGAAAGTGGAAAGTAATACTTTTCTGTACGACGAAACTACAGATTTGATCGAGGTGAAATTTTGCACTCAGATGGAGAATAACGTGTTCAAGCTACATGCAAAATTTGGTCCATCTCGCATGACCAGAACTATAAAAACCATAGAAAATTATAACTTTGTATTGGAAATGCCTAGGAACTTGAAATTTTCCGGATAGGTTTGGATCTTTAATGTTGCGGTCACTCTCATCAATGAGCAGAATAAGACTAGGGGCTCCGTGCATATAGCCGTATGGAATTCAGTTTTCTTGATAATTTCAAAACTATGGACTTGATAATGACGAAATTCTTTATTTAAATTGAGAATGATATATTAGAGCTAAATTTTTTCAGATCGCATGATCAGAACCATAGAAATCATAGAAAATCATAACTTTCGAACGGAAAGGTCTAGGGACTTGAAATTTTCAGGATAGGTTCGGATTGCGAATTTCGCGGTCACGTTCATCAATGAGCAAAATTAGACTAGGGGTTCCGTAAATATGGCCGTTCGAAATATTTTATTCCTG
This sequence comes from Aphidecta obliterata, assembly GCA_963966015.1. Lineage (NCBI taxonomy): Eukaryota > Metazoa > Arthropoda > Insecta > Coleoptera > Coccinellidae > Aphidecta > Aphidecta obliterata. Next base: position 3,060,703 of record OZ014432.1, read on the forward strand.
ATTGTTCCGAAAATACTGATCGGATTGGAATGACATTTTGCACCTAGCTGAGGAATAATGTATTCAAACTACGTGCGGAATTTTGTCTAGATCGCATCACCAAGACCATAGAGACCGTAGGAAATTCTATCGAATTATCGAAAAAAAATTGGTCAGCGGATACATGAAGTCTGGAGTTGCGCCTAAGTTTCAGAATTTTTTCGACTTCTGTCAAAAATTCCTTCAATTGATTTCTAAAACTGGAAAATGCGAATCTACCTACAAGGTGGATGTAGGAGCGCTCAAAGTTCTTATGGGTGCAGGTTACCCAGGGGTAATTTGCCCTCGCAAGCACCCTACCCGACTCTAAGACTAGGAACCCTTGATGTTATTTGGTTCCACTGGGTCCAGTTCGTGGACGACCCTTGCAACACCCTAGTGGTTATTCCACTAAGTAGCCCAATTGGTACTTCCAAGTCGTCAGTCAATATATCTGCTGACTGTTGAGACCATACACCTCGCCAGGAGAGGGTGCATGATGTGACCCCTCACAGATGAGGCCGGCCTACAAGTCAGCCTGGCGACTTCGTCCTTAACCGGATCGATATTATACTTGCCGACCTTCAAACTGTGGGCCAGGTCAAGCGGCTGCGCGCCTGACACGACCTGGGCGTCTACGACCCACACATCGTGCTCCCTCGAGACAACCAGGTCAGGTTTACGAACGCCCTCTGATGTTCGTAAGCGCGGTTCGTTGTGCACCTCGAGCCCCTTATTTTTGAAGAAGCCAGAGAGTGTCTTGCACACGGCATCGTGTCTCATGATCCTTCCGCCATGAGTGCGGAAGCAACACTGGATTACGTGTGCCGCTGTCTCGGTGCTAGTACACCCAGCCCTACAATGTATGTTCGTGTGGGCTGTTCTCCGACCCCTCGTCGTGCGTACTCGGGTTGACAGACTGCTAACATGCACGTGATATTGGCGATAGTCCCTTCCGGGTATGCCCGTGCTGCTAGCATCAATCCATCGAGTGGAAGCGGTCGACTTCTCACTCTCCCTTAGCTCATACCCATCATTAGAAGTATATAACCTCATAGCCCAGTACTGTCTGCGTTGTTCTGCAGAGTATATCCTGTCACCACCTACGGACAGGACTTTCTCGGCCCAACTGATCTTATGTTGGGCCCAATCTGTATCCGAGACAGATCTAGCCGCCTTCGAGGACGATTCCTTTAGGCGAGCCAGTCTGTCCCTGATGATACCGGGTATAATGATGGCGAATGCGGGAAGTCCACCATTTTTCACAGAGGCGTGAAAATACCCAATCTTTAGGCAATCCCACCCATCGCCTTATTGTCGCTCTAATCTGGAGGTGCAGCTGCTTCAGGACCTTCATGGTGCACCCAGACAATACCAACGAGTGATAATATCTGGATACCAGAAAACAACGCAAAATCTTAAGGCGTTGTTGCGGCTTAAGTGGAGCTCGTGGAACTCTCGAGTTTTCCACCTCCATTGTGGGGCTGCTCTTCCTCAGTCCCTGAGGGCTTATATTAACTCCCAAGTACCGCCACTCTTCCGTAGGACCGAGTTGGCAGATGGGGTCGCCTTGTTGTAACAAGAACTGTGCCCGGGTGAGCCCTTTGATTTTCTGTACTCTCCCTGATGGTACTAATGAAGTCGCCGCACACTTATTAGGGTTGAAACTCAATCCTTTTTGTAAAGAAACACGCTCGGCAGCTTAGAGCGCCATAGTCATGCCTACCTTCAGGTATTCCAGCCTCTGTCATGGCGGAAGTTATTGCCTGATGGGTGACGGAGTCATACGCCTTGGCCACATCTAGAGACATTAGATGCAGCTCTGTCAGGTGTTGTCTGGCGTGATGTTGGACGGCTGCCAACACCGAAATGTTTTCGGCACAACCGTCTTCTCGTTGCCTCTCATCAATGACCTTAGCCGCCCATATACGTCTCGCCAATATCTTATGTAATTGGCGGACTATGACAGACGCTATGCTGATAGCCCTAAAATCAGCAGGTGTTACACCACCTGTTTTCTTAGGGACGAATATCGTCCTGCTCGCTAAGAGCTGGTCTGGAAATGATCCCACATGCAACACGAGGTTGTACAGGAGAGCCCTATGGGCTGGTGGAACTTCACTCCACATGGCGAATGTTACGCCATCAATGCCAGGAGCTCAGTTGTGTGGAATTTTCACCGTACTGATCTCGCTTTCACTAATCGGTGAAGCAGATTTTTGCCGATGTTCTGGCAAGGATTCATAATGCTGAACTGGAGCCGAGGGAACGGTTAACACTGGTTCCCAGTGGTTCACCATTTCCTCGAGGGATGGATTAGATCCCCTCCGTTCAGAATCTGCTTTGCGGCCCTGGACATGTTCTTCTTAAAAAGATTTTGCATGTCCGCATATTTCTTACGCCTTCTAGTATCTCTATTACCAGGCGGTACAACCCTTCTTTTTCTCGTATACCTCCGTTTTTGTTTGCTATATGATGTTATCATGGCTTCGAGGCAGGCCTTTATCATTCCTGACGTGTCTAGGCCTGCCTCGACCTGTTCTGCTAACCAACCAGCGCTTGAGAGCCCGTATAGTCGGACTCTCTGACCCTTGGCAATAGACTCCTTGCCGCTTCAAGGTACTGGTCCGCGTTAGGTATAGAGGCACCGAGTGACTCCTAATCACCAATAGTAGAGTCCGGGCTAGGGGACCCCGAGGAGGACAACTCCGTGATGGCCTGTTCCAACAAAGCCCTATAGGCTGGAGTTCTTCTCATGCCTCTCAATGAGCCAATTGTTCTTCCTGGAAAGAACTGACTCAGAAAGACATTAACAAACCGGACCTCGGGCCGATATCTATTGGGTGTATCGTAAGCTTCTTGTGGTTTTGCAGGTGGGGGCTGCTAACCCACACCCACACGGGGTATTTCCCCTATGCCCCTCATGTAAGGCTGAATGCCGGACACAACCTTGGGTGGGAGTGGGCCGTTTGAAGGGGCTGTCTTCTTTGCCCAACATTCGATCTTATGCTCACAGCGTCACCTGCCCCACGACATTGACATAATTAATGCCGTGGTGCCATTGCCTGCTATTGGCCGCCTCCGAAGAGACGTTGCCCGACTCCCCCGACGTGAAGTCTTGATTTTCGCCTTTGTTTGAAATTTTCTTTGACAGCTGTCAAAATCTTTTCAATTGTTTTCGTGAACTGGAGAATGCGAATCTACCTACAAGGTGGATGAACGAGCGCTCAAAAGCTCCTGACTTCCCGGCAGTGCTTTTCGCTTATTTTTTTATTTAGGAAGATGATTGAGTTAGCTCCTATTCCTATCATGTAACTGAACATGGGATATAACCAATGAATTGGCAGGATCTTCCGAGAGAAGTTCGTTGAGATCAAAATTACTACTATGTAAAATATGCCTGGCTGAATAATATTGTTGAAACTATAAAAAACATTTTTTCTTTCATAAATCAATAAAATCCAGAAAAGCGTTTTCGTATGCCTATGCTTAGTTACAGTATTTTACAGAGTTCACTGTACACCCTGTATGTAAATAGAATTATTTTTTTGGTTCGATAAGGTCAAGTAGAGTTAGGAAACGTTATATCGAGTCAAGTGAGTTGAAAATATTACTGTTTCATTGTTGCAATTGAGAAAGAATTCCTGAAAACGCTTTATTGTCGCCGACAGGGTTTCTGTCAATTAAGAACTGAAATGAACTCTTTAATGATGCCACTGTGGTAAAATTTATGATGCCCAGCTGTTTTCGAAAACAGGAATTAGATATATGAAAAACTGAATCCAAATCAAACCTAATCAAATCAAATCAAATCAAATCAAATTTATTCAGGTAATCCGTACCTATACAGAGTTGTCCAAATGAAAGCTTGTGTTGTGTAGCTTCATCCAGACATTTACATTTGGCAACCAACAATATTACAAAGAGACAAGAGGAAAAAAAAAACAAATATACATGTAATACATACTCACATCTGGACGAAAGGGCACAATACACTGACGGATTATCCGTACAGTTCTGATACGTAGAGATTCGACTTGAGAGATCCAGATGTAAGATTTTACACCAAAAACGGATACCATATACGCACTGATATATGTACGAATTTGGCTCGCCACGTATCAGATATGACAGATATTACGCTGGTGTATGTTGCCCTATTGGAGAGAGTGGAGGACGACGCCTGAGGAAGTAGTATACAAAAGATCATATTCAAGCCATGTTTCAAATCTTTCAAAATTTTTCAATCTTTCATATACTTTCAACTTCTTTCGTTGTTTCTTGTTAGAAAGGAATCGCATATGAACAGGTAGCACGTTGATAAATGTTGGTCCGAAATAGCTTATGAACTGTTGAGAGTGAGTTTTTCTACATAGTGGCACAAACATCGGCTCATTGAGCCCCGCACGAGTAGCATGAGAATGTATTCTAAGTGGCAGCAAAAGCCTCATCATCCGCAACAAACAATGGTAGACAAATAGCTTTTTGACCCCCAAAAGCCCCGATTCCTTGAAAAGACTCTTATTTTTTTTCATAATTATTTTTATGAGATACTTTTGAGTGACATCTAAATAATATCGATGGGTTTTACCCAAACCACCCCACACAGTGATGCAGTATCTAATAAGAGATTCTACCAATGAGTCATATACAATCAATAAAAGTCTACTATCCAAAATATTTCTTAGTTGATAGAATTTGTAGGTGAGTTTTCTCAATCTTTTTACCAAACACGCGACATGCACATCCCAACGGAGGAAACAGTCAAGCTCCACGCCCAAGTATTCAATCGAGGTTGTTCTATCTATGGTTGGACAAGAACAGCCAGAAGAAGAGCTACACCGAAAATGATGAATTGAAATTTTCTCGTTCGTTCATATTTTATTGTAGTTACATATGCAAATTCAGAAAATGCAATTACTATCAGATTATAATAGTCTTCAAAGATTAATTTATTTATATGAATAAATTGTAATCTTCAGATCAATCAACATGGTTTCACAAAAGGTTAAGGTAAGGAAACGGCAGTTTTCGAATTTACTTGAAGAATTTATTCATCTCTCGAAAAAGAAAGAATTCCATCAGGGTTGTTTGTAGATCTTTCTAAAGCTTTTGATTGCGTCAATCACAAATTACTTCTACAGAAACTAGAGAAAAAGGGCATTAGAGGCATACCTTTACATCTGATAGAGAGTTACCTGAACAATAAAAAACAGGTTGTAGTTCTGGACATAAGGGATGAAAAATTCATTTCATTGGAGAAAAACGTACTAGCTGGAGTACCTCAAGTTACTATCTTAGGAGCCTTGCTATTTATGGTTTATGATGATGACCTACCAGAGGTTTTGGAGGAAGAGGTTGTTGATGAGTATATCCCTCAAGTTTTGGAGGTGAAAACTGCTGATTATCAAGAAGATAGTGAGTGGGAGCTGAATGCGTACTAAGATGCTGATGACACCAATGTTATTGTATCATCTCATAACTTGGGAAGTGTATCAGAAGGACTTATATCTGCTGTATCAAAGATTGATGAATGATGCATCTCCCACTCATTAAAACTAAGTTCGGATAAAAGCAACATAATGTACTTCGCCAACATAAGATCAAACTTATCTTATCCTCAATGCTAGACACTAGAATATCACCTAGCTCAAGTACAAGACTCCTTGGAATAACAATCGATAGACACTTAACTTGGACAGAACACTGCAGAATCCTAAACCTAAATCAAATTCAGTAATCTATACAATGAAGGCTATTAGAAATCAAGTTGGTGTGAACACACTGAAAACTATCTATTTCGCGAACTTCCAGTCACTGTTATCATATGGCATTATTTTTTGGGGATGTAGTTCAGAAGCTAACCAAGCTGATTATACAGAAGCAAGCAATTAGAACCATATTCAATATGAGATTCAGATCATCATGTAGAAGTGTTTTCAAGTCAAACAATATTTAAACTTAACCAGGGCTGTATACTTACCGTATCCTGCTATTTTTTCGCAAGCATCCACATTATCTAGAAGAATATAAGAATAATAACTCGACCAGGAGAATTCATGAATACTTTTTTCCAATTCATAAGTTTTCGATTACTGAACGGAGTACTTTGTTTATGGGTATAAAATTGTTTAATTCTCTCCCAATTGTCATAAAAGGTATTTCCTTATGACTTGTTTTCATTTCATTATTGTAACTGTACGATGATTATTGGGGGAATAAATTATGTTATTATTATTATTATTATTATCGCTTCATTCGATTTAGAATTTCTCCGTAGTTCTTAAACTGTGCTTATTTTCGTTTCACATCTAGGATATCGAAGATATATTGTATACTCGTCGGTGAAACTAAAAATTATATCTTTTTTTTGTCCGTATTCATCTTTCCTCCCAATTTTTACCAACATTAAATAATAATGAAATTTAGCCGGAAACAGATACTTTCGCCAAAAACTAACCGAACCAATTCAATAGCGACCTCACAATTTCCGAAAACGAGGGAGCTCGGAAATCGTACATAATTCATCTCTGGAGTGAGTAGTTTTCCTTCCGGTTACATTTCCACTCTTGTACGTCTGCCGTCTAGACTCCCAGTGATGTGGGGGCCCTCTCAAACTTCTAGATTTTCAGCGTTTTTCAAGTGCCGGAACATATATCCAATACTGAACGCCACCTTCCTAAAAAACCCCATATTTCCAATAAATATCGAGCCACTGAAAATTGATATTAACACAAAAGGCTCAACATTTCTGGAAATATTTAAATTTGCAATTGTTCGCAGACATAAGCCGATCTATCTTTATAAATATACAGTAGATATTACTTGTCAAGATTTTAGAAGTCAAAATATGGAAAACATTCTATATCAACCTAAGTCCTAGCCTCTCCGCCATGCCCAAAAAACCCTGTATTTTTGCGATTAGTTTGACAAATTTTTACAGATATAAATATATTTCAGTATGCCACTGAATGTCAGGTGACAGAAACCTACTATATTTTTTGATATAAAGAGTGAGTGAATCTGTTAGAATAACATCAAAGAACCTTTCTTGAGCGCTCGTACTACTTACACGAGGGCTATATCCTTCCGTCACAATGTCTGTATTTTTCGAATTTTGAGCCGAAAATGATCTCAATCGACACAGTTCGACTCACTGATGAGGAACCCCTCGAGAAATTCGAGTCTGTCTATCCGTCCGGCCGTCCGGCCGTATACACGATAACTCTCGAACAGAACGAAATAGAAACTACAAATTTTCAGGGTAGATTCAAATCTCGAATGCCGCGGTTTAGTTGGTCTACGCTCGGGTTTACCTGCCCCTGTAGACTTATAGCTATTTGTTCACTTTTTATATATTATATTTTAAGTTTTATAATAATATGAGGATTAATTGTGAATAAATTATTATTATTATTATTATAGTTCGTTATTGGGCAAAATTCGATCAGGGGTTCTGTAAATATGGCGGTTCGAAATTTTGTTTTCCTGATTACTTCGAAACTACTGATTCAATCGAGATGAAATTCTGCACTCAGGGGGAGAATTACGTGTTCAAGCTACATGCAGAATTTTGTTTAGATCGCAGGACCAGAACCATATAAACCATAGAAAATTAAACTTGAAATTTCCAGGATAGGTGTGGATCTCGAATTTCGCGGTCGCGTTCATCAATGAGCAAAATTAGACTAGGGGTTCCGTTAATATATATTGGTTTGAAATTTTGTTTCCTTGATATTTTCTAAACTACGGATTCAATCGTGACGAAATTTTCATGGAGAATGATATATTCAAGGGACATTATTTCCAGATCGCATGACTAGAACGATAGAAACAATGGAAATTTTTTTTTTCTGATGATTTCGAAACTACTCATTGGATTGGAATGAAATTTCGCACATATATGAGGAATAATATATTCAAGCTACGTGGAAAATGTTGTCTAGATCGCATTACGAATACTATAGAAACCGTAGAAAACTCTAGTGAATTATCGAAAAAAAAATCACCTAAAGCACTGACGTGAAGTTTTGTTTCTAAAACTGGAAAACGCGAATCCACCTACAAGGTGGATGAACGAGCGCTGAAGAGCTGTGCTTTAGTTGATTTTTATGTATGTATGAGTATGGTACTTCGTAACTCTTTCAACCATATTGGCCTTTGTTTTCAAAAACTTTAAGAGAATCGTATTTCCCATGTCATTTCAGATCACCAGTTCAGGAATTAGGAGTCATTTTCTAATTATTCGCGCCAATGGTAGAAATTAATATTTGTTCGTTATCTGCAAACAATTGGACTCATCTCAAATCCCCGAATACTGAATTTGTATCGGCGACTTTTGACAAAATAATCGCAAAAATATGAAAAAATTGCTCTAAATTCCCAGGGATGCCTATTAAGACGTAGGTTGATATGAAGTTTTTTTTCATATTTTGAAATGCAAAATCACGTTCTCAAATACCGTAAAATTAAATATTTTTTCCTGCTAGCGTTTCGAAAATATTTTCCACCAGTATTTTGCTTCAGTATTTCCACACGCATTGACGTTTGGAAAGTATAACTTTTCCGGAAAAGGAATAGCAAGGGTTTTTTCTGCTCGCAAATATTAAAGAGTAGCCTCAAACATAAAATTTTGTCTCTATGAGCTGAGCGCAAAAAAATATATAATAATGTCAATTTCAAGACGAAAATGTTTGCTAATATCAGCATCAAGATGAAAACTATTCATAACACAAGTGTTTCATTTAAGCTAGTAGAAAAAATTTTGTTCCTTACACATATAGTAAGTGCCTTTTTCGCAACTGCGGACTCTTGCGGAAAAGGACGAAATGTTGACGGTTATTCTTCAATTTAACATTTCTTGATCTACACGGAATATTTCAAGTTTTTCCATAACATCAATTATACTTCAATTATCTTTGTAGCCTCATCAAATTTGACCACATATCTGGAAAGTGCATAATATTTTTGCTGAAAGATAAAAATTTCTCTGTGCCAAAAAAATTCTTATTGCGGGCGTGGTAAGGAGATGAATATCACGATTCTGAAGTGAACGAAATCAGTCATATTTTTCCAATGGTTCTATCGATAGAAAATCATTAATTATGTACATGTTTTCTCTTCAGCAAAAAATACCCCATCTGGTGTGCTTTCGAATGACATATCATCTTTTGTGCTTGCTACTTGTCTTCTGCCCTAATATCATGGCTATCAAGATAACAACGAAAAAGTTGAAATATTCCAAACCTAAATTTGCTCTATTTTGAAGCTCTTTATGCTAAATTTTCTCTATTTTGAAGCTCTTTTCGATTGAATATTGAAGTAATTCCCATGGAAATCATGAACTCATCTGTCGAATCAAAATAATTCAAAGGAATGAACTGAATTTTAATGATACAGATTTTATGAAAAATGTGAAGAAAACTGACTACTGCTACCTATAACAATTGTTCGAAATGTCCACGGCCTTATTCAATACATTTTACAGGTCGTTTTTGCAATAAATCTACAAGTCTGCGAAGTTCACAACGTTTCTGACGCATTTCTGCACAACACAAATCTATGAGTTCAATCAGATCCTGTCGAGTCTGAACGCGAATTTGATAAACTTTTTCTTTCAAGGTGTTCCAGACATAATAACCCAAATGCGTAAAGCCGGGGCTCCTTGGTGGCCATCTTACCGGACCGTTCCTCCCAACCCATTACACCCCAAATTATTATTAACTACGATATTGTTCAATTTGCGACTATTCCAATATTTATCCAAAGAACAGTTTTCATTACCCTGACTTAAAAATCGAAAGTATCAATATACTTCGGTTACAATGCCCCAAAAGTGAAGTTTTGATAATTTCTACATTGTGTTACCATTCCATTAAGTATATCTAGTTTGGTTTGTTGAAAACACAGACATTTCTTATTGCCTATGAAACCAAGTTTTATATTGACGGCATCTTGATTCAAATCTCAGTTTCATTCTTCAAGGCAGAGTGAATATGGATTTGTTGATCTTTAATGATACGAAATATCAGATAGACAGCAGTTTTTTATTACAACTAGTTGAATTCCAAATATTACTATCCTAAAATCGTTCGTCCATTCCTGATGATCACTTAATTTTATGAATATTGAAAACCTCAAATTAAAGGTTTCCAATGTGGTAAAATACAATCAACAAAATTTGATGCCTATCTAACTCGTGGAACAATCATTGTGCCTGACATACCTGTTCAATTTTTGATTCGATTCGAAGAAGAATTTTCGGAGGGCGGCATTTCCAAGATGTAGGTATAGGTATACTTAAGATAAAGGTATATATAGTCCATTTAAAAATTATTGACATCGAAGCAGGCCATGAAAGTCCAGTCGAGGCTTTATTTCTGGTTACAAAAGTAACTAAATTTCATCATAGAAATAAAACATAAATATAACCTACAGAAGTGTTGGGTATACGAAATACGAATTATCGAATAATTGAGCCGGAATATTTCGATTGCAGTTTTAACATGGGAATTCAGGTTTGAAAGCGTAAAAATATCGTGGAATGCTTTCATATGGAATTATCTGAATGATAATTAATGGAATTCTAGCAGGTAGCGGTAGCAACAGAAAAAAATTTTTGGATACTTCGCAAGCACAGGGCCAAAAGGATTGAAAAAAACAGTATAATGTATTAAGAAATGAGAGAGAAACAAAAATTGAGAATCTATGTAGCACATGAAGAATTTTGACATGAAATTTGTTCCGAACTATCAATATATGAACCAATTTGTGAATTATTTATTGCTCGGTGTTGAATACTTTAAGAAAGTCAATTTTTATTTTCATTCATTAAAACTGTCCATGAATTATTGAAAATATTATAATTGATGAGCAATTTTACAATTATTCAGTATACTTTTGAATTGGGAACAATATAGCATGTGTATTAGCAGAGGGAATGTGAACAGTGTACCATACAGTATAAGTATAATAAATAAACTTAAAATATCTATGAATGATACAAGAGCAAAGATAAAAATATCATTGAAAACTTTGTTTCCACGTAGAGTAGTGATTTGGATGTGTTTATTGAATAAGCTGATATAATCCTATTGATGGCCGACGGGCATCCTTTTGCAGGGAAGGTTTCAATATTTCAATAACCCATTTATGAAATAATTCACCATTCATAGTGATCCTTATCATTAATACTACTCTCAAGAATCGGATCACATCCAGGTTAAAATCCATCAATTGTTCCAGCATTCAAAATAGTGCACTTTCTGCTTTTACCCTTGAATATACTCGGCATACCTTTTGGATTATTTTCTAGTGTCCACTGACGAATTTGAATACCGTTTTTGAATATCCAAATTTCATCTAGATAAATGAATTTTTCGTTTTGTTCCATGTATTCTCGGTATTTATCACAATATCGTAATATTTTTATTATTTTTTTCTGTTTATCAGTAAGAATTTTCCTTCGATCAACTCTTTTGTATTTGTATCCAATTTTTTTATAATATAATATAATGTTGACTTCGATCAATTGAAATCTAGGTGCTCTTTGGCCAGTTCGAAAAGGATGTCTAAACTCATATATTCATTGTTTCTAATTCTAGCAAAAACAAAGTCATTCAATGTCTCTTTGAAGGAATAATCGTATCGCACAGGTTTTCTTCCACTGTTAATTCCAGGCTATAATAACATGCTAATATTCTACGGACTGGGCTTGGTGAAATCTGAAAATTTAAGAGACATTGATCAATCAGAATACACTGCGAGTCGGTGAATAACACTAGCAGAAATATATGCCAAATCTTTGAAAAACTCGAAGTAACACCGACAAACTGCCTGGCGTTCTCTTGTTAGGCGCGATGTATCCTGGTCAATTCCAGCCATTTTAATAGCATAAGAAAAATATTCAAATTCAAAGCAAATTTTGACATATTCACCAATATCATCAAAGCAAGATTTCTATGGGTAATGTTAGTGTTATTCCTATACCAACCTGAATTCAGCGACTCAAAATATTACTGAATATTCTATTACCAACTTGAATTCGATTTTTCACGGCCAACCGAGATGTCAATAATTCTTAAACCGAGTACACGAAATTTTTTTTATGGTAAATGGCTAGGCGGTAGTGGGGGTCTGCCCCACCCTGCAGAAGCCCTTGGTGATGGCAGATATCTAGGATAGCCTATAGATGAAAATATTCTTAATTTATCATGTGTATTACGTGTGTGTGGAGGTGCGTACACAGTAGAATACGATTTTCACCTTTGACTCAATCGTAATATACCATCACAAAAAAAAAACGGCTGAATTGATTCAGTTTGAGCATCGTGAGAATATTTACAAACATCCCCAAAATCACCCAACATCAGCATTTATTTCAATATGCATTCACTTCTGAATTATTCATCACTCTCTGCATTCGAATGATATTTATTTTGGGCGTTTTCACGGATTGTTTTCATACATAACTGATGTGACATGGTACAGATATTTCTCGTAATTCAAATTCACTTAACTACCATTAATTTTTCATGCGTTTTTATTGAAATGTGATAAACAATGTTAACAGGCGCTTTTGGAGGGCTTTTAACAGTGTTTAACAATACATACACGAAATTTATGAAATAATGGAGCACGTTCACATTTCCGTTTGAATTGATTTGAGCTAAATTAATACGAATATTTTGGTATCGGTAGATTAGATATTATATTCGATCATGCATCACGAATTCATCAGAATTTGAAATGGCCTTACATCCTTCCATTTTTTTCTTCTGTTTGTCACTCATGGACGAATTAACTCCGATAGATAAAACAGTGTGAAACTACATGTGGAGCAACACCTGCTCGAACTAAACCTAACAAGCCATTTCAGATTCCAGGCATTTATTGCCGATTTACCTTTTGATTCTTTCTATCTGTATCCCTTTCACCATCTTTGTCGTTTGATAATTGTGTTTCCTAATACTTTCATAGGAGAGTCTCTTCTTCTTAATATTCGAAATTGAATTTCTGTTTCTACGTAGTTGATCTAGGTTTTTTGAGATAGGTGGGAATCCTAATCCCATATTCTAAAGGGTTGTAGTCAACCAGTCTTTCGAGCTCACCATTTGGTTGTTGACCTGCTTTCTCAAATATCTTCTCGGCCTCCTTTCTAAGGAAACCTGTGTTGATTTCTAACGAACTACGGCATATGCATTGCTGCTCTCAGCAGTTTATTTTCTGTTGTTTGGATCTTCTTTATATTGCTATTGGCTGCATGGCCCCCTGCCGCCGAACATTGTGTTAATTGAGATCTTGTTATTGACTTGATTATTCGTAGTTTCATGCTTTGGTTTATTTGGCTCCTTATTCCTAGCAGAGGTTGAAGTCTACGTATTGCTGAGTTTGTTTTATTCACTTCATATTTCATATGGTTTTTCCATGTAAGCCTTTCATCTAGATCAACTCCCAGATATTTTACTTCATTTACCCATTTTATCTCTTCTCCATCTATCCTCAGGTTGGAATTTATTTCAAGTCTCCCTTCTGTAGTGAAATACCTTGATTCTTCTCGCTATTTATTGGAATTTTCCATTTAATGAACCATTTTTCCGAATTTTCTAGTGCTTCTTGCAATCTTTTGTATATGACATCTGGTCGTCGATGTCTGACGGCTATTCCTGTGTCGTCAGTATATAGGGCTAGCAGATTTCTTGTGTTTTTTGTAATATCGTAGTTATAGAACACAACCGGGTCTCCTAACTCGCACAAGCTCTGAACTTCTGAGGGGTCTCACAGATATCTAGGAGAGTCGGGAAATAAACAAAAATAAATAAATAAATAAATATTGTAGAGTAGAGGTCCTAGAACTTACCCTTGGGGCGTACTTGTTTCTACTTGTCTTGTGGATGATAATGTGTCATCTATTTTGACATAAAAATTTCCGTTCCTCAGGTAGTTTCTTATTATCTCATACGTTTTGGAAGTGATGCCTGCCATCATCATCTTGTAGACTAGTCCTTCGTGCCAAATTCGGTCAAAGGCTCTTTCGATATCTAATAGCACGTATTATGTGGCTTTTTTGTTCTGAAACCCTTCAGTGACATATTCAGTGATCCTTAACTGTCAAAGTTTGGAGGAATGATTCCTTCTGAATCCAGTGGTATATCACATTCAGCGCTTCCCCTTCTTAATTGACTCTTTTTGCAATTACTCTTTCGACTATTTTGCCTAGTGCTGACATCGGCCTGTAGTTTTCTGGGAATTTTCTATCTTGTCCTGGCTTATTGAACACAATTAATTTTTCGGTTCTCCATCTTTTTGAGCGCTCGTTCTACTTACACGAGGGCTATATCATTTCGGCACGATGTCTGCATTTTTAGAATTTCGAGCCGAAAATGGTTCGACTCACTGATGACTAATCTCTGGAAAAATTCAAGTCTGTCCGTCCGACCGGTGAGTCTCTAACGGAACTAGAGGCTCGAAAATCTCAGTGCGGGTTCAGTTCCCAAATGCCGCGGTCATTTCGTTACTGGAAAGAATTTCACCAGAGGTTCCTTAACTATGGCCGTTCGAAATTTTGTTCTTCTGATTACTTCGAAACTAAAGATTCGATCGAGATGAAATTTTGTACCCGAACGTAGAATGACATGTTCAAGCTACACGCGGAATTTTATCCATATCGCAGGACCAGAACCATAGAAACCATAAAAAATTATAACTTTCGAATGGAAGGGCCTAGAGATTCGAAATTTCCAGGATATGTGTGGATCTCGAACGTCGCGGTCACATTTATCAATGACCAGAACTATAGAAACCATAGAAAAACATTTGAACGGAAAGGCCCAGGGAACGTAGTTCGAACTTTTGTCTAGATTCCATCACCAAAACCATAGATGGCGTAGAGCACTGACGTGAAGTATGGTGTTTCGCCTTAGTTTGAAGATTTTTTTGACAGCTGTCAAGAAATCGGTATTCAAAACTGGAAAATGGAAATCTACCTACAAGGTGGATGAACGAGCGCTCAAACGCTCATGATTTCACGGCAGTGCTTTTCATCAATTTTTGGATAGTATTCTGTTCTCATTACTGCGTTGGCTATATTGATTAGCGCTACTATTCATTTCCTGGACATTTTCCGTTACATAAAATCACTCCATTAATGGAAAATCATCAAATCTTGTCCTCTACACATAGGTACTTTCGTTCCGGAATTACATATTGAAGCATGGAGAAATATACCTCAAAAACAACAATCGAACTCACAAAACGTCTAACTCGTTGAAAAACAAAACAAAATATCTAACCTAACTTACCTAACCTGACAATCCTCACATAAATTTGTGCTGACCAGCTGACGTATTTATTATGTCGAATCAGTCGAATAAACCGTTAACTACAACTTTTGGTACCGAATAAGTTATTCTCCCAATAAGAATTTTTTATTCCAAGAATAGCGCTAACTGATAGTGAAGAGATGGACATTTATCTTATTCTACGAATAAAACTTATCTATAAGATAAATTTATTTATTCGGATGTGAAGAAACCAGCCCTAAGGCGAATTCCGAAGTATTCGCTATTCCAACCAACTTCCAACTACCGATGACAGCGCTGCGAACTGTAAAAAAACGTGCACGAAAACTAGTAATACCAGTACCTCCAAATTTCAAAACACAGAACCTCTAAATTACAGCAGTCATCTGTGTATAGTGGCATCGAATTTTTCAACCATCTGCCTGGCAGATTGAATGTTTTGGAGTACAGAAGATTCAAGAACGGGATTAAGGCCCTGCTGCTCGTGAAGTGCTTCTAAGGTGAAGATTAATATTTTGGAGCAGTTATGCATTTGACTGAATTTATTTTCTTTTTCATTTGTATCTTTTTTCGAGCGCTCGTACTACTTACACGAGAGCTATATCATTTCGTCACGATGTCTGTATTTTTCGAATTTTGAGCCGAAAATGGTCTCAATCGACTATGTTCAACTCAATGATGACGAATCCGTCGGAAAATTTGAATCTATCCTTCCGGCCGTCCGCCTGTGAGCATGATAACTCTCGAGCGGATCAACCTAGAGACTTGAAATTTTCAGTGTAGTGCCTCGGTTAAGTTCGTTAATGGGCAGAATTCCATCAGGGGTTCCGTAAATATGGCCGTTCAAAATTTTGTTCTCCTGATTACTTCGAAACTACAGATACGATCGAGATGAAACCTTGCACTCAAATGGAAAATGAGATGTTCAAGCTACATGTTAAATTTTGTCCAGATCGCATAACCAGAACCATAGAAACCATAGAAAATTGTAACTTTTGAACGGAAACGCCTAGGGACTTGAAATTTTCAGGATAGGTGGGGATCTGGAATGTCGTGATAAAGTTTATCTATGAGCAAAATTATACCAAGGATTTCGTAAATATGGTCGTTTGAAATTTAGCTTTCTTGATAATTTCAAAACTACAGATTCGATCGTGACGAAATTTTGTATGTTAATGGAGAATGCTACATTTCTTCAGATCGCATGAGCAGAACCATGGAAACCATAGAAAATCATAACTTTGGAACAGAAAGGCCTAGGGACTTGAAATTTTCAGGATAGGGTGGATCTGAAATATCGCGTCAAGTTCACCAATGAGCAGAATTATACTAGGGGTTCCGTAAATACGTCGTTTGAAATTTTGTTTTCTCGATAATTTCGAAACTACGGATTCGATCGAGACAAAATTTTGTATTTCAATCGAGAATGATATATTCAAGCTACATTTGGTTCAGATCGCATGACCAGAACCATAGAAACCATAGAAAATTATTATTCTCGAACGGAAAGGCCTAGGGACTTGAAATTTTGGTCAGCTAAAGCACTGAAGTGAAGTCTGGAGTTTCGCCCTAGTTTGAGAATTTTTTTGACAGCTTTCAAAAAATTTTTCATTTTGTTTCTGAAACTGTAAAATGCGAGTCTACCTACAAGGTGTATGAACGAGCGCTCAAAAGCTCCTGACTCCACGGCAGTGCTTTTCAAATTTTTTTCTATTGTATTCGTTTCTCTTGACGTTTCCTATACAAATGTATTTCGTATAAGGGATGAATAAAATTATTATTATTATTATTATAAATACTGATGAATACTGATGAATATCGTATACCGTTCTATACGGAATCGCGCTTTCACTATCCAATTTGGATCTCATACGTCCTCTTAAATAATTTTTGTATCAGTTTTCATGAGACACTAGCAGACTAGATTGGATTATTATTAACCCTAACCTAACCTAACCCAACCCTCAACCTAACCCAACCTTTACCCTTACCATAACCCTTACCCTTATCCTCAGCCTTATTTATGGGTCTCAAAAGAATTTTCATACTCGTTCATATGTTATGATCAATGTGTGAGATGTTCGATATGGAAAAAAATACCTCAAAAGTTGGATTGAAACCTCCTTCCTCAATTATGTTCGAACCAAATGATGTCATGGAATGTTCAGATAGAGGTTCTTGTCCTGAAAGTAACGAATCCAAAGGTTCGAGTGGCGTTGTCAGTAGTTGCAGTTTGATTTTTCCATTCAAACAACATAATCCTGGGGGTTCATTTTGATATCTCAGAGCATTGCAGTATTACCAAAAGACACCAATATATTGCTAGCATAATCAACTTTGGGATCACATCTTAATGCCAAACGCTCAAAGTTGATCATTTCATTGGATTTTATTTTTGTTGTATCTTGCTTGAGATCGATGATATCGATTCTTCCGGAGCTCGGGCAGATCTTGATTGAGAACCTCTCATTCTGTTTGCTCATTGTCTCAATCATTACGAACTCGCCCACAACACAACGATATACTTATGTATATCAAACCCAGTGATAAACTTCTGAGCAATTTCTAGAAACACGATAAACTTCACTCACCCAAGTGTCAAAATTCTCATGAAATATAAGTGATCTATGATTGTTCGCTTGGTCGGAGGAAAAGAGAAAACCTTAATTTCTTTTCCGTACGGTTTTTTCGGGAATATTTCGTTGCGTAAAGTTTGTCGTGATAATAATGAACACAACTAAAAAAGAATTATCGAATTTGGTGCAGTCGTTTGAACGTGATGCTTTTTCATACATAAACCATAGATCCTCTTTTATTAATATAGATTATTCGCTGGGTAACTAGCTATTAAGTTTTCCTGTTGTTTCAATTCTTGTTGCCAACAGCTGCTAGCTTCTTGTCAGTCATCAACGATAGTGAAGAATAGGTAAAACAACTGATCGATAGCATACTATTATACCAAAGTCTTTTATATAACGATGGAAAAGCATAATTGAGGTAAGATTCAACAAATTTGTCAAATGCTGATCTAATTGAAGGTAACGAAACACATTTATCGACCAGCATTCAGCAACAAGCTGATTAGTCGAATTACATAATGCTTTGGCTCCCAATCCTTCAGATTAGCTCTTGAATTTATCAAATTTTTGTATCTGGATGGCGAGATGCAGTCTAAGATATTCTTTAGCTCAAGGAAGCAGGGGGGGTTACAATAGATCAGCAAGTCGCAGCACCCTAGTAGCTCCTAAATCTCCACCATAAATAAAAAATTTAGAAAAGCACTGCCGTGAAGGCAGGAGCTTTTGAGCGCACGTACATGCACCTTGTAGGTAGATTCGCATTTTCCAGTTTTAGAAACCAATTGAAGGAATTTTTGACAGCTGTCAAAAAAATTCTGAAACTTAGGCGAAACTCCAGACTTCATGTCGCTGCTTCAGCTGATCAATTTTGTTTCGATAATTCGCTAGAATTTTCTACGGTATCTATGGTCTTGGTGATGCGGTCTGGACAACATTTTGCACGAACTTTGAATACATTATTCCTCAGCTAGATGCATAATTTCATTCCAATCCGATCAGTAGTTCCGAAACTATCTGGAAAAAAATATTTTGAACGGCCATATTTACGGAACCCCTAGTCTTATTTTGCTTATAGATGAACGTGACCGCGATATTCGCGATCCAAACCCACCCTGAAAATTTCAAGTTCCTAGGCCTTTCCGTTCAAAAGTTACAATTTTCTATGGTTTCTATGGTTCTGGTCATGCGATCTGGACAAAATGTTGCTTCAATATATCATTCTCGATTAAAATACAAAATTTCATCTCGATCGAATCCGAAGTTTCGAATTTATCGAGAAAACAAAATTTCAAACGACCGTATTTACGGAACCCCTTGTATAATGTTGCTCATGGATGAACTTAATCACGACATTCGAGATCCACACCTATCCTGAAAATTTCAAGTCCCTAGGCATTTCCGTTCAAAAGTTACAATTTTCTATGGTTTCTATGGTTCTGGTCATGCGATCTGGACATAATTTCGCATGTAGCTAAAATACCTCAATTTCCAAAGTACGGAACCTGTTCCGCAAAACAGAAACTAATATCAATGCGGCGCGGCGTTCCTCGTTCGAAATTCACGTAACTGCTCCAATATGGGTGTGTTATTGTTTTCGTGTTCATGTTGCCTGTTCCCAGTGTTCCCTGTTCCTAATGTACCTATTCTTTCACATTTGGCAGTTGGTTTGGTAACAGGAACGGGAAGCGGTGAATCAATGGACGGTCCAGACAATATTGGAATGATTGAATATTGAATGAATTGTTCGAACTCCGAAAAGTTAACTCGGAGACTTTTTCTACAGTGGCATTCGCAGAGAGGAACGACTTGTACGCGTCGAATAATTTACGATATTTAAAATTTCGAATTTTGGTGGTTGTTTTGAATTCAGCTGATAAATGTTCATTTCGCAATTGGTTGTTATAAGACTATATCAAATTTCAGAGATGCGATGCCAAAAAAATACCTTGTTATTGAATTATTTGGGCAACTACCATGGTTTATTGGATTTAGTCTATCCAACGTTTCGGTCCGAGTAATCGGATTTAATGGAAATTGAAAGTTATGAATAATGAGACAAATTATATGATAACGAGGTTGTATTAATTAGGTAAAAACAACAGGGTATAAAAAATCACAATCACAGAAAACGGAAAAAATAAGAAAAAAATCACTTATTGAGCAGTTCAGGTACTTTGGTACATTATACAATATCTACATAAAAAAACGTGAGAACGAAGATTAATAATTCGTTGAATCAGGTAATAGATAACATATTATCACAACAAATGAAAATGAAAATATGAAAAAAAATTACGAAAAGCACTGCCGTGAAGTCAGGTGCTTTTGAGCGCTCGTACATCCACCTTGTAGGTAGATTCGCATTTTCCAGTTTTAGAAATCAATTGAAGGAATTTTCGACAGCTGTCAAAAAAGTACTCCAGACTTCATGTCAGTGCTTCAGCTGACCAATTTTTTTCGATGATTCGCTAGAATTTTCTACGGTATCTATAGTCTTGCTAATGCGATCCTGAACGAAATTTCCCACGTAGTTTGAATACATTATTCTTCATCTCTTTGCAAAATTTCATGCCAACCCAATGGGTAGTTTCGAAATTATCAGAAAAAAAATATTTTGAACGGCCATATTTACGGAACCCCTAGTCGAATTTTGATCATCGATGAACGTGACCGCGACATTCGCGATCCGAACATACCCTGAAAATTTCAAGTTTCTAGAACTTTCCCTCCGGAAGTTATAATTCTCTATGGTTTCTATGGTTCTGGTCATGCGATCTGGACAAAATGATGCTTTAATATATCATTCTCGATTAAAATACAAAATTTTATCTAGATCGAATCCGAAGTTTCGAAATTATCGAGAAAACAAAATTTCAAAAGACCGTATTCAAGGAACCCCTAGTATAATTCTGCTCATTGATGAACGTGAGCGCGATATTTCAGATCCACACCTATCCTGAAAATTTCAAATCCCTAGGCCTTTCCGTTCGAAAGTTATGATTTTCTATGATTTCAATGGTTCTGGTCATGTGATCTGGAGAAATGTAGCTTGAATATATCATTCTCCATTAGTATACAAAATTTCGTCACGATCGAATCTGTAGTTTTGAAATTATCAAGAAAACTGAATTTCAAACGACCATATTTACGGAACCCCTAGTATTATTTTGCTCATAGATGAACGTCATCACGACATTCGAGATCCACACCTATCCTGAAAATTTCAAGTCCCTAGGCGTTTCTTTTCGAAAGTTACAATTTTCTATGGTTTCTATGGTTTCGATGGTTCTGGTCATTCGATCTGGACAAAATTTCATATGTAGCTTGAACCCCTAATTCTCAATCTGAGTGCAAAATTTCATTTGGATCGAATCTGTAGTTTCGAAGTAATCAGGAGAACAAAAGTTTGAACGGCCATTTTTACGGAACCCTTGGTGAAATTCTGCCCATTAACGAACTTAACCGAGGCATTTGGGATCTGAACCTACACTGAAAATTTCAAGTCTCTAAGTTGTTCCGTTCGAGTGTTATCGTGCTTACGGACGGACGGACGTACGGACGGACAGACTCGAATTTTCCGACGGATTCGTCATCAGTGAGTCGAAAATAGTCGTTTGAGACCATTTTCGGCTCAAAATTCGAAAAATACAGACATCGTGACGAAATGATATAGCCCTCGTGTAAGTAGTACGAGCGCTCAAAAATGGCGATTCCTCGGTATACCGTTCCTACGCGTCGAGCGTTCTAGATAGTATGAATAACAGGTTACCAAAAGAACAGGTACGAGGAACAGGTTCCCGCTCAGGAACGGAACAGGTTGGAACAGTTCCCTGAATTTACCTGTTCCGTCTCATCGAGAGACATATATTGACTTCTCCGCGGAAGAGATCAAATTTTGTATTCGTCTTTTGAAATGATTATATTATCGTAGCTTTAATTAGATCAAGTGACCTTAAAGACGTCAAATGAATACATGTAGTTCACAAATTCTTGCAAAAATTGTCTATTTTTCCAAACTTTTCGAAAAAAAGTTATCTTGTTCAAATTATGTAGAGAATAAACACTACTATTATGATTATTAATATTCACCCCAAATCATACAACACTGCTGCCTATTATCCGATTCAATTCCCGGAGCGGAACACGCACGAATATGTTGACATATGCGTGCAGAAGATAGTAAATAATTCATCCTTCAATTGCGACGAACGTGCCCGTACAAGTGAGTACGTAAGTGTGGCTTTAGCATTCTACTTTTGACTGGATAAGAAGCAGGTTGAAGTTGTAGTTCATGTGGAAAATGCTATATTTATCATTTCTCGGACAATTTCATGCGATCTAAACTAAGGTTTTCACTGCAGTTCTAGTAACAACAAATTTTTGTTTCACAATTTTTCCGTTAACCGCTTACTCAAAAAAGAAAGCACTTTTATCGACTTCATAATCCGCATATTCTGGATAATGGAAAAAGTCTGTTCGGATAATGTTACATTTTTACATAAGGAAAGCACAATAATAGCTTTCCGCCGGCTCACATTTGAATCGGAGTCTACTTTTTATACGAGGAAATGTTGGCAATAATTTTATTAAAATAACATCTTGCCGCAGAGATTGCGGGAATATGTTCCGCGCAAAAAGGAATAGCTTGACTGGAGAATACCATATACCGAGTGAATTAATATCTATGCTCTTATTCAGGTTCTGCCGCTTTTTTTGCGTCATGATGGACTTTAAATCATTCTAGGAAAAAATTCAAAATCTTCCTTTATAGTTTGCATTTAGGATAATGTCTACCTAGTGTATTTTCGAGTGAAGTAATATCATGAAAGAACACCCTGAAATATGTAACGAAGTGAATTTCGTTACTAGATCGGCCGGTATCATTCACGTAAATTTTTGTGGAAAATTTGGGGAAATTGTTCAATATTTCTGATTACGAGGACATATGGGCCACCCTGTATGTTTTTCGTCGATTTCTGGAGATTTTACTCAGATAAATCCTCATTCCCCGTCAGGAAGTTTCATAAGTCACCCGGTATAATCGGCCGGGATTTGGAGAAAATTTGTCGGAATAATTTTCATGTCGCATATGAGGCGAATTTAACGCGATCAATTAAAATCCGAGCCTATGTAGAAAAACTCTAGTATTTCATCGCGGAAGAGATAACGCTTGCAGAAGCGAGTTTTCGTATGTTGACTGGGAGTTTTTTTGGAAAACGACGCCGTTTTCGAAGGTACGAATTACCCCCATCAAACCGACCTTATAAAAGGAGGAATGGGACGGAATTGAGGCAATTCCAATTTAGCCGGCGTGACTAATATTGGTGAAAAGCGTTATTATCAGAATTATTCGTCGTGAGAAACTTCGTTATAAATTGCTGATAGAACAAGTGAATAATTTTCTCGACTAGAAAAGCCGCTCGAGATCGTGTTGCGCTTGGGATAATTACCGACTTTCGTTCGGGGTTATCGTAAAATCGAGAAATTGACTCTAAGCCGTTTTGTGCTGTTTGAAGTGTGTCAACGCTTGTGCAGTGTGTGCTGCCCGTACAGGAAAGTCCTAGAGCTGGTGAGCTGTATTTCCGTATTAACCTGAGTTCATTTTTAACCGTAGATTATTCTTCCTGTGTTCCGTGATCGTTACTTGTAAATTCTGTAACTTTTATTTTTTTATCATCAGTCCCAAGAGACAATTTAGCTAAGTCATTATCACCTTAGATTACCCGAGATTTGGTCCGACGGGGAATTCGAAGCTGTTACAATTTTTGTAGATAATCAAGCCCCTTGATAGACTTCGTTTGCATTCATTCTGGCTTTAGTTCCAGTAAGTGGAATCTTAACCCCACCGAATAAGTAGTATACCCTGGCAGCGTGAAGTACCGCGTCGGTGCTTCAATGCCCCTCGAGTGAAGTTCTGACGTCCATTGCTCATTGCGGTGTTATCTTATGAGTAATGCCTGAGGAACTTTATACTTCGAGGAAAGGGGTCGATATCCTTCAGTAAGTCACCACAAGTCCAAGTTTCATTGCGGTGGCAACCCTCGTCCAAGTTTTAATTTTTCCACCATCGGTGGTCTGGCCTTTTTCTTTCTCTGATTAAAGTTTCTTTTGGGTGAATATTTCACCACCTGTCCAGATCGATCCACGATAGGTGGTAGACGTCCTGTAATTGAAATCTTAACCCCACCGAATAAGTAGTATACCCTGGCAGCGTGAAGTACCGCGTCGGTGCTTCAATGCCCCTCGAGTGAAGTTCTGACGTCCATTGCTCATTGCGGTGTTATCTTATGAGTAATGCCTGAGGAACTTTATACTTCGAGGAAAGGGGTTTATATCCCTTGTTAAGTTGTCCCAACTCCGAATCTCCGAGAAGTGACAACCATATTTCAAGTTTCTTTTTCTCCACCGTTGGTGGCCTTGCTTATAGTTCCCCGAACAAGGTTTAAGTTTTGTCAATATCCCACTCCACAGTAATATTGTGGTGGATACGCCCCTTGCTTGTTTCAGCTTCCTCTCCGTGGACCCCTTTGTATAAAATTCCCCGACCAAGAATTGTTTTGGGTAGATGCGCTATTTAAACTTCGAGTCTACTTATTGATTACATGATAATATACTTCGTCTGGACTTGGTTTCAGTCTTGACTTACTTCAACACCGGTTTGTTTAGCCGTTGCTTGGGCAGCGCCGTGCTGTCACTGAACTTAAGTAATCCCGATTTCGCGGAACACAGGTTAGGGTATCATCTCGCCGAAACTCTGGACTGTGAACTGTTGTTTTATTACCATTTTGTATGCTTTCACACTTGTTCGCATTTTGACCACGCTTATCATCGCTTTCTACATTTGCTCTGCTTATTGCCTGCTAATATAATAACTGCTGATCGCTCGCCTCACTCATACCTCGTCCGCTTGCCGCCAACCCATTGTATATATTTTAATATTGAGAGTTATTTTTTTTGATCTTTAGACTGAGAATTATTTGTTTTGTTGATCATACGACTGCGTCGAAATTATTATTATTGTTGTCTTTCGTACTGGTTGCGACATTTGGGGTGTAACAATTTGACCAATTAGATATTATAGTGTCCATAATCGGACATACTATCAGAGTGAATTTCATTTATTACCTCAATAGCCTCCTCCTTCTCGCCGGCCAAAGAAATCGACACTTGCCAATCGCTACCACCTCAGATTGGGTCGAACTCTGTCTCCAACTGTATCAAAGCTACCCGAGTTTGGACTCAGTAAGTGTCATAAGGTATTGCGACCTTATAAAACCTATCGCAATTGGCGCCCGAGTTTATTCGTAAAGCAAGTTGAAGGCGATTTTTCTCAACCGGAGAAAAACGCCGTTACAAATTGGCGCCCGAGCAGGGACCGATTTTCTTGTGAAGAATACAGGTCAAAGAGGCCTTTCCGGTATTGTAGATTATTGAGAGAGAGGAGTATGGAGGTTAACCGATTGAGAGCGGACGAGCTGATATGGGAGTTGGAAGCTCGCGGCCGTCCGGCCGGCAGGACCGTCCAGGAGAACCGTATGGAGCTGCGGAAGGTTTTAGCGCAGAACGTGCGGTTCTGTCCGAGAGAGAGGGACATGGAAGAGGAATTAGGTGAGGCTGGTCGAATCCTGAGGAGTTTGGTGGAACAGGTCCAGGATTTCGATGAGGATAACGCCATAAACGAAGAATCGCGTATCAGGAGCCGACTCACCCACCTCAAGCACCGTCTCGGTCAAATGCGACCAACTACCGTGGAAGAACAGGATAAAACCGACGAACTGTCCGAATTATGGAAGCAGACAGAAGAGATGCTGAAGGACGCCGTGATCCTGGCCGGAGCGAAGTCGGAGTTGAACGCTCCGTTGGAGGATGTTGCCGAAGACGCAGGACGCCTTCAGAGGAGGGAAACCTCCCAACCCGAGGGAGATTGGCCGTTGATCTCTTTTGAGGATTCTTCACCGGGGAGCCAACAAGTCTCGCATCCCGAAGGGACCCACACCGTCGCAGGCGATATGGAAGGAACTCCTAACGTCTCCAGGGAGCCAATAATGTCCAGGAGCCGCACACTACTGAACCAGACACACCTCAACCGAACCCAGCGGAACCAAACCCGGGTTCTGCAACCAGAGATCCCTGCAGGAGGTTTTACTTTAAGTTTCTTCCAGAGGTTGCATAACCGGGTCTGTGAAGCCGTCCGCCAACGACTAAACTTCACAGTGCCGTGGGGTACAAGTAGAAATGGATCATACGAGTCTCCTACACCAAGAAGTCGTCCGGCAGTGGCAGAGTCCACTCGAAGAATCGCGTTCCCACTTTTAGAACCAAAGGAGTCAAGAGCGAACAGGCAGAGTACGATTTTCACAGGTGACCAAGCTGGCTCCAGTGGATTGAGTGAGGTCGATCAGGGTCAAACTGGACCAGTCAACTGGACCCGGACCGATAGATCGTTCAACCATCCGCCGTCCGTACCAGTATACAAATGGAACGTTTGTTTCGACGGAGCGACCAGCGTCGATGCTTTCCTGCAGGAGGTGGAACAACTAGCAGACACTCGGAGGATTACTCGTCAGTACCTCTTCGAGTCGATCTTCGAATTGTTGCGAAAGGACGCTAGGGATTGGTACATCCCTAGAAGAGGTTCGTTCAGGGATTGGGAGGACTTCAAAGAACAGCTTCGTGAAGCTTTCCTTCCCCTGGATTACGAGGAAACCCTCCTAGAAGAGATAAGGAAACGAACTCAAGGAGAAGGCGAAAAGCTGCTGCTCTTCGTCACCAGGATGCAAAACCTCTTCCTGAAGCTGACCACTAAAAGACCTCCTGAGGAAGAGCAGGTGAACATGATCAGGAAGCGACTGTTACCAGCCCTGCAGAAAGCTCTGGCGTTCCAGGAGACCAGATGTTACACCGAGCTTTTGGCCCGAGGGAAGAGGTTTGAGTTGGTCCAGTGGCACGTGGACCAATACACTCCACCTCCAACAAACAAAGGTTTGATCGACGACCCTCATTTGGTGTACGAAAATTCCCGACGGAAAACCCAGACTATGACCGTCCAGTATTCGCCACCAAAGGTGCCGGAAGTCATCAAACCGACCGTGAATATGCCGAGACCGCCGCACCCGGTTCAGACCGGTACGACAAACCGAAAACCGAACCCAGCGCCAGCTAAAGTGGAGGAGTCACCACCGCGCGATACGAGGGCCGTTCGTTTTGGGGATACCAGGTTGGGCGGCATCCAGTGCTGGCGTTGTGGGAAGACCGGACACTTCAGGAGAGAGTGCCCATCAGCGCCGAGGTTGTTTTGCTCTCGATGCGGGAGACAAGACGTGATGTCCCGAGATTGTCGTTGTTCGGAAAACTAGAAAGGAGCCGTCTCATGGGGAAGAGACAGTTCCGCTCAACCGCATCCCCAATTAAACAACCAGCCTGCACACAGGATAACCGGCCAATCATCACCGTCTGGATTGGAGAACGACCCACAAAAGCCCTGCTGGA
Source organism: Aphidecta obliterata (assembly GCA_963966015.1). Lineage (NCBI taxonomy): Eukaryota > Metazoa > Arthropoda > Insecta > Coleoptera > Coccinellidae > Aphidecta > Aphidecta obliterata. The sequence goes on from OZ014432.1 coordinate 3,088,088, forward strand.
TACCGGAGCATCGAAGTCATTTCTGAGCAACAACGCAGCCGAGGTTTGCCGGAGAATGAAAGTGTATCCGTCCGAAATAGCTGACATGACGGCCACAGTGGCCGATGGAAGTTCAGTCACCGTTGGAGAGGTGTACGAGCCCATGATACAGTTCGGGAGGGAGAAGATCAGGCCCCGACTGTACCTGGTACCCCGTTTACCGGTCGATTTGATCCTGGGAATGGACCTGTTGGCTTCCCACGATTTCAGAATTGACCTCCGTACCTCTCAATGTTTCCTGAGAGGAGAGTTGTTGGAGAGATCCGTGTCACCACCCGGTACGCCGCACAACTCATCAATCAGTTCCTCGGACCGAGAGAAAGAACGAGTACTCCAAAGGTTTCTGAAGGAGGAACTGGCAGACTTTGAAGAGGTAAGAGGTCTGACCGATATGACTCAGCACGAGATCAGGGTCAAACCTGGAACCATACCGATCAAGCAAAGATACCGTCCGTGTAACCCGAAGATGCAGGAAATTATGGATCAAGAGGTGGACCGAATGCTGAAAGAGGGTATTATCGAACCTTCGAGGTCACCGTGGAGTTCTTGCGTCGTAATTGTGAAGAAGGCGAACGGAAAACCCCGGTTTTGTATCGATTTCCGGGCGGTTAATGAAGTCTCAGTGAAAGATGCATACCCTTTGCCGTATATTGCCGGAATATTGGACAAGTTGAGACGAGCAAAATATATTTCTACGTTGGACTTAAGGCAAGGATATTGGCAGATTCCCCTCACCGAAGAGAGTAAACCGGTTACCGCTTTTGCCGTGTCTGGAAGGGGTTTGTTCCAGTTTAAAGTTATGCCGTTTGGCCTTCATTCCGCCGGGGCCACATTCCAGAGGCTCTTGGACCGTGTCATAGGTCCTGAGTTGGACCCAATCGCCTTTGCCTATCTAGATGACATAGTGGTCCTGGGAGAAACCTTCGAGGAACATCTGGAAAACCTAAGAGTAGTATTCCGTCGACTCCGGGAGGCGAACCTGAAGATCAATCCGGATAAATGCGAGTTCGTCCGGAGTTCCCTCAAATATTTGGGTCATGTGATCACCCAAGACGGGATTGCGACCGACCCAGACAAAATTGAGGCCGTCAATTCCATGCAACCGCCGAAGAACGTCCGCGAAGTTCGCCGATTCTTAGGAGTAGCAAGTTGGTACCGTAGATTTGTGGAAGATTTTACAAAGATAGTCACCCCACTCACAGGACTGTTGAAGAAGAAGCAAAGATGGAAATGGGAAGGGGAACAGCAACAGGCGTTTGAGGCACTGAAGAGGAAACTCACAGAGTCACCAGTGCTGGCCTGTCCGGACTTTTCCCAGCCGTTTACCCTCCAGACCGACGCCTCCGAGCACGGCCTCGGAGCAGCCCTGACGCAGGCCCTGGATGGACGCGAAAGAGTAATCGCTTACGCCAGTCGTACCTTGAATGGTGCCGAGAAGAATTACTCGGTGACCGAGAAGGAGTGTTTGGCGATCGTATGGGCCATCAATAAGATGAGACCGTATCTGGAAGGGTACCGTTTTACCGTGATAACCGACCACATGAGCTTGCGCTGGTTGCAATCCATTAAATCCCCATCGGGACGGATTGCAAGATGGAGCGTCTTCCTGCAGCAGTATGATTTCGAGATCAAATACAGGAAGGGCGCTTTGAACCGAGTGGCAGACGCCTTGTCCCGAGATCCGCTACCGTCCGAAGAACAGGTCTGTGTGACCGAAAATCCGATCCGATGTCCGTGGTACGTCAAGAAATACCAGGAAGTCTCGAAGGAACCCGTTGACTTCCCTGATTACCGAATACAGGAGGGAAGGCTGTACAGGCACTTCTGGAGCGCTGACGACTTCACCGAACCCGAGATGGGAACACCGTGGAAATTGTGCGTTCCAGCCGAGGATCGACAGTCAATTCTACGAGAAAACCACGACGAGCCGTTGGCTGGTCACTTAGGAGTCGCGAAGACCATATCCCGAGTGGCCCAAAGCTATTACTGGCCAGGGATGTTTCGTGAAGCGGCTCAATATGTACGCAGGTGCCCGCGATGTCAGAGGTATAAAGTTTCCCAGCAGAAGCCTCCGGGAAAGATGCAACCGTACCAGATCAGTGAACCGTGGAATACCGTCAGCACAGACCTAATCGGCCCGTTACCCCGTTCGAAGAAAGGTAATACGTTCCTGGTGATGTTTCAAGATCGCTTTTCGAAATGGATCGAGTGTAAACCCCTTCGTACCGCAACGGGTAAGGGAGTGTTCCAGGCATTCTACGATTTAGTAGTGCTGAAGTTTGGATGTCCGAAGACCGTGATCAGTGACAATGGTTCACAATATGATGGCCGTCTGTTTAAAGGAAACCTGAAGAGTTTGGGTATCCGTCATAGATTTGCTCCGGTCTACTCACCGCAGTGCAATCCAGTAGAAAGAGCCAACAGAACTATAAAGACAATGATCGCGCAGTTTTGCGAGCAAGACCATCGCTCCTGGGATGAGCGCATAGGAGAATTGGCTTTCGCGGCGAACTCAGCCAAACATGAATCTACCGGGTTCACACCGGCATTCCTGAATTTCGGCCGGGAGGTCCACTCCCCAGAAACTAGCAGTCGGCTGACAGGCACAGAAGAGGGCTCAGAAGAGCAAACCGAAGAACCACCCGTCCAAGAGGTAGACCACTACGCAAACCGTATTCAGCGACTCAAGGAGACGCGGGAGTTTGTAAGACTCCAGTTGGCCCGAGCTTTCAACCAACAGAGTCGGTATTATAACCTCCGTAGGAGAGCATGGTCATGCCGGATAGGGGATAAAGTCTTGCGCCGGGAACATCCGCTGTCATCGGCGGCAGACGGTTTCGCGTCTAAGTTAGCGCCCAAATATTCAGGACCTTATACCATTACCAAGGTTATATCTCCCGTAGTGTATGATTTGCGAGACGCGTCGGGTAAATACCTTCGCCATATCCACGTGAAAGATTTGAAACCCTTTCACGAGAGTGAATCGAGCAATGAGCAGCCCATAGTCGCGGAAAATTCGCGAGGGTCAGGTGAAGAGCATACATAATCCTAATGGTATATCCGTATTAACCGTCCGTATTACCCCGTGGATAAGGCCGTCCGTCCGCCAGTTTGCTCCTGGAGCAGGTCATCGTTGGTCTCAGAAAAGTCAATGCGAACGATTGCTAATTCGGTTGATTTCAGAGTAGGAATGTCTAGAGAAGAATGGGATCTCATCGATGCCGGGCTGATAGAGTCCTTACCGGCCAGCTTCGACGAGTTGGTGGAAGAAGAGTTCGACTACTGGAAGGAAGGACGTCGAGAAGTAGCAGCCAAGGAACCGTCTACATCCACACCGAACCGTACCGAACCAGCCGAGAGACCCATACCAAAGGAGGTGCCTAGCAACCCTACTAGGAAGCGCCCACGACGTGGAGTACTCTCACGCGTAGGGAGAACCGGGACCAGCCAACCCCAAGGATCGAGTGGAGCTCCGCCCTCAGTACGACCTGAACCACTCAAGAGGACGAAGAACACCCAACGGAAGCGGACCCGGAAGGGAACTACCGGGATGCCGAAGAGGAAGGCCCCTCAATACATACAATTGGTAGAAGGAGCCTGCTGGAGATGCGGCCTGTCAGGCCACCCCAGGAAAGACTGCAAGAACGTCGCCCGCTTGTTCTGTTCACGTTGCGGTCGCTTGGGCGTCATGTCTAGAGAATGCCCGTGTCCGAAAAGGGCCCCCCATGGGACCAGAATAGGAACCAGTTTATCGCAAGGAGCCTCACCAGACGGGATAGCCACCGTCCAGGAAATCCGGAGCAACCGACCCAAGGTCAGATCACTGGGAATCCAATGCGAGCTTCTGCGGCCGGGGGCGAATGCCCAACCTTGGCCATTCGAACTCCGTCAGGGAATGATCCTGGCGGTGTGTCCATAGAAATGTTGTAAATAACGCGGCGGCAGGCGGAGGTGAGAGAAAAAAAAAACTGTCGTTTTTTTTTGGGAAAGTAGAGGGGGTGTGTAACGAAGTGAATTTCGTTACTAGATCGGCCGGTATCATTCACGTAAATTTTTGTGGAAAATTTGGGGAAATTGTTCAATATTTCTGATTACGAGGACATATGGGCCACCCTGTATGTTTTTCGTCGATTTCTGGAGATTTTACTCAGATAAATCCTCATTCCCCGTCAGGAAGTTTCATAAGTCACCCGGTATAATCGGCCGGGATTTGGAGAAAATTTGTCGGAATAATTTTCATGTCGCATATGAGGCGAATTTAACGCGATCAATTAAAATCCGAGCCTATGTAGAAAAACTCTAGTATTTCATCGCGGAAGAGATAACGCTTGCAGAAGCGAGTTTTCGTATGTTGACTGGGAGTTTTTTTGGAAAACGACGCCGTTTTCGAAGGTACGAATTACCCCCATCAAACCGACCTTATAAAAGGAGGAATGGGACGGAATTGAGGCAATTCCAATTTAGCCGGCGTGACTAATATTGGTGAAAAGCGTTATTATCAGAATTATTCGTCGTGAGAAACTTCGTTATAAATTGCTGATAGAACAAGTGAATAATTTTCTCGACTAGAAAAGCCGCTCGAGATCGTGTTGCGCTTGGGATAATTACCGACTTTCGTTCGGGGTTATCGTAAAATCGAGAAATTGACTCTAAGCCGTTTTGTGCTGTTTGAAGTGTGTCAACGCTTGTGCAGTGTGTGCTGCCCGTACAGGAAAGTCCTAGAGCTGGTGAGCTGTATTTCCGTATTAACCTGAGTTCATTTTTAACCGTAGATTATTCTTCCTGTGTTCCGTGATCGTTACTTGTAAATTCTGTAACTTTTATTTTTTTATCATCAGTCCCAAGAGACAATTTAGCTAAGTCATTATCACCTTAGATTACCCGAGATTTGGTCCGACGGGGAATTCGAAGCTGTTACAATTTTTGTAGATAATCAAGCCCCTTGATAGACTTCGTTTGCATTCATTCTGGCTTTAGTTCCAGTAAGTGGAATCTTAACCCCACCGAATAAGTAGTATACCCTGGCAGCGTGAAGTACCGCGTCGGTGCTTCAATGCCCCTCGAGTGAAGTTCTGACGTCCATTGCTCATTGCGGTGTTATCTTATGAGTAATGCCTGAGGAACTTTATACTTCGAGGAAAGGGGTCGATATCCTTCAGTAAGTCACCACAAGTCCAAGTTTCATTGCGGTGGCAACCCTCGTCCAAGTTTTAATTTTTCCACCATCGGTGGTCTGGCCTTTTTCTTTCTCTGATTAAAGTTTCTTTTGGGTGAATATTTCACCACCTGTCCAGATCGATCCACGATAGGTGGTAGACGTCCTGTAATTGAAATCTTAACCCCACCGAATAAGTAGTATACCCTGGCAGCGTGAAGTACCGCGTCGGTGCTTCAATGCCCCTCGAGTGAAGTTCTGACGTCCATTGCTCATTGCGGTGTTATCTTATGAGTAATGCCTGAGGAACTTTATACTTCGAGGAAAGGGGTTTATATCCCTTGTTAAGTTGTCCCAACTCCGAATCTCCGAGAAGTGACAACCATATTTCAAGTTTCTTTTTCTCCACCGTTGGTGGCCTTGCTTATAGTTCCCCGAACAAGGTTTAAGTTTTGTCAATATCCCACTCCACAGTAATATTGTGGTGGATACGCCCCTTGCTTGTTTCAGCTTCCTCTCCGTGGACCCCTTTGTATAAAATTCCCCGACCAAGAATTGTTTTGGGTAGATGCGCTATTTAAACTTCGAGTCTACTTATTGATTACATGATAATATACTTCGTCTGGACTTGGTTTCAGTCTTGACTTACTTCAACACCGGTTTGTTTAGCCGTTGCTTGGGCAGCGCCGTGCTGTCACTGAACTTAAGTAATCCCGATTTCGCGGAACACAGGTTAGGGTATCATCTCGCCGAAACTCTGGACTGTGAACTGTTGTTTTATTACCATTTTGTATGCTTTCACACTTGTTCGCATTTTGACCACGCTTATCATCGCTTTCTACATTTGCTCTGCTTATTGCCTGCTAATATAATAACTGCTGATCGCTCGCCTCACTCATACCTCGTCCGCTTGCCGCCAACCCATTGTATATATTTTAATATTGAGAGTTATTTTTTTTGATCTTTAGACTGAGAATTATTTGTTTTGTTGATCATACGACTGCGTCGAAATTATTATTATTGTTGTCTTTCGTACTGGTTGCGACATTTGGGGTGTAACAATTTGACCAATTAGATATTATAGTGTCCATAATCGGACATACTATCAGAGTGAATTTCATTTATTACCTCAATAGCCTCCTCCTTCTCGCCGGCCAAAGAAATCGACACTTGCCAATCGCTACCACCTCAGATTGGGTCGAACTCTGTCTCCAACTGTATCAAAGCTACCCGAGTTTGGACTCAGTAAGTGTCATAAGGTATTGCGACCTTATAAAACCTATCGCAATTGGCGCCCGAGTTTATTCGTAAAGCAAGTTGAAGGCGATTTTTCTCAACCGGAGAAAAACGCCGTTACAAATAATGGAAATCATACTTTGTTTTTGATCCGTTTTTTCTTAACATAGAACATTTTATGGGTACACTGGACGTGTCATGCCAAAATTATTGATTCAGAGAGGGAATAATATCAACATTTTCCACAAAGAACGTTATCCAAATATCGGACGTTGAACAAGAGAGGTCGAAAGTGATGTGTGATAAGACAACTCCTTAATGGAGAGCTTAGATTTCATCACGTGAATATTCCATTCTGTCCAAAACATGAACAAATGCAAATAACTATATTTTCTGTGTTTTGTTCTGTCGAATCAATGGTTAATTTGAAAATAGCTCTCATTTGAGTGCAAAAAGTTCATTGTCTCGTTGTGTTATTTCATTTTGAAATATTGCTCTGTTTGAATGCCGCTCCGCACTTTCATGCTTTCAATATTATATGTTAGCGAAATATACAAGCTAGGGTATCAAGCCCTTCCATGAAAAATACTAAACTTCCAGATATGCCCGAAACAACATTCGGAATTTTTCCGTGAAACTTTTATAGGAGGGACAGAAAAGAGGGAAAATGTTTGCGGCATGGGATTAAAAACGCGACGCTTCATTTCCTTGCAGTAAAAAGACATGATGCTCGACCTATTTTTATTAGGACGACAACTCTTTGAGATTCGAATTCGTTTAGTCGAGCACCTCTCCTGTAGGGCTTTTGACACTTTTTATGTTGTTTTTCACTTCCTGCCTACCCTGTTTTATGTGCCACGCGTCGTTGAGTTCAGTGTGTTCAGAGTTGAACAATAAAATTTCATCTAAATGAGGATCACTTGGACCTTCAAAAGACGATTTTCTGTTTTTGTATTCCTGTTTTTTTAACAGATTCACATGTCACATGAGGACAAAACGCTACATTTTCACACGAAAGTGAATCTTTTTCTCTATCCATATCATATTACAAATGAAATGTCAACATACTCCGGCAAATAAATCGTAGGTGATTAATATTAAAAAAACTCATAACCCCAGAACTATTTAAAATATGGCCTCGCCGTAGAGATATTCTAATGAGGAATCTGCATTTTGAGAATTTCGTGGTTCATGTTCTATATTTTGCCGCAATCAGTTCTTTTGATTCAGACCTCAATTTCCAACTGCCAAAATTCATGATACTGATATTTTCAAAAAATTCCGGTTTCCCTAAATATGACTGTATTTTTTTCCTGATAATTTCGAAACTACTGATTGGATTGGAATGAAATTTTCCACTACATGACGAATTCGTCGAAAAATTCAATTCTGTTCGCCCGGCCGTCCATCCGTATACACGATAACTCTCGAACGGAACGACCAAGAAACTTGAAATTTTCAGGGTAGGTTCGAATCTCGACTGCCGCGGTTGAGGGTCAATTTCAAAATTGACGGGCCCGCCACGCCTATATATCAATTCGGCCGTTTTCGAGAAAATTGGGGTCTCAAGATCTCAAGATTCTATGTGCGTGTCAAAAAAACGATGAATTTTTTTGAGGGGTGAAAGTGAAAATGACTTAATGAATGAAGAATATCTTTGATTTCTTTTAAATTTTTCATGTTCAACAGTTATGTCAGAATACCTGAATTTCAGAGGAAAATTGATAAAGAATCAAAAAACTGGAATTTCTATTGGTAGGCTGTTATTCAATCGAATAATTTGTCCTTATCGGTCTGCCCTCGAAGTTTTGGGTACAACTCAGTAACAAACTCTATACAGTCTGGTCCAATATTGTTTTACATAGTCGATTCATTTAATTTTCAGTATGGATGAATCGATAATGAGTACCTACCAACTGCCATTTTTGTGAGGAAAATCATTCAACTAATTCAATTATACAATTTGTTTCAAAGAGCCTATTGCTCACGATATAAATCTCAATAAAATCGTTCCTGATCTTCAAAGTATTTTCTTTTAGTATATCAAACATAAGGAAAATTGGCCTGGAGTGAGATTTCGAGAGGGAAACTATGAGAATATGCGGGCAAATCCCCCGCTACTTCAGTCAATCAGGGCGTGAAAACTGACAGATTTACATACCACCCCATCAAGAGAAGAGACATCGTATAAAATAGTGAAATTGCGCATCTTGTATGCTGGGGTGTGTTTTGCGAATAATACCCTGTTATATATCTTCTCTTGTCGATGGTAGAGTGCCGCAGATGGAGCCAATATGGAGGAAAAGCGATATCCGTTAAACAAAGAACAGAGAAGTGTGACATTCCTTACATTTTCCGCCAAAAAATTGTTTTGATGAGTAGCATATATTCTGTTCCAACGAAATAAAATCAGAATGAATCAAGGACAATAAAAAAAATCATTTTTCTGATTCTCTGTCCAATATTTATATCGTTTGTTTGTTCACACAGCTCAATATTTGAAATCGATTTGGGTCTAGTCGTGCACCGACCTAACAAAATTTGATTCGTATTTGCAGTTTTTTATCGATGAAGAATAAGAGATTTATAAAACTCAAAATCGATATTGGAAACAGGTTACTCCATCGAATATTTCTTCGGAAAGAATGAACCTTCCCGAGAATTTTTCATCGACCTTTCCAATACCAAATTATTATATTATATTTCGAAGGTCCCAAAGGTGAAAACCAAATTATTGACAAGGTCGCTAATCTAACATTCATCCAACAACATTTTATAGACGATGATTTGCATCAATCGTAAATCAGATTCGCATTTGGCAAGCATCCATTTGCCGGTTATGTAAACATATTGACGTACCGTGATTCATAACATCAGGAGCTTAATGCAACTTGCGGTCTATTCCACGTTTAATCACGATGTACACCAATAATTTCATATTATCCCAATAATGTGGCTTCACTCAGGCCTGGCCTCTATCTTGATTTAGTCGAAAATACTGAATGAGTAAAAAACAATTGTGAAGATCATATATAATATGAAGATTTCTAAAGCCTAAATCATGTGAGGATATCACCCAGACATTTTTTTTTAGGGGTGATGAAAGGAGGAAAATCATCTTGAACTTCCCAATGAAGCCTGTTAGCGTCAGATTCCCAAAAAAGCCGGAAGCCTGAAAATCTCATAATTATTATTAAGTGTCACATGAGAAATGCGTGTAGATATTCGTATTTTTCTTTTATCTTCCCAATATATAAAACAAAGTCGTGTTTTTTCGAACAATTATAACGCGAGAACGGCTGGACCGATTTTCATTGTTTCAATGATTTGCTGTATTTTTTCTTCGTCCGCAATAGCATAACCACTTTTGAAAACATCGGAAAATTGACGAAAAAGAAATAAAGAAAAAAGGAATTCCAATACAAAATGTTTATGGGTTTCGTAACTGTCTAACATCTAATGTTGACCCTGTCACCGTCGGTGAACTCAGTTTGTTTGTCCGCGATGAACTCCTCAACTACTGAACCGATTTTCATCAAATCTTGCACACTGTTTATGTTTCAAATGTTTATTATTCTATTTCCGGTTCAAAATTTGAAAAACTGAGACATTGTGACGAAATGATACGACGATCCTAGAATCTAACCTAAGCTACGCCACTGTTCGAAGTCGGCCATATTGAGCTTCAATTCCGGAGCGACTTATTTTAGCCGACGCTCCCTTCTGTTATTTTATACTCTAATAAAACTTCAGAAAAGCACTGCCGTGGAGTCAGGAGCTTTTGAGCGCTCGTACATCCACCTTGTAGGTAGATTCGCATTCTTCAGTTTTAGAAACCAATTAGAAAAATTTTGACAGCTGTCGAAGAAAATTTTAAACTAAGGCGAAAATCCAGACTTCATGTCAGGTGACAAATTTTTTTTTCGATAAATCTATGGTCTTGGTAATGCGATCTGGACAAAATTTCCCACGTAGTTTTGAAATTATCAGGAAAAAAAAATATTTCGAACGGCCATATTTACGAAACCTCTAGTCTGATTTTGCTCATTGATGTACGTGACTGCGAAATTCGCGATCCGAACCTATCCTGAAAATTTAAAGGCCCTAGGCCTTTCTGTTCGAATGTTATGAATTTTATGGTTTCTATGATTATGATTATGCGATCTGGAAAGGATGTAGCTCGAATATATTATTCTCAATTCAAATACAAAATTTCGTCACGATCAAATCCATATTTTTGAGCGCTCGTACTACTTACACGAGGGCTATATCATTTCGTCACGATGTCTGTATTTTTCGAATTTTGAGCCGAAAATGGTCTCAATCAACTATGTTCGACTCACTGATAACGAATCCGTCGGAAAATTCGAGTCTGTCCGTCCGGCCGTCCGTCCGTAAGCACGATAACTCTCGAACGGATCAACCTAGAGACTTGAAATTTTCAGTGTAGGTTCAGATCCCGAATGCCTCGGTTAAGTTCGTTAATGGGCCAAATTCCACCAGGGGTTCCGTGAATATGGCCGTTCAAAGTTTTGTTTCCCTGATTACTTGAAAACTACAGATTCGATCGAGATGAAATTTTGCACTCAGATGGAAAATGAGGTGATTTAGCTACATGCGAAATTTTGTCCAGATCGCATGACCAGAACCATAGAAACCATAGAAAATTGTAACTTTTGAACGGAAATGCCTAGGGACTTGAAATTTTCAGGATAGGTGTGGATCTCGAATATCGTGATCACGTTCATCTATGAGCAACATTATACAAGGGGTTCCGTAAATACGGTCGTTTGAAATTTTGTTTTCTCGATAAATTCGAAACTTCGGATTCGATCGAGATGAAATTTTGTATTTTAATCGAGAATGATATATTGAAGCAATATTTTGTCCAGATCGCATGACCAGAACCATAGAAACCATAGAAAATTGTAACTTTTGAACCGAAAGGCCTAGGAACTTGAAATTTTCAGGGTGGGTTTGGATCGCGAATATCGCGGTCACGTTCATCAATAAGCAAAATGAGACTAGGGGTTCCGTAAATATGGCCGTTCAAAATATTTTTTTCCAGATAGTTTCGGAACTACTGATCGGATTGGAATGAAATTATGCATCTAGCTGAGGAATAATGTATTCAAAGTACGTGCAAAATTTTGTCCAGACCGCATCACCAAGACCATAGATACCGTAGAAAATTCTAGCGAATTATCGAGACAAAATTGATCAGCTGAAGCAGCGACTTGAAGTCTGGAGTTTCGCCTAAGTTTCAGAATTTTTTTGACGGCTGTCAAAAATTTCTTCAATTGGTTTCTAAAACTGGAAAATGCGAATCTACCTACAAGGTGCATGTACGAGCGCTCAAAAGCTCCTGCCTTCACGGCAGTGCTTTTCTAAATTTTTGAAATTATCAAGAAAACTGAATTTCAAACGGCCATATTTACAGAACCCCTAGTCTAATTTTGCTCATTGATGAACGTGACCGCAAAATTCGAGATCCACACCTATCCTGAAAATTTCAAGTCCCTAGGCCTTTCCATTACAAAGTTATAATTTTCTATGGTTTCTATGCTTCTGGTTTTGCGAGCTGGACAAAATTTTGCATGTAATTTGATAACGTAATTCTCCATCTGAGTGCAGAATTTCATTAACGAACTCAACCGCGGCATTTGAGATTCGAACCTAACCTGAAAATTTCAAGTCTCTAGGTTGATCCGTTCGAGAGTTATCGTGCTTACGGCCGGACGGACGGACAGACTCGAATTTTCCGACGGATTCGTCATCAGTGAGTCGAACATAGTCGATTGAGACCATTTTCGGCTCAAAATTCGAAAAATACAGACATCGTGACGAAATGATATAGCCCTCGTGTAAGTAGTACGAGCGCTCAAAAATAGTTTGAACGGCCATATTTACGGAACCCCTAGTCTTATTTTGCTGATTGATGAACGTGACCGTGAAATTCGCGATCCAAACCCACCATGAAAATTTCAAGTCCCTAGGCCTTTCCGTTCGAAAGTTATGATTTTCTGTGGTTTCTATGGTTGTGGTCATGCGATCTAGAGAAATGTAGCTTAAATATATCATTCTCCATAAGCATACAAAATTTCGTCACGATCGAATCTGTAGTTTGGAAATTATCAAGAAAACTAAATTTCAAACGACCATATTTACGGAACCCCTAGTATAATTTTGCTCATAGATGAAAGTGATCACGAAAATCGAGATCCACACGTATCCTGAAAATTTCAAGTCCCTAGGCGTTTCTGTTCAAAAGTTAAAATTTTCTATGCTTTCTATGGTTCTGGTGATGCGAGCTGAACAAAATTTTGCATGTAGCTTGAACACCTTATTTCCATTAGAGTGCAAAATTTCATCTCGATCGAATCTGTAGTTTCAAAGTAATCAGGAAAACAAAATTTCGAGCGGCCATATTTACGGAACCCCTCGGCGAATTTTGCCCAATAACGAACTTAACCGCGGCATTCGAGATTCGAACCTACCCTGAAAATTTCAAGTTTCTAGGACATTCCGTTCGAGAGTTATCTTGTATACGGCCGGACGGACGGCCGGATGGACGGACAGACTCGAATTTTCCGACGGATTCGTCATCAGTGAGTCGAACATAGCCGTTTGAGACCATTTTCGGCACAAAATTCGAAAAAAACAGACATCGTGACGAAATGATATAGCCCTCGTGTAAGTAGTACGAGCGCTCAAAAAGAAAATTCTTACTGATAAACAGAAAAATATAATAAAAATAGTACAATATTGTGATAAATACCGAGAATACATGGAACAAAACGTAAAATTTATTTATCTAGATGAAATTTGGATATTCAAAAACGGTATTCAAATTTGTCAGTGGACACTAGAAAATAATCCAAAAGGTATACCGAGTATATTCAAGGGTAAAGGCAGAAGGTGCACTATTTTGAATGCTGGAACAATCGATGGATTTTTACCTGGATGTGATCCGATTCTTGACAGTAGTATTAATGATAAGGAATGCTGAATTATTTCATAAATGGGTTATCGAAATATTGAAACCTTGCCTGCAAAAGGATGCCCACCAAAAGGATTATGTCAGCTAATTCAATAAACACATCCAAATCACTACACTTCGTGAAAACAAAGTTTTCAATATTTTAATCTTTGCTCTTGTATCATTCATAGATATTTTAAGTTTATTTATTATACTTATACTGTATAGTACCCTGTTCACATTCCCTCTGCTAATACACATACTATATTGTTCCCAATTCAAAAGAATACTGAATAATTGTAAAATTTCATGTCAAAATTCTTCATGTACTACATAGATTCTTAATTTTTGTTTCTCTCTTATTTTAATAATAATATATATCGCACCCGTTATAGACAAAGGAGACAACTCAAAAAAGGTCCATTTTGTGTTAGTGACGGTATTGAACTCAGGAAGTATCCCTTTTCTTACGTGCAATATCAGAATAACTCTAGTTGGCCTCTCCGCCACATAAGAGACTGTTCGTGAAAAAAGGTAACATTTCAAATTTTTTGGAAAAACAGTGGAATATTCCACCACGATGGGAAAAATTGCATTAAATGAATATTGGGTGGGAGTTATAATGTTCAAATGGATTGCTGCAGTTATTACGAATGTTCAGCGTGTTCAATTGAGTAAGTACACAAAAGTATAGAACGAAAACTTCGGTAAACCAAAACTTCAAATACAATTTTCCAACAAAATCAATTTTTGAGTTGTCTCCTTATTCTACGACGGGTGCGATGTTATATCGAATGAAACTGTTTGGGTAACGCATCGTAGATCTTCATGCACATGTATGTCACATTATTCTGTCCTAGTGTCAATTGTTGCCTCGGGTATATATAAGGATCAATTTTCCAAGTTGGGTTGTTGTTCAGAAATGGTTCAATTAGTTCACTGTGGCTTTGTACGAAGATAACATACTTCAGCACATATATTGCTGTTAACGTCAGGATTTTATTCCTTTTGAAAACACTTCTACAAGTCTCTCTATATTTCATTCTATACATAGCTCGGATTGCTTGCTTTTGTGTTTTAAATATTTTTTTCCGATGTACTGTTTCCCCAGTAAACAATGCCATATGAAAGGGTTGACTGAAAATTGGCTGTGTATGGGAGCTTCAATGTATCTTGTTAAATATGGTATTTCATACTATTGAGGGTGTAGATTATGGTGGTGAGTTTCCTGTTCAAGTTTTCTATTTGGGGGTTCCATTTCTTAATATATATAACGTTGAACCTGAATTCCCATTTTTAAACTGCAGTCGAAATATTCCGGCTTAATTAATAATTATTCGATAATTCGTATACTGAACACTTTTCTATATAGGTTATATTTATGTTTGATTTATTTCTATGATTAAAACAGTAACTCTTTTGTAACTAGAAATGAAGCCTCGACTAGACGTTCATGGCCTGCTTCGATGTCAATAATTCTTAAATGGACTATACATGCGAAATTTTGTTGAGCTCGCATAACCAGAACCATAGAAACCATAGAAAATTGTCACTTTTGAACAAAAACGCCTAGGGACTTAGAATTTTCAGGATAGATGTGGATCTCGATTGTCGTGATCACTTTCATGTATGAGCGAAATTATACTAGGGGTTCCGTAAATATGGTCGTTTGAAATTTAGTTTTCTTGATAATTTTCAAACTACAGATTCGATCGTGACGAAATTTTGTATGCTCATGGAGAATGATATATTCAAGCTACATTTCTCTAGATCGCATGACCAGAACCATAGAAACCATAGAAAATCATAACTCTCGAACGGAAAGGCCTAGGGACTTGAAATTTTCAGGATAGGTGTAGATCTGAAATGTGGTGTTCACGTTCAGCAATGAGCAGAATTATACGAGGGGTTCCGTAAATACGGTCGTTTGAAATTTTGTTTTCTCGATAATTTCGAAACTACGGATCCGATCGAGATGAAATTTTGTATTTCAAACGAGAATGACATATTAAAGCAACATTTTGTCCAGATCGCATGACCAGAACCATAGAAACCATAGAAAATTAAAACTTCCGAAGGAAAAGGCCTAGGAACTTGAAATTTTCAAGGTGGGTTTGGATCGCGAATTTCACGGTCACGTTCATCAATGAGCAAAATTAGACTAGGGGTTCCGTAAATATGGCCCTTCGAAATATTCTGTTCCTGATAATTTCGAAACTATCGATTTGATTGGAATGAAATATTGCACCTAGCTGAGGAATAATGTATTCAAACTACGTGCGAAATTTTGTCCAGATCGCATCACCAAGACCATAGATACCGTAAAAAATTTTAGCGAATTATCGAAAAAAAAAATTGATCACCCAAAGCACTGACTTGAAGTCTGGATTATCGCCTTAGTTTGAAAATTTGTTTGACAGCTGTCAAAAATTTCGTCAATTGGTTTCCAAAACTGGAAAATGCGAATCTACCTACAAGGTGCATGTACGAGCGCTCAAAAGCTCGTGCCTTCACGGCAGTGCTTTTCGTAATTTTTTATGTCCTCCTCATTAAAACTCAAGTCCTTACTTGGCTATTCTGCTGAAGGGAATTTCAACCACTTCGGCCCTTCCACCATCTTGATTTCAGTGGCTTTTTCGCCGAACAACCTCTCGATGGTAGATCGGCAGGATTGAAATCCCCTGGAATGGACGCCATTGCTCCTTTTTTGGCAACTTCAAAATTTTATTAACTCTATTGCGAACAAACACTGACCAGTTATTTGCCATGCTGAGACAGTCGATGAGTCAGTCCAGAAAATATAACTTGCATGAAGATTAGAGGGAAGATATTGAGTTATAGAATTAGCTAATCGGGAACCCATATCAGCAGCTTACAACTCTAACCTAGGAGCTGTTTAGGAGCTATTCTTGATTTAGCTTGAACCAATTGAACGTAAACTCTATCTGAAGTTTCAATTCTCAAAAAAGAAACATAGTCATCAGACGATTTGAATGAATCGCAAAATGTATGAACACTGATATTTCTCTAATTCAAACTAAATGAGGGATTGAAATATCCAGGAATTCTGATTTTTTTCAAATTATATAAATCTTAAAACCATCCCAAAAATTAATTCTTCAAATCTTCTGATAGTTTGGACTTCGGACAGGTTCGTGTCCTGTCACGTTCGCCAAATATAACTTTCTTGATGGAACTAACTTAAATTAACCCTTAACTACTCCCGCTGGTGTATAAAATACACCACCCGCACTAAAAATGCTCTTATTCTTGTAAATTACCGATTTCGTAACCTATTATTGAAGTGTCCACTAGAGCGTTACTAAGTCGCGCCCTGATTAATTTAGTAAGAACGTAGTTATTGGGTGTGAAACACCAAGCGAGTAGTTATGTGACCGTATTCTACACATTTCAAATTTATTTCCTGGAGGTGAAGTATATATTTTACCATTTGTTCTGTTCATAAAATCAAGGACACATTTGGTGAAATGAAAGTAATATTTTTTTCAACCTTAAACTACTCGCACCTTGAATTATAACATTAGTACTCGCGTGGTGTATTTTGTACACCATCACCAAAAAAGCTCGAAAAGCACACAAAAATTACGAAAAGCACTGCCGTGAAGTCAGGACCTTTTGAGCTCTCGTACATCCACCTTGTAGGAAGATTCGCATTTTCCAGTTTTATAAATCAATTGAAGGAATTTTCGCCAGCTGTCAAAAAAATTCTGAAACTTAGGCGAAACTCCAGACTTCATGTCAGTGCTTCAGCTGAACAATTTTTTTTCGATAATTCGCTAGAATTTTCTACGGTATCTATGGTCTTGGTGATGCGATCTGGACAAAAGTTTGCACGTAGTTTGAATACATTATTCCTCAGCTAGGTGCATAATTTCATTCCTATCCGATCAGTAGTTTCGAAACTATCAGAAAAGAAATATTTTGAACGGCCATATTTACGGAACCCCTAGTCTTATTTTGCTCATTGGTGAACGTGACCGCGATATTCGCGATCGAAACCCACACTGAAAATTTCAAGTTCCTAGGCCTTCCCGTTCAAAAGTTACAATTTTCTATGGTTGATATGGTTCTGGTAATGCGATCTCGACAAAATATTGCTTCAATATATCATTCCTGATTAAAATACAAAATTTCATCTCGATCGAATCCGTAGTTTCGAATTTATCGAGAAAACAAAATTTCAAACGACCGTATTCACGGAACCCCTTGTATAATGTTGCTCATAGATGAACGTGATCACGACATTCGAGATCCACACCTATCCTGAAAATTTCAAGTCCCTAGGCGTTTCCGTTCAAAAGTTACAATTTTCTATGGTTTCTATGGTTCTGATCATGCGATCTGAACAAAATTTCACATGTAGCTTGAACACCTCATTTTCCATTTGAGTGCAAAATTTCATCTCGATCAAATCTGTAGTTTTCAAGTAATCAGAGAAACAAAACTTTGAACAGCCATATTTACGGAACCCCTGGTGGAATTTGGCCCATTAACGAACTCAACCGAGGCATTCGGGAACTGAACCCACACTGAAAATTTCAAGTCTCTATGTTGTTCCGTTCGAGAGTTATCGTGCTTACAGACGGCCGGCCGGACGGACGGACAGACTCGAATTTTCCGACGGATTCGTCATCAGTGAGTCGAACATAGTCGATTGAGACCATTTTCGGCCCAAAATTCGAAAAATACAGACATCGTGAAGAAATGATATAGCCCTCGTGTAAGTAGTACGATCGCTCAAAAAGCAAATAGAAAACCTATCCTCGATCAGGAGGAAGTGGATATATTATATATGAATCCATCTATAGCGTTTGCTTCTGATAATTGATGGAACCTACCTCATATAAAGGAAAAGAAAAGATTTAAATTTCAAATTGATTTATGATGAACCTAAAAATGAGGACTTATAAACAAATTCTTCATAGAACAAGGTTTAAATATAAATTGAAGTTATTTTAATATTAATTGAAATTGAAACGAACGAACGATCAAACAAATCTTTGGCAGCAATGTTATTCGCCTGAATGTAGTTGCAGCTTTTGCGCCGTTAAAACTTATTCAAAAACAGCATGTTAGGAGTATGTCATCAGAAGTCAATTCAGTAGATTTAGCTTTTTACAAAACTCTGAATCTTTTTACCATCATCCCAAAAGTATTTTCAACCAGACGACTGCCTTGCAATGTCTATAATTATAACTTTTTTTATTATACTAATTCCATTTGGTTCATAAAATTGGCCGTGATGCTCCATCTCCTATGAAAATATATGGCAGGACTCCAACTATTCAGATGAATAAGCCGTACTCCGTCTAGAGTGTAGGGACAGGTTCAGATTTGTCGAAAGTCAGTTTTGAGGGCGGCGTCCGGGTTCGTGCAGCGATGGGGCCTTAAGTTTTTTTTCAAAGTGCAAACAATCATCAGAGGTAAAACGTTGACATTGTTGCCATAGCTTGCTTAGAATAAGGCCAATAAAAAATAAGTTGAAAAATGATTCCTTCTGTCTGTTTTGTACGATAAAATTTAGGGAAAACGAAAGGAAACGATTTTAGGAGTAAAAGAAACATTTATGTTCAATGTTTGAAATATTCATATTATAGTTGCAGAGCATGCTAAAAGTAAAGAATCATGAACCGGGTAATATCAGAAATTATCAAGATCGCTCTGAGAACAATGTGAAACACCTCTCAAAAATGAACATCGTGAAGCTTATTCAGTGGCATGCAGCCTTCTTTGGCTGAGTTATATGAAGGCTGGTAATTTGGCCTCACCCCTAAATTCGTTTAGCATACCATCAGCTCGTTCAGTGCCTTTGACAAGTCAAATTCGGTGTTTTTGATGCATATTCTCTGTAAGGTAAAAACGGAGCAGATCGATAACGATAACATAACGATCGGATGGCGTTCAACATTACAGAATATGAACTCAGAAAATGGGTATACAACTTCAGCTTTTACTTTTTTGAAGGATCCAAGTATCTAGGGAAATTAGCTGGGCGAATCTGGCGAATTCAGGATGTTTATACTTCTGCAACGGCATGCATCAACTTTATAATAATAAGAAATATAACATAAAGAATGTTGTATTTTTTGAGCGCTCGTACAACTTACACAAGGGCTATATCATTTCGTCACGATGTCTGTATTTTTCGAATTTTGAGCCGAAAATGGTCTCAATCGACTATGTTCGACTCACTGATGACGAATCCGTCGGAAAATTCGAGTCTGTCCGTCCGTCCGTCCGGCCGTCCGTAAGCACGATAACTCTCGAACGCATCAACCTAGAGACTTGAAATTTTCAGTGTAGGTTGATATCGCAAATGCCTCGGTTTAGTTCGTTAATGGGCCAAATTCCACCAGGGGTTCTGTGAATATGGCCGTTCGAAGTTTTGTTCCCCTGATTACTTGAAAACTACAGATTCGATCAAGATGAAATTTGGCACTCAAATGGAGAATGAGGTGTTCAAGCTACTTGTGGAATTTTGTTCAGATCACATGACCAGAACCATAGAAACCATAGAAAATTGTAACTTTCGAACGGAAAGGCCTAGGGACTTGGAATTTTCAGGATAGGTGTGGATAACGAATGTCGTGATCACGTTCATCTATGAGCAAAATTATACAAGAGGTTCCGTAAATATGGTAGTTTGAAATTTAGTTTTCTTGATAATTTCAAAACTACAGATTCGATCGCGACGAAATTTTGTATACTTATGGAGAATGATATATTCAAGCTACATTTCTCCATATCACATGACCAGAACCATAGAAACCATAGAAAATCATAACTTTCGAACGGAAAGGTCTAGGGACTTGAAATTTTCAGGATAGGTGTGGATCTTGATTGTCGTGATCACTTTCATCTATGAGCAAAATTATACTAGGGGTTCCGTAAATACGGTCGTTTGAAATTTTGGTTTCTCGATAATTTCGAAACTACGGATTCGATCGAGATGAAATTTTGTATTTCAATCGAGAATGATATATTAAAACAATATTTTGTCCTGATCGCATGACCAGAACCATAGAAACCATAGAAAATTGTAACTTTTGAACGGAAAGGCCTAGGAACTTGAAATTTTCAGGGTGGGTGTGGATCGTGAATATCGTGGTCACGTTCATCAATGAGCAAAATTAGACTAGGGGTTCCGTAAATATGGCCGTTGAAAATATTATTTTCCTGATAGTTTCGAAACTACTGATCGGATTGGAATGAAATTATGCACCTTGCATTCAAACTACGTGCAAGATTTTGTCCAGAACGCACCACCAAGTCCATAGATACCGTAGTAAATTATAGCGGATTATCGAAAAAAAATTGATCAGCTGAAGCACTGACATGAAGTCTGGAGTTTCGCCTAAGTTTCAGAATTTTTTTTTGACAGCTGTCGAAAATACCTTCAATTGATTTCTGAAACTGGAAAATGCGAATCTACCTACAAGGTGCATGTACGAGCGCTCAAAAGCTCCTGCCTTCACGGCAGTGCTTTTCTCAATTTTTTATTTGAAGAAATTATTCCAGTTCTCCATTTTAAACCATTTTATTATGCCAACAAAGCATTCAGAATGTAAGAAATAGATAACAAGCAACAACAATGTGTTCTGACAAAATAGGAATAGGTAGATGCCAAATAAATTCCACCCCGAATGCAGTGAATTATGGAAATAAATAAGAATAATATATTATCTGAAAATGAATTATAACTCACTATGAAATATACGAATATTCGCTGCTATCAGGATTCAAGCTGAGAAAAATATTCATGGTTTTGAGGAAACAAATTGGAAAAGGTACGAACAAATTGAATTAAAAATGTGAAATATCTGTACCATCCTACAGGATATCAAAAATATCCTTCAATTATCAGCGTCCTGATTTGTTTTCTTTATTTTATATAAAGGAAGGTATTTGAGGCCAGCCCCCTCCCCGGAGCCTTTGAAGTTTTTAAATGGAAGCCAAACTAAATTGCATTCGAAAAATTCGGCATTCTGTATTATTTATGAGTAAACCTTTGTTTGAGTTCTGATTAGTTAACTGAAATCTGATGAATTGAGTATCGATGATTAATGTTGTAAGGTCGCTTTTGCAATAAAAATAACATCTGACAGCTGTTCCAAATGAAGCAGAAACCTTTCATACCATTTACATATCGCCAAAATTCTTAGACCCTTCTCGTAAATTGTAGAACAAATATTCATTATGGCTGGTTTTCTGTATATTTAATCTTTATTTCTTTCAAAGGCGTTAGGCATCCAAAAATTATACAAAAAATTCAGAAAAGCACTGCCGTGAAGGCAGGAGCTTTTGAGCGCTCGTACATGCACCTTGTAGGTAGATTCGCATTTTCCAGTTTCAGAAATCAATTGAAGGAATTTTCGACAGCTGTCAAAAAAATTCTGAAACTTGGGCGAAACTCCAGAATTCATGTCAGTGCTTCAGCTGATCAATTTTTTTTCGATAATTCGCTAGAATTTTCTACGGTATCTATGGTCTTGGTGGTGCGATTTGGACAAAATTTTGCAAGTAGTTTGAATACATTATTACTCAGCAAGGTGCAGAATTTCATCCCAATCCGCTCAGTATTCTCGGAACTATCAGCAAAAAAATATTTTGAACGGCCATATTTACTGAACCCCTAGTCTAATTTTGCTCATTGATGAACATGACCGCGATATTCGCGATCCAAACCCACCCTGAGAATTTCAAGTTCCTAGGCCTTTCCGTTCGAAAGTTACAATTTTCTATGGTTTCTATGGTTCTGGTCATGAGATCTGGACAAAATATTGTTTTAATATATCATTCTCGATTAAAATACAAAATTTCATCTCGATCGAATCCGTAGTTTCGAAATTATCGAGAAACCAAAATTTCAAACGACCGTATTCACGGAACCCCTAGTATAATTCTGCTCATAGATGAAACTGATCACGACAATCGAGATCCACACCTATCCTGAAAATTTCAAGTCCCTAGGCCTTTCCGTTCGAAAGTTATGATTTTCTATGGTTCGAGTCATGTGATCTGGAGAAATGTAGCTTGAATATATAATTCTCCATAAGTATACAAAATTTCGTCACGATCGAATCTGTAGTTTTGAAATTATCAAGAAAACTAAATTTCAAACTACCATATTTACGGAACACCTTGTATAATTTTGCTCATAGATGAACGTAATCACGACATTCCAGACCCACACCTATCCTGAAAATTTCAAGTCCCTAGGGGGTTCCGTTCAAAAGTTAAAATTTTCTATGGTTTCTATGGTTCTGGTCATGCGATCTGGGCAAAATTTCACATGTAGCTTAAACACCTCATTCTCCGTTTGAGTGCAAAGTTTCATCTCGATCGAATCTGTAGTTTCGAAGTAATCAGGAGAACAAAATTTTGAACGGCCATATTTACGGAATCCCTGGTGGAATTCTGCCCATTAACGAACTTGATCGAGGCATTTGGGATCTGAACCTACACTGAAAATTTCAAGTCTCTAGGTTGATCCGTTCGAGAGTTATCGTGCTTACGGACGGACGGACGGCCGGACGGCCGGACGGACGGACAGACTCGAATTTTTTGACGGATTCGTCATCAGTGAGTCGAACATAGTCGATTGCGACCATTTTCGGCTCAAATATCGAAAAATACAGACATCGTGACGAAATGATATAGCCCTCGTGTAAGTAGTACGAGCGCTCAAAAACATTCCTCTAATTTTAGATAGGTACCAATGTTTCAAAAGTGGTTCATATCGGTTAAGCGTGTTTAGTTTTTCTTTGCAATAATGCATGGCAATAGATTGTCAGTGTTCAATAGAGAAAGAATAGTGGCTTCCCTTTACCAGGAAATTAACAGCGTTGACTGGAGACGTGGAACTGGGCGTCGTAGGCTGACAAATGCAAGAGAAGCTCGGTATCTAACAGGATATGTTCGTCGGAATCGAACCATAACAGTCTCAGCTGTCCGATGTCATATAAGGAGGTTTCTTCCCAGACACATAGCCGCTCGTCTACAGCGGGAATAGAAACACAGAGACTGGGTGTTCGATTAGTGGCGAAATGTCGGTTTTTCGCACGAAACTAGAATTAGTTCAGCTGGTGATAGTCGGCGACACAAAGTTTGTAGGGGGCCAGGGCAATATAGAAGACTATCTTTTGCCAGCGAAGTCGTTGCATACCAAGGAGGATCAGTGATGTTTTGGGGAGGCATAATGCATGATCCTCGTACGCACCTAATTCCCATTCTAGACACTATGAGAGGGGGAAAATATGTTCGAAACATTATTGAACCATCATTTATCCTATTCGACATGAAATTAGGGCCAATTTCATTTTCATGGATGACAATGCTAGGCCCCATCGCACGAGAAGAGTACAAAATGCACTCGAGATTGCGAATATTCAAAGATCACCGTGGCCAGCAAATTCGCCGGACATGAATCCCATTGAGCACATGTGATACTTCGTCAAACGAGCAACCTGAAATAGAATTAATCCTTCTAGCAACCTCCAGGAACTCACACTCGCGGCCCAAGAAAGATGGAAAAACATCCCAATGGATTCCATTAACGCACTTATTGTTTCCATGCACAGGCGCGTTAACACCTTACTTCATATTTGGAAAGTTCTTATCCAAAAAGTTCCTGACCATAACTCTGAAATGAGGTGAAGCCCAACAATCATGCTGCAAATACATTCCTGCAAAATTACCTCATAATATTGTTGTAGCCTACTCAAATAAAAACTAATGGGATTCGACAGAAATTAATTTTCGTGTATGGTTCCTGTGACAACATTTCCGAGGGATGGAGTCTTAAATTTTATGAATGTTCATCTATTTTTTCACTGCTGATCATTTTGATTAAATTATTCAAAATCCATTTCTTCTGAAAAATTCTTGGAATTATTCATTAGAATATGAGAAAAAAAAAACAACAATCAAATTTTCGAATTCTGTCTCAATGTACGACATTTTGGTGGAGCAAGTGGAATTTCACTATCGAATTAAATCTTTCGACAAAGATTTTGATGGGTCCAATGTCGTGCGGGACACTAAAATCTACTGATCCCCATCAATTTTCTGCTTTTTCCGGATATTCTGATCAAATTCCAATATTCCGTCATACGGAAATTTTTTTATTGACTGTGAGACTTCGATTTCTGAAACTAGAAGCATCAAATACGTAGGAATCACAATTTATCAACAATTAATGTTTTCAAATTTCAATACATACGCAAGCATCTAAGCACTATTAAATAACGAATAAAGGCCTGGATGAATAGTAAAACAAGACAAGGTCATGATTGTTTTAATCTACATAATAAACATTATTGAGCGCTCGTACTACTTACACGAGGGCTATATCATTTCGTCACGATGTCTGTATTTTTCGAATTTTGTGCCAAAAATGGTCTCAAACGACTATGTTCGACTCACTGATGACGAATCCGTCGGAAAATTAGAGTCTGTCCGTCCGTCCGGCCGTCCGTATACACGATAACTCTCGAACGGAATGTCCTAGAAACTTGAAATTTTCAGGGTAGGTTCGAATCTCAAATGCCGCGGTTGAGTTCGTTATTGGGCAAAATTCGCCGAGGGGTTCCGTAAATATGGCCGCTCGAAATTTTGTTCTTCTGATTACTTTGAAACTACTGATTCGATCGAGATGAAATTTTGCACTCTTATGGAGAATTAGGTGTTCAAGCTACATGCAAAATTTTGTTCAGCTCGCATCACCAGAACCATAGAAACCATAGAAAATTGTAACTTTCGAACGGAAACGCCTAGGGTTTTGAAATTTTCAGGATAGGTGTGGATCTTGATTGTCGTGATCACTTTCATCTATGAGCAAAATTATACCAGGGGTTCCGTAAATATGGTCGTTTGAAATTTAGTTTTCTTGATAATTTCCAAACTACAGATTCGATCGTGACGAAATTCTGTATGATAATGGAGAATGATATATTCAAGCTACATTTCTCTAGATCGCATGACCAGAACCATAAAAACCATAGAAAATCATAACTTTCGAACGGAAAGGCCTAGGGACTTGAAATTTTCAGGGTGGGTTTGGATGAGCAAAATAAGACTAGGGGTTGCGTGAAAATTGCCGTTTAAACTATTTTTTTCCTGATAGTTTCTAAACTACTGATCGGATTGGAATGAAATTTTGCACCTAGCTGAGGAATAATGTTTTCAAACTACGTGCGAAATTTTGTAAGATCGCATCACCGAGACCATAGATACCGTAGAAAATTCTAGCGAATTATCGAAAAAAAATTGATCTGCTGAAGCACTGACATGAAGTCTGGAATTTCGCCTAAGTTTCAGAATTTTTTTAACAGCTGTCGAAAATTCCTTCAATTGATTTCTAAAACTGGAAAATGCGAATCCACCTACAAGGTGCATGTACGAGCGCTCAAAAGCTCCTGCCTTCACGGCAGTGCTTTTCTAAATTTTTTATTCCCATAATGCTGACCACCTGATGATAATGTCGATATCAGGTATGACTTATACTTAACGATAATGGATAGCTTGAACCGATGAAGACCAATACTTACCCGATTTTAGACAGCTTGAACAGATGAAGTAGGTACTCACCTGGTTAGATATTTCAAACACTGAGAATGAATGATGAAAAAAAAATGTTCTTGATTTTTCTTCAATTTATCTGTAAAGAACTATTTTTCAGAAAAATCATTAATTTGGTGTCAGTTACAGGTTTTAATACCTTATTATATATCTACGGATATGTATTTGATTCATTTTAAATAAACTCATTCATGCCCCCAGGGGGCTTTTAGTCAGTGACATTTCGACGATACCCAGCTTCAGTGGATCTCTGAGATTTTCGTCCAATTTTCTTCAACTCTCGACTTTTTTGGGTTGTGTTGGAGTAATAAAAAGTCACATGAAATCTTTGTTTCAAATTTAATTTCAACCCGGGATACCAAATTTCATGATATAATTATAATTTGAATTTTTTCCACTATTTGCAGTATGGAATTAACATTAAATTTCATTCTGATGGAACTTTAATAAATATTGCGTCAACGTCTTTCACGCGATGAAAAAAAAAACAAATGCTACTTGCTTTGGGGGACAAGATCTAAATAATCCGGTTGTGTGGTGATTCTGCAGATGAGATGCTGCAGAAGGCAATAATAGAAGAATGAAATCATCATTTGGAACATTTTTAGTTTCTCTGGCACTCATATGTCGAACGAAAGTAAAAATTCGTAAATGAACAAAAAAACCGAAAAAAAATTATACATTTCTCATGAAATTAGGTATCCTGGGTTGAAATACAATTTGATTGATTTGAAGCAACTTTTTCCAGCAATTTTTTTCGATATCTCTAACAAGATATCGAGAACGGGCATTTTTTCGAAGGACATATGCTCAGAAAAATCTTTGAATGATCGAAATTAAAACTTCTTTTCTGAAACATTTGAGAGCATTCTATATTCCATATATTCATGGTCCCAACAAGATCATTGCCATGAAAACATATTATGCATATTCATAATTGCCGTGTAATTCTTCATTAAAAATTCATTCACTCAAGTAATGAAGATATCTTGTATTCGTTTAGTTCTTTAGGAGACTTTGTATATGCGAGATAAATCGGTTTGCCTATAATATTATCTTCGGTGATGGCAATACAAGTTTGGGGTTTTGAACAATATTTCAAGAATATTAAAGGTCGTTACTGAGATATTACATCTTCGGCTCTGATTAACCTCACAAACTTCCTCCAAGGGCGGTCGGCTCGTTCTGGAAACTCAACATCATGACGACCATGTATACCGATTCGCTATCAGCCATTCGAAACTCACTTACACGAAGACCGGCCAAAGTTCCTGTCTTACAAGGAGCAGAACTGCTGGATCGTAACATGCGGATGCTTCCAGCGATGCGATATATTTGGTTGGCGACGACAAATGGAGATCTGAATATAATTTACAAGTTGTTAGCCTGCCGCTCTTCGAGCGAAACTAATTTGGCGCTAATTTATGTACATCGAGATTGAAGATGGTGTAGATCGCAGGGACTCGGCGTACCTTCAAAGGATTATCGTCCAGACGGAGGCGTTTCTTGTTTTGGCTCTGATTTGATGTAATTGATAGTTTTGTTTTTGCGCGGATCCGGTGCACCGAGAAACGGTAATAGGGAAGTTCTTTACTCGGAAATTCTTGGGATTTTGAGGATATATAATTGAAGTCTTATACACGATTCAATGTGGCCATCCCACCGTCGGGACCAAACCTGTTGGCCCAGACAGTTGGTCGTTCGTGACACCAATCTGCCAAACACAGGTCCGTACGTACACAATCTGCCAACTCATAATACTGATACCATAGTTCATTACACTGAACTGCATTGGATAGACTACTGATTTTTTCTAATGAAAGACCAACCGTCCTATTAAGGATTTCTTCTTGGGCTGGGACTACATATTGTCCTACTTTTGGGGACACCAAGTTGGTCACACAGGAACCAATTGAAAAAAGCAGTTGACATCACTGTTATACACAATCATTTCCCTACTCTCAGTCTGGAAATAAGAAACCTGCGGATACCTATAGATCAGATAACTAGAAAAAATCAAATGTATTGAACCTGACTTGTACACACCATCAGAAATTGTCAATCATCCTTTATCTCCTATAACCTAGTGTAAAGAGATATTATTCAGCATTGAAAGGCTGTACAATGTATGTATCGTAATAAAACCTTGAAAGAGGCTATAGAGTTTCTCCGATGCGAAATATGTGGACACGTCCATAGCAACTATACTTTTCAATTCATGTGTAGGAAATCCTTAGGGTCGTCGAACAGCAGTCATTACTATTAACTAACAAAAGTTCTTTGCAAATACAAGCTGGTTATAGGAAGAAAGAAGGATGAACATATCGAGACCAAACAAGTAGACAGGAAAAATGGAGAACAACAGAAGAAACAAGAAAACAACACAAAACAGATCAAAATAAGGGATGACCTTGACGAATTCACTAAAAAAAACTTTTGGAGAATACTGTTGAAATTTGAAAGAAAGATCGAGACGAAAAATCAAAATCTCATAGGGAATATAAATTAATGTTTAATACAAACCTACAAGCAAAACAAGCCTTGAATTAGTTTCATGAAATATAAACGGATAACGGTCTCGAAGATCTGAAATAGAAGAAACATCAGCTGAAAAACAACCTGATGTTATCATTTGATAATAATGAGATTTATAGATATGACAGACCAAAGAGCAACGGAGGGGCGTCACTGTGATTGTTGAAACGTGAACCATCCCTCCCTAGAAATTGTGAATGAGGCAAATATAGAGGTTAGTTCAAAAATTGTCAATACAAATCGCGAGCAATTTAGAATAACATCGATAACAAGCAACCCTGAAAAATCTTTTTGGAAGAACATGTGAATAAACTACTAGAAGGATGATGGCCTTTAATGATAATCCGGGACATAATTGCTGAATCGCCTGAATGGAAAATCAAGATGCAAATGGAAGAAAATTCAAAACGTATGTAGAAAAGCAAGACCACTACTATGGTTCTAGTACCATATGTTGCGACTGCCTGATGAGTTGGATATGATTATCTTTGGGGGCATGGATCGAGACAAGAAGATATCGGAATGATAGAAAACATTGATTGGGAGAAATATAATGAAATAGTACAACTGGAGATCGTGGAAATTCCATTGATCAATACCATCGAGAACCTAGAAACCAAATAAGAAGAAGCCTATGAAGATGCTTGGATTAGAATGAATAAGCCTGGGCCAAAACAACCTCAAGGGAAAACTCTACGGAATATAAAATCTGATTAAGACAAATCGAAAAATAGGAGAAAGGTGAAGGATAAACAAAAGGAGAGTAAATAGAAGAGAACTTGACGGGCCGAGCCAAAATACACAAAAATAGGGAACCCTTAGGGAACTGATGGAAAACAAAATTGAAAAGCACTGCCATGAGGTCAGGAGCTTTTGAGCGCTTCTGATCTGTTATAGATTATCGATAATCAAACAATTATTTTCGTTTGTTCTACTGATATAGTAGAGTCGGGTGAGATGGCCACCGTTTTGCAAAGTATGCGCCTGCAAGTTTTTTTTTATGTTTAGGATTATATCATATTTTTATTTCAACAGCTTAAGTATCACCCAAACAGGTAGGTAAATTAACAGGGTCAAAATACTTTTAGAATTTTCGTTTTTATTATTCATAAATATAAGTGTTATGTGGCCATCTATCCCGGTTCAGTAGGGTTAGTTGGCCATATGGTTGGAAAGCCCTTTTTTCTTGTTTGGTTTTCTTTACAGATCTTTTTTTCACCTTCTTTCTAGGAATACCATAAGTTTTTGAGGCTCCGGTTACAGATCCGTTTATGACTTTTCGTTCCATTGATGGCTTTCGATTTTCTTTTGAAGTGTAGTTTCCACGATTTGAGTTCTTTCTGTTATACTTCATTGGCATTATTCCGCAGTAAACTCGAAGGGGCGACAATCTGTAAAGAGAAAGACGTAAAAACTAAATGGCCATCTATCCCTACAGTTTGGTGGCCATCTCTCCCGAATGCTAGGGAGTGATGGCCACGTGATAATAATAATCCACTGCATGCTTTCAACAAGTTTTGGTGGTGAGAATTATAGAAGGAACATCGTACTCACCTTATACGTTGAAATCACCGATAAATTTACTTTCACACAATAACAGTAGTAGACAATAAGAATCTATTAAATAATTTCACAAGGACGCGCTAGTATTTTTATTTTCTGGCTGCTCTAATAACACTTTGACGTATTCGAAAACACATGGGTCCTACTCACACATGGACGAAGATCGCTAGGGAGGACAAGCAGCGCTATAGAACGACGCGTTATGGTGATTTAGCTGTTGGCCATCTCTCCCGGCTGGCCATCTCACCCCACTTTATCCTATTGATATCGAATGATCGAAGAAACGTACTATAACCAGATAATCAGATGTATATGTTCTCCATACTTTACATAATTTTTGCTCTTCTGTTACCATTTCATTGTTTTCATTTAGTATACCTAATACGGGTTGGTTTTTTCTGGAATGCGTTACCTCTTTCATTTTCTTATGAACTCCGTGGCTGTCCGGTTTATTCTGAAGTAATTCAATATCTTCACATCTTTATTTCATCCACTCTTCTTTTGCTATTCGGATTTTTATTCTTATTTCTCTATTTATGTGCTTGTATTTCTCCGATTGTTCATCATCAGCAGCTTCTGTCATTCGTTCCTACTTGGTCTCTGGGCTGGCATATCCTATTTCTTCTTGTTCTTCTTTTACTCTTGCATGTTTAATTTGATCCCAGACATTTTCTGTATCCGTATCTGGTGTTGTATTGGGCTTTATTGCTGCAAATTCTCCATTTATTCGTTCTTTTGCCTCCGTCTGTTTATCTTTGTCTTCAAGTTTTTCCATTTCAACACTCTTTTTGTTACACTTTCTCAGCTCTTTTAACCTCACATTCAGGTTACCTAACACTGGATAATGGTCTGAGCCTTTTTCCGCCCCAGGTTATGCTTTTATGCCTTTTATGGCCGTGTGCACCGAACAATTTAACTCAGGATTATCTTTCAATTCTGATTAAACCTCTTATTTGTGTTGCACCGCATTTTAATCTCGGTACAAATAATCTTACTCCTAGATTAAATTAATCCGCCAAACTTGTCGGATTATTCACGACTTGAAAATTTATTCCACCTTTATAACTTATAAGTTATATATTTACGAAAAAATAATTTCTTTGCAATATAAATGTGTAATAAATCATAACATTATAACATAACTTGAAACAAAATAGCATGTATAATTTTCAAAAGTACCAAATAACAAAAATATCTCTTTCCATTTGTTTAAATACAGTGAAATGAATAACTTGTAACATATACAGGGTGTATCAGTTTCAGCAAATTTTAATGGATCATTCTCCTTTTTGCAAAGAAATTATTTTTTTTGGTAAATTTCATCAGCCTGTATCTTCCTTAGGAACCGAGAAACCGAGAGGTATATAATATAAATTTTTCCAAATTAGAACAACAAGGAGAATGATCCATTAAAATTTGCTGAAACTGATACACCTTTATGAGGTACCTATATATGTTACTATTACTTGAAACAAAAACATTAGGATTTTATTCTTACGTCTTATTTTATGTGACAATTCCGACAAGAACGCCAAATATCTTAGATTAGAGTCTAAGGCTAGGAACATAGTGAAGCGACCAGGAGGTGCGAAGAGGACAGCTGAGAGGATAGCGGTTCCCGAGAGTAGCGGCGATGACGAGTTGTCATCTAATAGTGAGGCGATCAAGAAAGCAGAGCGATAGTCGAGTTTGATTATTATAGAGGTGGCGTATGTTCGAATTATGGATTTAAATGAATTTATATAGGTAGTTTGAACAATGTATTAGCGATCACGAATTCCTATTCTTGGCAAAATTGTACCAGATTGTCTCTCCTACTATTGCGTTCACCTAGGCCGTATCTACCGACGATTTTATCCACCTCAATGTCGCCAACCTTCGCTTTGAAATCGCCCATTATTATTTCCTAGCAGTTCTCTTATTTCTTCATTAAATGTTTCTTCCTCTCGATCATCTTTTTCTGTGGTTGGAGCATAGCACTGTATTATATTTATGTTTGTAGGTTGGGCATTTAGTTTGAGCCTTGAAGAACATGGCTCTATCTGAGAGAGGAATGAAGCTAATTACAGATCGACTTGTTTTGTTGTTTAATAAGATACAGACTCCATCAAGCTACGTATCGACGAGGTTTCTGGTCGAGATAAAAGGCGCCTTGCGATCAATTACTCGCTGTGTTTGGACCAGTATACATCGTTTTTTGCCTCGCTCAAGGCGAATCGAAGGATTAACACCGGGAGCTATCAAAATGGACAATGATAAGTGTTTGTTATTGATTGATTTATACAAAGAACATCCTTTGTTGTGGCATCCAAAGAATAAATAGTTTATTTTTTATGTATCTTCAACTGCTTCAAATTTCCTATCTTGCATTAGCCGATTCATACACTGAAGTCGGCTTTCTCTTTCGTTTCGTCCTATCTGCCAAAATTCGATGAATTACAATAAAAGAAAATGCCGCGACAGCTGTACGCGAAAACTGCGGTGCCATGGTGGATTGCCTAGCACTACTGATGGCTCGCTCTGCCTCGCGTGCTTGCCTCATCTGTCCAAAATTACTCATCGAGGCCGCCTCGCGAGGCATGCCTCGCGACGATGCCTCGCGAAGATGCCTCGCGGCCTGCCCCGCGCAGTCGATACGTAGCTTTAGGATGGTTTCTTTCATCGCTACAGTGTTGTTTTTTTCTTTTGACATTTTCCACTTCCGGGCCATTGGGTTTCGCTTAAACCTAGAGCTACGTATCGACTGCGCGAGGCAGGCCGCTAAGCATCTTCACGAGGCATGCCTCGCGAGGCGGCCTCGATGGGTAATTTTGGACGGATTAGGCAAGCACGCGAGGCAGAGCGAGCCATCAGTAGTGCTAGGCAATCCACCATGGCACCGCAGTTTTCGCGTACAGCTGTCGCGGCATTTTCTTTTATTGTAATTCATCGAATTTTGGTAGATAGGACGAAACGAAAGAGAAAGCCGCGTTGGTGGATGAAAGAATTATTCAAAAATCGACTTCAGTGTATGAATAGGCTAATGCATGATATGATATTTGAAGCAGTTGAAGATACCATCAAAAATTTACTTTTTATTCTTTGGATCCCACAACAAAGGATGTTCTTTGTATATATCAATCAATAACAAACACTTATCATTGTCCATTTTGATAGCTCCCGGTGTTAATTCTTCGATTCGCCTCGAGCGAGGCTGAAAACTATATATACTGGTCCAAACACAGCGAGTAATTGATCGCGAGGCGCCTTTGATCTCGACCAGAAACCGACATCCGTTGGCTCAGGGTGAGGCAACATCGAGCGCGAGGCAGGTATCGACTTTGGGAGGCGTGCCTCGCGAGGCACCTTCGCGCAGTCGATACGTAGCTCAGGATGTTGATCTTCAGTCTGTGCATTTATCTGACGGTATTGTCAGGTTTTTCTGCCATGAACAGATTCCTTATATTCCAGGTGCAGATTCTGTGAGTTCGGATTTTATTGTTTTCTACTCCTGTGTGGGTCTGAGATTTACTATATTTTGAACCTTTTTTGATGTTATATTTTCATTGGCCTTACACGGGTTTCGCAGGCTGACGACCTGGGAGGCCCCATAGTCTATTTGTGAGTTTCCTCCCCTGCCGGATCTTGTGTTCCGTACATCATGATCAGAACTTTCTATTCGTTCGTTTGATGCCATTCTTGCTATACTAGGGATGTCCATAGGGACCTTCAATGAAGTGGTTTCCCGTTGACTTCTTCATTCCCACGCCGTTGACTGCTTGCAGTTCATCCGCCTTTTGGATCGATTTCTCACTCCAAGGACAAGAGAGTGCCTTACCTCTAGTTTGCTCATCCACCTTCTTCAGAAAATACTGTTGGCAATACTGAGGGATCTGCTTATACCGTCAGATACTTGGACGCCAGATCCTTGTTAGTTTTATAGCAAGGTGTACCGCGTGCAGGTGAGTTTGATATTTGGGCTGGTATTTCTGTACCGTCTGTAACATCTGTACACCCTTGAAATTATCAATAAAACTAAATTTCGAACGGCCATATTTACGAAGCCCCTTGTCTTGTTTTGCTCGTTGATGAACGTGACCGCGACATCCGAGATCCTCACCTATCCTGAAAATTCCAAAACTTGAAATTTTCAGGGTAGGTTCAGATCTCGAATACCGTGGTTGGAGTTCCGTAAATATGGTTCGTCCTGATAATTTCAAATCACGGATTCGATCGTGATGAAATTTTGTATTTTAAAGGAGAATGATATATTCAAGCTATATTTTTTTCAGATCGGATAACTTCAACCATTTTAAATTCCAACGAATTATTGAATAAAAAATTATCATATCAGCTGATTCGATTTAATTGACAAAGAGCTTCTGTCATCTATTCGACAGCTATCAAAAATTTCTTCAATTGGTTTCTAAAGCTGGATAATACGAATTTACCTACAAGGTGGATGAACGAGCGCTCAAAAGCTCCTGAATTCACGGCAGAGCTTTTCAATGTTCATAAATTTTATAATACATAATAATTGACTAGATGGTTGGTTCTGTTTTTCTAAACAGAGACCTGTGGAATTCAGTTCAAACGTCATTTATGCGTAATCACAAATTGCATTACACAGTAAAATGAAAAATTTCAATTTACATACATAACAACAACAATATTTACCCGTGTGTAATGTCCATTTCAGTTTTCTTTCGAATTGAGCGATTCGGTCGGACGGGCAAATTCCGTTTCATATTGGAGCGCATATGTAAATCCATGATAAATATTTGTTTTGTATATTCATTAGGGTATTCAGTAGGCATGAATTATTATTCGCTCTGGATGTTGAAGGAGTATGGAACGGCGCTCCCTTGAAATAACAAGGGAGTCCAGGGAAGAAACGGCTGGATCCGCCCACGATTGTTTTCTTTGAGTATTTGGTCTCTAGATAATTTCTGTATTTATGGCTTTTGCTATCGAACTTCTTCACAATACAATATCTGTCTTTGCTGAATGAACAATAATCTGTTAAACGTACATTGGCCTAGCAGGGGGAGGAGGGGGTGCTGGTTAATTAACCTCTAGCCACTCTAAAATATAAATACAGAAAAAAATTTACACACCTAGAAATCTGAAACAGCAGATTGAGTTCAGTTCAAGCAGGTCGTGCTTCACACAAAGTCTCACACTGTTCTATGTTCTATCTATCGGAGATAGTTCGTCTATGAGGATTCCCACTGACTGAAAAAAAAAGATAGGTCCGCGGACCCCTCTGAAAGCTTACTAGCTATATCCAAGTACAACAGAATATTTCGCATCTCGCATTTTCTTTGTTCGCAATTCATCAAAAATTCAATGAGTTTGGTTTCTACTCTATTGGCAACGCTAACCCGGCCTCAGCTTCTTGTACAATGTTGCATATTACTATATTATGCAGTTTTAACCGACATTCTCCTGAAAAACTGATAAAAGTCGGAAACCTTCGTCAACGGGAAGTACCTGAAATGAAAGAACTCAAAAACAAAGTAGATGCAGTGCATACGATTTTTCAAATTAAGCGGGATGATGAGTCGAAGTAGGTTTATTCAAAATTGAAACAAAACCTCAAACATCTTATAAATGATACTAAAAAAATTCAAAACGCCAAAATGGTCAATGAATCCGATAAAAACATTAGAGCTCAGTGGCGGCTCGTGGCACTTGAAGCAGGTGAAGCCCAAAGAATGAATAAATTTTCTACGCCACCTTGGTGCTTAGACACCTGAGGTATTATTTCGAGGTCATCGCCAATAATAACCCTACTGAAACCATAAAAAATACTTTTAAACTGTAAAATTCATTTTCAACAACAAAAACTGATAACTAAAAAGAATCGAGAAAAGCATTGCCGTGAATTCGAGAGATTTTAGCGCTCGTTCATCCAGCTTGTGGGTAGATTCGCATTTTCCAGTTTTGAAAAACAATTGAAAAAATGATTGACAGCTGTCAAAAAATTCCAAACCAAGTCGAAACTCCAGACTTCACGTCAGTGCTTTAGGTTACCAATTGTTCTTTTCGATAATTCGCTAGAATTTTCTACTGTATTATTGGTATTGGTAATGCGATATGGACAAAATTTCGCACGTGGTCGAATAAATTATTCTTCATCTATGTGCAAAATTTCATTTCAATCCAAACAGTAGTTTCGAAATTATCAGAAAAAAAAATTTTCAACCGCTATATTTACGGAATCCTTTGTCTAATTTCACTCATTGATGAACGTGAGCGCGACATTCGAGATCCGAACCTACCCTGAGAATTTCAAGTCCCTAGGCCTTTCCGGTCGAAAGTTATAATTTTTTATTATTTCTTTGATTTTGGTCATGCGATCTGGACAAAATGTAGCTTTAATATATCATTATTATCATTTGCCTTCAAAATACAGAATTTCGTCACGATCGAATCCGTAGTTCTGAAATGATCATAAAAACTGAATTTCGACCATATTGACAGAACCCCTAGTCTAATTTTGCTCATTGATGAAAGTGACCGCGACTTTTGAGATCCACACCTAACCTAAAAATTTCAAGTCCCTAGGCCTGTCTGTTCGAAAGTTATAATTTTCTATATTTTTAGTCATCCGATCTGGACAAAATTTCGCATCTAGCTCGGACTCGTCATTCTCCATTTTAATGCAAAATTTAATCTCGATCGAATCAGTAGTTCCGAAGGAATCAGGAGAACAAAATTTCGAATGGCCATATTTCTGTTGGAATTCTGCCCTTTAACGAACTCAACCGCGGCATTCGAGAACTGAGCCCACACTGAAAATTTCAAGTGTCTAGGTCGTTCCGTTCGAGAGTTATCGTGTATACGGCCGGCCGGACTGTCGGACGGACAGACTCGAATTTTTCGACGGATTCGTCATCAGTGAGTCCAACCTTGTCCATTGAAACCATTTTCGGCTCCAAATTCTAAAAATATAGACATCGTGAAGAAATTATACAGAGAAATGTATGAGAGGTTTATGAATAATAAGAAAGTCAGAAACCCAAACTCATTTTTCTTTACACCAACCACACCAGAGGAAGTCCAGTGCTGTGTTCGCGAATTGAACATAAAATGGACGGGAGATATTCACGAATTCTCAGTGAGGTTACTGAAAAAAGTTATTTACTGCTCGACGGAACCATTGTCCGAAATAATAAATGACTGCTTCGAACAGGGTTACTTTCCAGATTTACTAAGGGTTGCCAGCCTCATTCCCGTTCACAAAAATGGCGATCAAGATGAACTTGATAACTACAGACTGATATCATTCCAAAAATATTGGAGTCTCTCATCGAGAGGAGGCTGGTCTCATACTTGGGGGGAAATTCACTGCTAAGTCTCCAGCAGAATGAATTTCGAAAATCGAATTCTTAAACAACCGCATTAGCTGAAATAATTGAGTTCATAGCGAGGGCATTAAATGGGTCGAAAGAGAAAGTCTCAACATGCATGGATTTGAGCAAAGCCTTTGACTGCGTCAATCACAAAAAACTGATATCCAAACTACAACACATTGGAATAAGAGGAAACGCTTTGAAATTGATCACATCCTACCAACAGGACCGTCAACACAGTATGGCAGAAGGTCGTCAAAACGGAAAATCATCTCGGGGATCCCACAGGTATCTATGCTTGGACCAGTTCTTTTTTTAACTTTCATAGACGATCTGATCTGCAACGTTATTGCAGATGAAGAAATATTATTTTCGAGGACACATCCTTTTTGAACAGGGCAAAAACTGATCAACTCCTTCGGGAAAAGGCCGGAACATTGAGGCGAAATGCACCTGAATGGTTCGGCAGCAATGATATGAAGGTCAACCCAGAGAAAACACAGAGTTTGGTCATCACCACCAGACAACATAACATCTCCACAGTGGATGTAACAATCAGTAGGAATTTGATACGAACGCAGCATGTGAATAGGTTCTGTAAGAAGCTCTCTTCTGCACTATCCGCAATGAGACAAATTAAGAAAATACTATGCGAAAAAGAAGCTCTACTTACCTACCATGCTCAGTTTCACGGACGTATGGTCTATAGTATAATTCTGTGGGGATCGTCCCCAGATGCACATATAGTTTTTGTGAAACAGAAAAAGGCCTTGAGATTGATAGCGAGAATTGACCAGAGAACAAGCTGCAGGCCATTCTTCATCAAATACAGAATACTCACCTCACCATTTTATTACATACTAGATTGCCTCTTGTGAGTCCACGAGGATATAAGTATGTTTTTGAAACAGATTCACGACCATCAGACAAGATCCTGGGACAACTTTGTGTCCCGAATACAACGTTTAACAAAGACACGGAACACGCATATTTACAATTCGCTGAAAATGTTCAACTTCCCGAGCGAATAGTACTACTCAGTAGTTCGGCATTCAGGAGGAGGATTAAGGCTCTGCTTACCGATAATGGGTTTTATTCTGTGGAAGAGTTCATGGAATACCAATTTTGAATGCATTCAAACAATATATTCACTTGTATATATAAAGCAAAATTGTAAATCTCATAATTTTGTATCTGTTTATTTAAGTAGCTGTTGTGACACATCCTGTAATTTATTGAGGGAAGAATAAAGATATAAGATGAGATAAAATGTTAATTAAGCCTAACTTAACCCTATCCTAACCCTAACCTAACCCTATCGTGACCCTAACCTAAACCTAACCAAACCTAACCTTGACCTCCCATTTTTTTTCGGGTTGTTCAAAGGAATCTGTTGCCAGATTCAACTACGACCCGTGTCGTGGGATATGTCGGTTTGGCTTGATGTTGTTGCCGGCCGACTAAAAAAAAATTACGGAAAGCACTGCCGTGAAGTCAGGAGCTTTTGAGCGCTCGTACATCCACCTTGTAGGTAGATTCGCATTTTCCAGTTTTAGAAATCAATTGAAGGAATTTTCGACAGCTGTCAAAAAAATTCTCAAACTTTACGAAACTCCAGACTTTGTCAGTGCTTCAGCTGACCAATTTTTTTTCGATAATTTGGTAGAATTTTCTACGGTATCTATGTTCTTGGTGATGCGATCTGGACAAAATTTCTCACGTAGTTTGAATACATTATTCCTCAGCTAGGTGCAAAATTTCATTCCAATCAAATCGGTAGTTTCGAAATTATCAGGAACAGAATATTTTGAACGGCCATATTTACGGAACCCCTAGTCTAATTTTGCTCATTGATGAACGTGACCGTGAAATTCGCGATCCAAACCCACCCTGAAATTTTCAAGTTCCTAGGCCTTTCCCTTCGGAAGTTATAAATTTCTATGGTTTCTATGGTTCTGGACATGCGATCTGTACAAAATGTTGCTTCAATATATCATTCTCGTTTAAAATACAAAATTTTATCTCGATCGAATCCGTAGTTTCGAAATTATCGAGAAAACAAAATTTCAAACGACCGTATTTACGGAACCCCTAGTATAATTCTGCTCATTGATAAACGTGAACGCCACATTTCAGATCTACACCTATCCCTAGGCCTTTCCGTTCGAAAGTTAAGATTTTCTACGGTTTCTATGGTTCTGGTCATGCTATCAAGAGAAATGTAGCTTGAATATAACATTCTCCATTAGTATACAGAATTTCGTCACGATCGAATCTGTAGTTTGGAAATTATCAAGAAAACTAAATTTCAAACGACCATATATACGGAACCCCCAGTATAATTTTGCTCATAGATGAAAGTGATCACGACAATCGAGATCCACTCCTATCGGTTTTTTTTTCAAGTCTCTAGGCGTTTCCGTTCAAAAGTTACAATTTTCTATGGTTTCTATGGTTCTGGTGATGCGAGCTAAACAAAATTTTGCATGTATCTAATTTTCCATCAGAGTGCAAAATTTCATCTCGATCGAATCTGTTGTTCCAAAGTAATCAGGAAAACAAAAGTTCGAGCGGCCATATTTAC
Organism: Aphidecta obliterata; assembly: GCA_963966015.1. Taxonomy (NCBI): domain Eukaryota; kingdom Metazoa; phylum Arthropoda; class Insecta; order Coleoptera; family Coccinellidae; genus Aphidecta; species Aphidecta obliterata. The sequence goes on from OZ014432.1 coordinate 3,128,116, forward strand.
GGAACCCCTCGGCGAATTTTGCCCAATAACGAACTTAACCACGGCATTCGAGATTCGAACCTACCCTGAAAATTTCAAGTTTCTAGGACATTCCGTTCGAGAGTTATCGTCTGTACGGCCGGACGGACAGACTCGAATTTTTCGACGGATTCGTCATCAGTGAGTCGAACATAGTCGTTTGAGACCATTTTCGGCTCAAAATTCGAAAAATACAGACATCGTGACGACATGATATAGCCCTCGTGTAAGTGGTACGAGCGCTCAAAAAACACAACTTGGGGATATGCGAGGATCACCTGAAAAGACATCCCGGTCCGTACTTCGTTGATACCGATGAATAGCGATCGTCTCACTCTTTTCTCCTCATGTCAAAGCCGTAAACGCCTTCCAGTATTCTTCATGCTGTATCATTTTCTCTTTTATATTCTCAACTGTCTGTGAGCGGCCTATCTTTCCAGCCAGTGCGTTTCCTTTCTCCGTCTATCTGAGGCAGAGACAGAACATGTGCTTCGGGTCATCTACAACGTGGCAGGCATGACACAGATAATCTCGTCCTACCCTCTTAGTAAAAGTACCATAAGATCCATTCCCTGTCAAAAAATGAGTAAAATAGTACCCGGTCGAGATGGTCACATTGCATCCACTGCTCTCCTGCCATTTTCTCAGTGTCCTCCTTCTTGCCATACGTCGATTGCCTGGTAGTACTCCCTCTACGGTATAAAGGAAGCATCTTTCCGCCACCATTAGATCAATTGGTGGGAAGCCAGCAATCACTTGGACAACCTTCGCCGACACAGTTCTGTATGCCGAAGCTACCCTTATCTCTCAAATTGGATCCAACTGCACACAGTGCGTAAAATTAAATCAATTGCATAAATATTTGACATTATTCTACATTCTTGACAGTTACAAATTCTATAAACATTTTGTATTGGAGAATTTTCTCGGTTTCATTTGATTTTTTCGTCAATTTCCCAATGTTTTCAATAGTTATTCTCCTATTCTGGATAGAGACAAATACAACAAATCAAAAACCATGAACATCATTCCAGCCGTTCTCGAGTTATAAGTATAACCCGACTTTGTTTTATATAGTAAGATTTTAACCCTTCGGTACACACAGAGGCTCTCCGAAAAATTCTCCTTAGATATTCTGCGGATTCTGAACCAAAATTTGGCAGGCCACCAAGATGATTTCTCTGTCCATAAATGTGTATGCTGTAAGACTACTATTTTTAATACAACCGTCTAAATATATTGAACGAATTGACATTATACGAAATGAATTTTTTTTCCGACAGGTGAAGGAAATAATCGCAATGAGGCAAATTGGGACGAGACAGGAAAGAATTGTTGCAAATATGAATGCTTGAATTCATAATATGAAGAATTGGAAATTTAAATTCACGTTTGAAGGTAGCAGTCCAAATGTACAAATCACGATCTGCATTTTTGAGCGCTCGTACTACTTACGAGGGCTATATCATTTCGTCACGATGTCTGTATTTTTCGAATTTTGAGCCGAAAATGGTCTCAATCGACTATGTTCGACTCACCGATGACGAATCCGTCGGAAAATTCGAGTCTGTCTGTCCGGCCGGCCGTCCGTAAGCACGATAACTCTCGAACGGATCAACCTAGAGACATAAAATTTTCAGTGTAGGTTCAGATCCCAAATGCCTCGGTTAAGTTCGTTAATGGGCAGAATTCCACCAAAGGTTCCGTAAATATGGCCGTTCAAAATTTTGTTCTCCTGATTACTCGAAAACTACAGATTCGATCGAAATGAAGCTTTGCACTCAAATGGAAAATGAGGTGTTCAAGCTGCATGTGAAATTTTGTCTAGATCGCATGACCAGAACCATAGAAACCATAGAAAATTGTAACTTTCGAACGGAAACGCCTTGGGACTTGAAATTTTCAGGATAGGTGAGGTTCTGGAATGTCGTGATGACGTTCATCTATTAAAATTATTCTAGGGGTTCCGTAAATATGGTCGTTTGAAATTTAGTTTTCTTGATAATTTCAAAACTACAGATTCGATCGTCACGAAATTTTGTATTTAAATGGAGAATGATATATTCAAGCTACATTTTGTCCAGATCGCTTGACTAGAACCATAGAAAATCATAACTTTCGAACGGAAAGACCTAGGGACTTGAAATTTTCAGGATAGGTGTGGATTTGAAATGTCGCGTTCACGTTTAACAATGATCAGAATTATACTAGGGGTTCCGTAAATACAGTCGTTTGAAATTTTGTTTTCTCGATACTTTCAAAACAACGGATTCGATCGAGATGAAATTTTGTATTTTAATCGGGAATGATATACTAAAGCAATATTTTGTCCAGATCGCATGACCAGAACCATAGAAACCATAGAAAATTGTAACTTCTGAACGGAAAGGCCTAGGAACTTGAAATTTTCAGGGTGGGTTTGGATCGCGAATATCTCAGTCACGTTCATCAATGAGCAGAATTAGACTAGGGGTTCCGTAAATATGGCCGTTCAAAATATTTTTTTCCTGATAGTTTCGAAACTACTGATCTGATTGGAATGAAATTTTGCACCTAGCTGAGGAATAATGTTTTCAAACTACGTGCAAAATTTTGTCCAGATCGCTTAACCAAGACCATAGATACCGTAGAAAATTCTAGCGAATTATCGAAAAGAAATTGATCAGCTGAAGCACTGACATAAAGTCTGGAGTTTCGCCTGAGTTTCAGAAATTTTTTGACAGCTGTCGAAAATTCCTTCAATTGATTTCTAAAACTGGAAAATGCGAATCCACCTACAAGGTGCATGTACGAGCGCTCTGAAGCTCCTGCCTTCACGGCAGTGCTTTTCGTAATTTTTTCTTCTTGTTTCCGTTTATGTATGTTCAGGTTTTTTTTTCGAAAAGCATCAAATGCTGCATGTGAATTCTTTTTACCGAAGAAGTCTGAACTCCGTATGACACGGTGCAGAAATTGGGAGATTCAGACGCATTTCTAATATTTGATCATGCGCAGTGTCCAATTACACGATGCACAAAAATAGGCATTCACATTTCTATAGAGAAATTGTACCATTTTCTGCATCGTGTCATACGAGGTTAAGAAACGTTATCAAACAGCATGTAAGTGTTTCAAAAAGTGTTTCTAAAAATTGAGAAAAGCACTGCCGTGAAGGCAGGAGCTTTTGAGCGCTTGTACATGCACCTTGTAGGTAGATTCGCATTTTCCAGTTTAAGAAATCAATTGAAGGAATTTTCGACAGCTGTCAAAAAAATTCTTAAACTAAGACGAAACTCCAGACTTTGTCAGTGCTTCAGCTGACCAATTTTTTTTCGATAATTCGCTAGATCTTTCTACGGTATCTATGGTCTTGGTGATGCGATCTGGACAAAATTTCGCACGTAGTTTGAATACATTATTTTTCAGCTAGGTGCAAAATTCATTTCAATTCAATAAGTGGTTTCGAAACTATCAGGAAAAAATATTTTGAACGGCCATATTTACGGAACCCCTATTCTAATTTTGCTCATTGATGAACGTGACCGCGATATTCGCGATCCAAACCCACCCTGAAAATTTCAAGTTCCTAGCCCTCCGTTCAGAAGTTACAATTTTCTATGATTTCTATGGTTCTGGTCATGCAATCTGAACAAAATATCGCTTCAATATATCATTCTCGATTGAAATACAAAATTTCATCTCGATCGAATCCGTAGTTTCAAAATTATCAAGAAAACAAAATTTCAAACGACCCTATTTACGGAACCCCTAGTATAATTCTGCTCATTGTTGAACGTGAACGCGACATTTCAGATCCACACCTATCCTGAAAATTTCAAGTCCCTAGGCCTTTCCGTTCGAAAGTTATGATTTTCTATGGTTTCAATGGTTCTGGTCATGTGATCTGAAGGAATGTGGCTTGAATATAAATTTCTCCATCAGTATACAAAATTTCGTCATGATCGAATATGTAGTTTTGAAATGATCAAGAAAACTAAATTTCAAACGACCATATTTACGGAACCCCTAGAATAATGTTGCTCATAGATGAACGTGATCACGACATCCGAGATCCACACCTATCCTGAAAATTTCAAGTCCCTAGGCGTTTCCGTTCAAAAGTTACAATTTTCTATGGTTCCTATGGTTCTGGTAAGTACACGCGTTCTGGACAAAATTTCACATGTAGCTTGAACACCTCATTTTCCATTTGAGTGCAAAATTTCATCTCGATCAAATCTGTAGTTTTCAAGTAATCAGGGAAACAAAACTTTGAACGGCCATATTTACGGAACCCCTGGAGGAATTTGGCCCATTAACGAACTCAACCGAGGCATTCGGGAACTGAACCCACACTGGAAATTTCAAGTCTCTAGGTTGTTCCGTTCGAGATCAATCGTGCTTACGGACGGCCGGACGGACAGACTCGAATTGTCGATTGAGACCATTTCCGGCTCGTAATTCGAAAAATACAGACATCGTGACGAAATGATATAGCCATCGTGTAAGTAGTACGAGCGCTCAAAAAATGGTATATCTCGTAAATTTATGATTACCGAAAGTGAGCTGTATGTCACTTGAAACTTTTCGATCAATACCTGAAAATTAGAGACATCCTGAGAAGTGTCCATCAACTTTTTTGAGCGCTTGTTCTACTTCTTTTCGTCACGATGCCTGCCCGTCCGTATACACGATAACTCTCGAACGGAACGACCTAAAAACTTTAAATTTTCAGGGTAGGTTTGAATCTCGTATGCCGCGGTTGGGTTCGTTATTGGGCAAAATTCGACTAGGGGTTCCGTTAATATGGCCGTTCAAAATATTTTGATATACTCAAGCTACATGTGAAATTCCACCTATAAGATGGATCTACTTACAAGGTGGCTGAAGGAGCGCTGAAAAGTTCCCGACTTCACAGTTATGCTTTTCAATTTTTTTTTATTCGGCATCAATCACAATGGTGAATGCTCAGAACAACTTGTTGGAAAAAACACATTTTCTGCAATTGCAAGTTTTCTGGTGTCTGGTGAGAATTACACTGGGCCTCATTCCGGACAACTTCAGCTACATACTCTGTTGGCAAATACTGGAGTCAATGTCATTGCACCAAAGAGACACGGGGCTGGATATCGGATAACATTACAGAAAGTTATGTCGCAGACAGTCTTTTTAACGATTAGCCAATAGGATTTTGTACAACAATAGTTGTCATACATAGGACAGAAAATCAAAAATATCTACAAAATTTGCATATCAAGAAGAAATTGTACCATAAATATTACTAAAATATAAATTTCTGATTAAATTTTTACTCACTTCCGTTGTCAAAAGTAACCCAAGCAGTGTCAGTAAGTAGTCGAATAATATACGGCTGTTTATCTGAAATTATCGAATTCTAGCCAGGTCCACGTTGCCTTATGTTTCAAGGTTTTCTGTTGCCCACATCGAATTTGTCATTTTGCTAATCGTACTGACGAGATCTGATATGGATCGAAACCGGTCTACGACTGCAAATGATAAATTCGTTGGTCTCTGGGATACATGAATTGTTTTGTTGGCCTGCTATTAGTTTATGTAGTATAATTTTTCAATTATCATTACTGAATTCAGTAAGTAGTACTCACTCCAATCAAATCAATCTTCTCATGTTACATGATGAGGTGAATTATACATACATATATAATCTCTACAATTTCTCACTAAGTCGTTGTTTGAAACTGAATAGTTCAAAAATCGACGCTATTGTATTTGGAAAAGTTGATCTCAGAAAACAATTTTTGGGAATGTACAATCAGGATATAACACTGAATGACTGTACAATTGGTTTCAATTGTAGAGTTAAGAGTTTGGGTGTGTGGTTGGATGATGATCTGAGGTCCAGGTATTATATAAATACTTACCTACAGAAAGCCTATGGCGTTCTGAAGCAGTTGTATAGGAGTCGCTGCTTTTTAGACCGATCTAGTAAAACCCTTTTGTGTAACGCATTGCTATTGTCGAAAATGAACTACTGTGATGTGCTGTATAACTCTTGTTTAACAGTATTAGATGAAAATCGAGTGCAGAGGTTACAGGATTCATGTGTGCATCTTATCTTTGGCATAAGAAAATATGAAAGCATTAGACATACTTTTGATGTTCTAAATGGCTAAACATGAAAAATCGTCGGCGGCTGCATTCACTTTGTCTGTATCACAGTATTTTTCCAGAGAAGACTCCGCCATATTTGTATAATGAGATCTCTTTCAGAACCGACGTTCACTCTCTCAACGTAAGACATCGAAATACTATCACTATCCCTAAACACTCCTAACAGTTTTTCAAGCGCTCCTTCTCGTACTGTATAGCGAACTCATTGAACTCTCTGCCACATGGGGTCCTTGTTTTGTTGAAATTAGCTTTCGAAAGAAGGGTGACTTTTGATCTGATGGCTCAACAGTTCAATAGAAGGTATGAATATTTAATCTGATGTGAATGCAGTTGGAATGTTAGTTAAGGATGTAGGTATAGTATATTTTTGTTTGTTTTTTTTATGGTTTTTATCTTTGGGAATGCAGTTGGAATGTCAGATAAGGAAGTATAGTATTTTTTTTTTGTTTTGTTTTTTTTTTTTGTTTTTATCTTTGTTTTGATCGTCTGCAGAGTGCATGGGTTAGGTGGAAGAGCAGATGTACATCACACGGTGGTGTGCAAACTGAATCTCGGCCTATGAAAAATTAGGTTTGTAATTTTTTGTTATATAATTGAATGAATAAAAAACATTTATTTTTATTATTATTATTATGAGTAGTTCAAACGGTGAACAAAATTCTGGATCACCAAATCTATGCAATATTGTTATTCATTAACATATTGAACATTATATAGTTAATGATTTATATGAAACATATGAAACGACTAGCTGCATCGTTTGATTGTGCAGGTCTGAAGATCACTCCAGACGATTGCATCTCATTCTGCCACTTGATAATTAATCCACACATGTGAACAGCAATTACCGCCACCTCATTACCTCTACGTGGCACTTAGGGGCAATTAACGCTTTCGATGGTTACGATGTAATAACAGTTTCGTCCAGTCGTAATTTCGCCATTTAATAGGCGTCTCGAAGAATGAAATTCAAGATCAACGATAACTTATAATTATTACATCTACTTCATAATCAACCTGTGGAAGACCATCCTGCCCAGGCCACGAGATCTGGAATTATAGCCGTACCATGTCAAGACAAACAAAAGCAACTGCCATCACGAATTAAAACGTAACTTTTTTATTATGATTATTATTGTTTATTCAATATCTATTATTAGAATCAGAAAATAATGACTCCAGTTTATTGTATTCGATACCAGGAAGCTTTACTCTCCAAAATTGAACATCTGTTATAGTTTATACTGCGGCATATCATAAGCTTTCAAAGCAACATGTATGAATTTTTGTATATCTATATGTCTTCTTAGAGCATAAATTATTTACGGAAAATTTTCGAGCTCCGAACTATTTCCATATTTCCTGGGTGGACCGAGGGAAATGTTTCTAAGATAATGCGCGACCAGAAATGAATTTCCGGATTCGGATGGATAGTCATCATATATGGTGTAGAGAAGAAATTCATCAACTTGCTAATCATCAATCATCAATAATATACGATGGCAACATAATGAACGAAATTTGAAAAGCACTGCCGTGAAGTCAGGAGCTTTTGAAAGCTCGTTCATCCACCTTGTGGTTAGATTCGCATTCTCCAGTTTAAGGAACCAATTCAAGAAATTTCTAACAGCTGTCTGAAATATAACAGCAGCTCTTTGTCAATTATGCCGAATCAGCTGTTACAGAAATGTAAGGATTTTTTATTTTTTCGATAATTTGATAGAATTTTCTACAGTATCTATAGTCTTGGTAATGCGATCAAGACAAAAAAAAAAACATTATTTTTCATCTAAATGCAGAATTTCATTCAATCCAATCAGTTGTTCCGAAATTAACAGGAAAAAAATATTTTGAACTGCCATTTTCACAGAGCCCCTAGTCTTATTCTGCTCATTGATGAACGCGACCGCGACATTCATGATTCGAACCTACCCTGAAAATTTCGAGTCTCTAGGTCTTTTCGTTCAAAAGTTATAATTTTTTATGGTTTCTATGGTTCTGGTCATGCGATCTCGCATGTAGCTTGACCACGTAATTCTCCATGTTAGTGCAAAATTTCATCTCGATCGAATCAGTTGTTTCGAAGAAATCAGGAGAACGAAATTTAGAACAGCCATATTTACGGAACACGTGCTCGAATTCTGCCCATTAACGAACTCAACTGGGTCATTTTGGAACTGAAATTTCAAGTCTCCAGGTTGTTCCTTTCGAAAGTTATCGTGCTTACGGACGGACAGACAATCTTGAGTTTTTCGACGGATTCGTCATCAGTGAGTCGAACCCTGTCGATTGAGACCATTTTCGGCTCAAAATTCGAAAAATGCAGACGACATGACGTAGCCCTCGTGTAAGTAGAACCAGCGCTCAAAAAGAAGCGGAAAAGAGATACAAGATCTTCAAATCGAAAGCCGAATAATGTGTTGGATGAATCGAGAAATAAAAACCATCATGAAAGTAGCAAGATGAGCAATCAGCAAAAACTTCATAGAAAAACTAAAAAAGATTTCAGAAAGTATCTGAACGAATAGAGCTTTGCACTAATTGGAACAGCGCAGAATTTCCGAAGAATAGTCGGAATGCGCATTTACTAAGGGATATGGCTTATCGTTGGGAATGTGCTTATCACGTATCAGCTAATGAATATAGAAATAATAATCACAATGAATTTCAAACCCAAACAGTTGCAATCTGCGCATGTTCTTAATGCCTCAGCCACTATGCTGTGGGGAAAAAAGCTGACACTCAAAGCTGACAGCACTTCGAACTTCGCTGAGTGGAAAGTCACTTCGTAATAAAGCTAGTTAACTGGCGTTTTGAGCGCTCGTACTAACTACTTACACGAGGGCTATATCATTTCGTCACGATGTCTGTATTTTTCGAAGTTTGAGCCAAAAATGGCTCTGATATTTTTTATATTAATAAATCTTTCGTATGCACGATTTAAATAAATGTAAATTCTCCCATGCTGGAAAAGTCGCGCCGGGTCCTGGTGCGCGGCACCCCCTGTAGCTACGTCCCTGTGTAAGTGATCGAAAAGAAGGCTTTCATTTCATCAAATTAGCCGAATCACGCAAGTGATTTTTTCGGTCAAGAAAGACTGTTACTTGCCAAAGTTCAATGACTGCATCATCAAATCAGTGAACAAGCTTAAAATTTTACAATTAAATGATCAATGAATGTCTGATAAAATCAATAATCTCATGTTTCTGTTGGAAAATGAACAGCCAGATAATATAGTAGAACATTTGTTTGTGGAGGCAATATCCGTACTGGTTGCATATTTCTGTCATCTTAATACACAAAGATGGAAGTACCTTGAAAATTTCGAGTCCCTAGGCCTTTCCGTTCGAAAGTTATAATTTTCTATGATTTATATGGTTCTGGTCATCCAATCTGGAGGAGTCGTAGCTTGAATATTTCATTCTAAATTAAAATACAAAATTTCGTCTCAATCGAATCCGTAGTTATGAAATTATCAAGAAAACTTAATTTCAAATGACCATATTCACGGAACCCCTAGTCTAATTTTGCTCATTGATGAAAGTGACCGCGATATTCGAGATCCACCTCTATCCTAAAAATCTGAAGTCCCTAGGCCTTTCCGTTCGAAAGTTATGATTTTCTATGGTTTCTATGATTCTGGTAATGCGATCTGGAAGAATTGTACTTTGAATATGTCATTCTCGATTAAAATACAAAATTTCGTGACGATCGAATCCATAGTTTTGAAATTATCAAGAAAACTAAATTTCAAACGACTATATTTACGGAACCCCTAGTCTGATTTTGCTCATTGATAAACGTGACCGCGACGTTCGAGATTCACACCTATCCTGAAAATTTCAAGTCTCTAGACCTTTTCGTTCGAAAGTTATAATTTTCTATGGTTTCTATGATTCTGGTCATGCAATCTGTAGAAAATTTTGCTACATTTGAGGTGGTTATTGGAGTTTCAAAGAAATCTTTTCACAACGCTACCATTTGTTCTTCAAACATAGTATAGGGTAAACACTACAGTTATTGACACCTTAAGCCAACTGTCCCAATAGAATATAAATAATCTGTTATTTGGGTATGAAATGAAAATATTTCTTTTTCGAGGTTATGTGTTGGTTTATACTCGATTCAAATTAACAACCGAAAGTGGAAAAACCTTTTCAGAAGAAGCTTTAAAACACATCGTTAACATCATGTGTCAATTTTCAGTGATTGACACTGTAAAATCTATTGTTGACACCACCTGATACAGTTATTGACATACTGTTGTCTCTCATATTTTCAATCAGCTGAACAAGGATGTGGATAGGTATAATACATAGTAATGGATCGTTCATTATAAGATTTATTTATAAGTTTTTCATTGAAAAATATTCGAAATGGAAACCTTCTCTATGAAGACATATTTCAATAAACATTAAACATAGAATTTTCATCCACAGGAAATGCATTTAATTATTTAATACCATTTAAATCCAAATTCTTTCTGCAAATAGGACACAAGCCCTGGCAGTTGGTTCTCCAGTAGCCGTTTATAGCAACTTGGTTTTCATTGTTATCACAGATTGTGTCTTCAGATGTACAATCCATGTCCATATTGGACTGTTTCATGACTGTATAAAGGATTCTTCATGAATTTCATCATCAAGCTTTATGTTTGAAATAATTTTTTTTTTATTTTTTTTGGCACACCCCTCTATTCTATCAAATAATTTGAGATCTTCTTCATAGGTTAATACAGGGCAAGGTCCGTGATTTGTTGAGCGCTCGTTGGACTTACACCAGGGCTACATCATTTCGTCAAGATGTCTGTATTTTTCGAATCTTGCCGTAAGCACGATAACTTTCGAACGGAACGACCTAGAGACTTTAAATTTTCAGTGTGGCTTCTGTTTCTGACTGCCGTAGTTGAGTTGGTTAATGAGCAGAATTCCATCAGGGGTTCCGTAAATATGGGCGTTCGAAATTTTGATCTCCTAATTACTTCTAAACTACTGATTCGATCGAGATGAAATTTCGCACCCAGATGGTGCGAATGACGTGTTCAAGTTACATGCAAAATTTGTCCAAATCGCATGACCAGAAGAAAATAATAACTGACGAACGGAGGGGCCTAGGGACTAGACATTTTCAGGGTAGGTGTGGATCTCGAATATCGCGGTCACGTTTATCAATGAACAAAATTATCAATGACCAAAAGTAGATGTTCAAAGAAATTTTTTTTAGGAAGATTCTACCTACTAGGTAGATGAACGAGCGCTCAAAAGCTCCTGACTACACGTCAGTGCTTTTCATTTTTTCAACAAGTTTTCCACTCAACCAAAAAATTATTGTAGAACGAGGAACGCCATAGGTTTGGGAGGCAAGTTTTCTGGACATTCCTTCTGATTTTACTGCTGATAAGGCAGAAATAATAGCATCCTCCGTGTAATTTTTCTTATAATTGCTTCCTTCTTTTGCTTTTGCCATGTTGTTGAGAATGAAGCGTGGAAAATCGATTCAGGGGGTAGGGACAAGAAGTAGGAACTAGTTGAACTTGCAATATAGTTATTGACACGTGGAAATTCACAGAGATTGACACTGGTGTCAACAACTATCTAGAACAAAATTAGATAAAGTTCAATCATTTTTCAGTATTCATTGAGAAATTGAGGCCTGAATAGTAGGCAATACGGACTAATTTTGCAAAATTTGAATACGACAGTTATTGACATAGTATGTCAATCACTATTCATCCACATATTTTCAGAGGCAATTATTGACACCCACAAAAAAACGCGAAACCTTCAACCAAATAGATTTTATGTTATGAAAAAGTATTCATTGAAGAGTTTCAATAATTCAAACAAAAATTATGCTTCAGACAAAAATTAGAACAATTAAAAAAATGTTATGAACTTGAGTTAAGTACCTTGAGAAAATGGCAGTATTTTTCTAATTGCAATGATCGTCAGCACGCTGCACATTGATAAATATATGGTGAATTAGGAATGCAAACCTAACCCAAATTAATACTAACAGTCCAAACTCGAAAAATTGAAATATTTTTTTCAAAGCTCCATGTTTTTAAGGCCTCCATCCAATTCTTATAATTCAAATATGAAAATGAGGGTGTCAATCACTGATAGGGTGTCAACAACTGTACCTTTTACCCTATGTATGAATAGATTTATAGTTTCCTCATGCGGTGAACCATTATAGTAGTAGTTATTACTTGAACATATAATCAATTTGTGCTTCTCGGAATTGGGAAAAAACGTGGAGCGATGTATCGAGAAATATTTTATATCTGGTTTGTTTCAACATTATCCACTTGTGCGAAGGTGGAGCAGGTCAGCTAGCTATGCTCCCTCGAATATAAAAGAGGGATATCTCTGAAAAAAAAACGTTCAACTGAGTTGAATTTTTCGTAAACTCAACGCCTGGTGTGTTAGGTATTCTTGTTGGTCTGCATATGTAACAATAATTGTTTTTTTGTTTATTGTTTATATCCCGACTCTCCTAAGTCTCTGTGAGACCCCTCAGAAGCTCAGAGCTTGTGCGAGTTAGGAAACCCGGTTGTGTTTTTGTGTAGGCTTTGTTACTGTGTCCTTACGCCACCTGAGGCACAGCACTGTTAATAATGCGAGTAAATATACGAGTCGAAAATATTATCGTTAGTATTTGTATTATTTCAAATGATATAAAAAATTTCACAATGCTGGGAAATCTAAGTAGTACTCTCCCATTGGTATTGGATGGAAATACAGGAAGAAAATTATATGGTTCAGATAATGTGGAGAATTCACTACACATGGTTCATTCATGAGCTCGTCCAATAATAAAAATTACGAAAAGCACTGCCGTGAAGGCAGGAGCTTTTGAGCGCTCGTACATGCACCTTGTAGGTAGATTCGCATTTTCCAGTTTCAGAAACCAATTGAAGGAATTTTTGACAGCTGTCAAAAAAATTCTGAAAGTTAGGCGAAACTCCAGACTTCATGTCAGTGCTTCAGCTGATCAATTTTGTTTCGATAATTCGCTAGAATTTTCTACGGTATCTATGGTCTTGGTGATGCGGTCTGGACAAAATTTTGCACGTACTTTGAATACATTATTCCTCAGCTAGATGCATAATTTCATTCCAATCCGATCAGTAGTTCCGAAACTATCTGGAAAAAAATTTTTTGAACGGCCATATTTACGGAACCCCTAGTCTCATTTTGATTATTGATGAACGTGACCGCGATATTCGCGATCCAAACCCACCCTGAAAATTTCAAGTTCCTAGGCCTTTCCATTCAGAAGTTACAATTTTCTATGGTTCTGGTCATGCGATCTGGACAAAATATTGCTTCAATATATCATTCTCGATTAAAATACAAAATTTCATCTCGATCGAATTCGAAGTTTCGAATTTATCGAGAAAACAAAATTTCAAACGACCGTATTTACGGAACCCCTTGTATAATGTTGCTCATAGATGAACGTGATCACGACATTCGAGATCCACACTTATCCTGAAAATTTCAAGTCCCTAGGCATTTCCGTTCAAAAGTAACAATTTTCTATGGTTTCTATGGTTCTGGTCATGCGATCTGGACAAAATTTCGCATGTAGCTTAAACACCTCATTTTCCATCTGAGTGCAAAATTTCTTCTCGATCGAATCTGTAGTTTTCAAGTAATCAGGGAAACAAAACTTTGAACGGCCATATTTACATAACCCCTGGTGGAATTTGGCCCATTAACGAACTTAACCGAGGCATTCGGGATCTGAACCTACACTGAAAATTTCAAGTCTCTAGGTTGATCCGTTCGAGAGTTATCGTGCTGACGGCCGGACGGACGGACAGACTCGAATTTTCCGACGGATTCGTCATTAGTGAGTCGAACATAGTCGATTGAGACCATTTTCGGCTCAAAATTCGAAAAATACAGACATCGTGACGAAATGATATAGCCCTCGTGTAAGTAGTACGAGCGCTCAAAAATAACGAAAAGCACTGCCGTGAAGGCAGGAGCTTTTGAGCGCTCGTACATGCACCTTGTAGGTAGATTCGCATTTTCCAGTTTTGGAAACCAATTGAGGAAATTTTTGACAGCTGTCAACCGAATTATCAAACTAAGGCAATAATCCAGACTTCAAGTCAGTGCTTAAGGTGACCAATTTTTTTTCGATAATTCGCTAAAATTTTCTACGTTATCTATGGTCTTGGTGATGCGATCTGGACAAAATTTCGCACGTAGTTTGAACACATTATTCCTCAGCTAGGTGCGAAATTTCATTCCAATCAAATCGGTAGTTTTGAAATAATCAGGAACAGAATATTTTGAACGGCCATATTTACGGAACCCCTTGTCTAATTTTGCTCATTGATGAACGTGACCGTGAAATTCGCGATCCACACCCACCCTGAAAATTTCAAGTTCCTAGGCCTTTTCCTACGGAAGTTATAATTTTTTATGGTTTCTATGGTTCTGGTTATGCGATTTTGACAAAATGTTGCTTTAATATGTCATTCTCGTTTGAAATACAAAATTTTATCTCGATCGAATTCGTTGTTTCGAAATTATCGAGAAAACAAAATTTCAAACGACCGTATTCACGGAACCCCTAGTATAATTCTGCTCATTGATAAACGTGAACGCCACATTTCAGATCTACACCTATCCTGAAAATTTCAAGTCCCTAGGCCTTTCCGTTCGAAAGTTACGATTTTCTATGGTTTCTATGGTTCTGGTCATGCTATCTAGAGAAATGTTGCTTGAATATATCATTCTCCTTAAGTATACAAAATTTCGTTACGATCGAATCTGTAGTTTGGAAATTATCAAGAAAACTAAATTTCGAACGACCATGTTTACGGAACCCCTACTATAATTTTGCTCATAGATAAAAGTGATCACGACAATCGAGATCCACACCTATCCTGAAAATTTCAAGTCCCTAGGCTTTTCCGTTCGAAAGTTACAATTTTCTATGGTTTCTATGGTTCTGGTGACCTGAAAAAAATTGCATGTAGCTTGAACACCTCATTTTCCATTAGAGTGCAAAATTTCATCTCGATCGAATATGTAGTTTCAAAGTAATCAGGAAAACAAAATTTCGAGCAGCCATATTTACGGAACCCCTCGGCGAATTTTGCCCAATAACGAACTTAACCGCGGCATTCGAAATTCGAACCTAACCTAAAAATTTCAAGTTTCAGGACATTCCGTTTGAGAGTTATCGTGTATACGACCGGACGGCCGGACAGACGGACAGACTCAAATTTTTCGACGGATTCGTCATCAGTGAGTCGAACATAGTCGTTTGAGACCATTTTCGGTTGAAAATTAGAAAAATACAGACATCGTGACGAAAAGATTTAGCCCTCGTGTAAGTAGTACGAGCGCTCAAAAAGAATCAATAAATTCACACAAATATTGAATATAAAAATAACCTAATCTGCAAAAATTCTCTCTATAAATTCAAGATTGGACGATGATATTATGAGCGTTTCATGACATTCAATTTTCTGGAGGGTGAGAAGAATGGGGCCAGATTCAGAAATATCGATAAAAAGGATGGGAGGTTAGCTTTGTGTTATCGAGTGGTTGAAGCAATTATTTTACGTTTCATTCAACGGCCTGTCCTGATGAATTATTGCCAATAGCGACCTATAATTTCCTATCTGACATTGAAACAACGATGACATGCCGCGTACAAGACGCAGCGGTATACAATGGACTATAAACGCTAAGAACGATTATGACAGGCGCTCATTTCAGCTCAGTGCAGGAATCTTACAAAACGAGTCCGACTGAGGTGTAAGTACAGAAAGAAGCAAGCAAGTCATCTTATTTTTGTTGTAGGATGTGTCGGGAGACGCAGTAACAGGATTATAAACGCCGAGTCACTTCGCGATTTGGTCCAACTACAGGTAATTCAAAGATAATTCATGTTAATATTGTCAGTCCTCTTCTTGTTCATTACATTTTATTATCAGTTCCTAACTTCATGTTTGATTCGTCGTCATCATTGTTTCCCATGTGAAACATGAAACGGTTATTTCGTTTCGTAAACCAGGATATACGGATCGTGTAGCGAAGAGGTTACTATCCAATATATTCAGAAGATTCCAGAGAAGACCCATTAATTTTCATGATATGGCCAACATTTCTTCGATTCATTAAGATTCTTCTGAGTGCTGGGACAAAAACTTTGTCATAGCAACTTGATTATATCTTGCTGTATAGGTGATATTGAAATGTTCTAATTATTCCTATCAATTCATCCAAGCTATATAATTCTCACAGCAGGTGGTCTCATAACGATGATCGATTAAATATTTGCCTATTTCAATTATGTTGGTATTTGATAATAATATGGACGCTTATTTTTAAATTGCATTGTGTAAAGGTGTGTACAGACATGATCCGAATATCGTACCGAACCGTGTCGCGTACCCCGACGCGATCAGCGAGAGCGAATGAAATTCACGAATTCAAATTGCACCTCTACGTGCGATGAATTTGATTCGCTCTCGCTGATCGCGTCGGGGTACGCGACACGGTTCGGTACGATATTCGGAGCATGTCTGTACACACCTTAAGATAACGCGAGAGTTATGTATGAAAATAATTGCTACCGATTCTCTCTGAAGAATTTGTCTTATGTCATCATAAAGAATGGAAATTAAGGAACTAGATGAATTGTTTCAAGTAAGGATATTCAAAATGAAGATCGACAGATAAACGCTGAATTTTTTTATTCCATCAGGTGTGAAAGATGTCCACTCAAAATATTCACATAAAATTTCTAATAAAAAAAAATTCTATACTTAATACCAAAATATAATGTCAAATAACTATATCCTTTGGGGAAGAGAAGAGGGCTTTTCAAAATACCGGATAACGGTGTTTTTGAGCGCTCGTACTACTTACACGAGGGCTCTATCATTTCGTCACGATGTCTGTATTTTTCGAATTTTGAGCCGAAAATGGTCTCAATCGACTATGTCCGACTCACTGATGACGAATCCGTCGGAAAATTCGAGTCTGTCCGTCCGGCCGTCTGGCCGTAAGCACGATAACTCTCGAACGGAACAACCTAGAGACTTGAAATTTTCAGTGTGGTTCAGTTTCCGAAGGCCTCGGTTAATTTCGTTAATGGGCCAAACTCCACCAGGGGTTCCGTAAATATGGTCGTTCAAAGTTTTGTTTCGCTGAATACTTGAAATCCACAGTTTTTATCGAGATGAAATTTTGCACTCAAATAGGAAATGAGGTGTTCATGCTACGTGTGAAATTTTGTCCAGATGGCATGACCAGAACCATAGAAACCATAGAAAACTGTAACTTTTGAACGGAAACGCCTAGGAACTTGTAATTTTCAGGATAGGTGTGGATCTCGAATGTCGTGATCACGTTCATCTATGAGCAAAATTATTCTAGGGGTTCCGTAAATATGGCCGTTTGAAATTTAGTTTTCTTGATAATTTCAAAACTACAGATTCGATCGTGATGAAATTTTGTATACTATTTTTCCGTTCGAACCTTTGAGAAATATTCTCAAAAGATGTTGCAGCGTAGCTCATAGATCCAGAAAAATGAGAAACTGAAATTTTGTGGTGTTGAGGTTGTCAAGACAAAAAAAAATGTGCCAAATCCAAAATATATTGTCAGAAGCAATTTTGAAAGGTTTTGTTGTGTATCTCAGGTGGCTCAGGCAGCTGCGAACTCCCAACTCAGTCCTGGAGAGTTTTCAATCATACTCATGAAAGAGTTCTCGCATAGTTCCAATGAGGAACACATAATAAATTCATTTTAATTAAGGTCCAATATAGCAACGATTTTGATCAATTATAAAATCATTCTGAAACCAAACTATCAGCTTTTTTTTGTGAATTGACAACCAAATTTAAAAAAAAATTGAACCTTGTGGTTTCGCTTTCCAATAATAAAATCATAACTGAATATCAAACATGAATTCTATATTAGCAAATAAATCAAGCTAGGTGCTCATTCTAAGAGGCAGAATGAACGTTTTACCCTAAGAGTATTGTCAGTGGTATGATTTGAAAATTTATTCAACAAAACAACGAATGAACAATAAGGATTTTTATAATATAACTGCATAAATACATTGAAATTCTGAAATATATGCTATGTTATCTCGTACTCGAGTTCGACAGAATCTCGATCAGAAGAATTCTTTGGACCGATGATTATTTCCGGGTTCCGTTTGTGAGGAAGAGACGAGATCTGATAGGTGCGATGAGAATTTTTGAGCGCTCGTACTACTTACACGAGGGCTATATCATTTCGTCACGATGACGAATCAGTCACAAAATTTGAGTCTGTCCGTCCGGCCGTAAGCACGATAAATCTCGAAGTTCGTTAATGGGCCAAATTCCACCAGGGGTTCCGTAAATATGGCCGTTCAAAGTTTTCTTAACCTGATTACTTGAAACCAAAGATTTGATTGAGATGAAATTTTGCACTCACATGGAGAATGAGGTGTTCAAGCTATATGTGAAATTTTGTCCAGATCGCATGACCAGAACCATAGAAACCATAGAAAATTGTAACTTTTGAACGGAAACGCCTAGGGACTTGAAAATTTCAGGATAGGTGTGGATCTCGAATGTCGTGATCACGTTCATCTATGAGCGAAATTATACTAGGGGTTCCGTAAATATGGTCGTTTGAAATTTAGGTTTCTTGATAATTTCAAAACTACAGATTCTATCGTGACGAAATTTTGTATACTAATGGAGAATGATATATTCAAGCTACATTTCTCCAGATAACATGACCAGAACCATAGAAACCATAAAAAATCATAACTTTCGAACGGAGAGGCCTAGGGACTTGAAATTTTCAGGATAGGTGTGGATCTGAAATGTCGCGTTCACGTTTATCAATGAGCTGAATTATACTAGAGGTTCTGTAAATACGGTCGTTTGAAATTTTGGTTTCTCGATAATTTCCAAACTACGAATTCGATCGAGATGAAATTTTGTAGTTTAATCGAGAATGATATATTGAAGCAATATTTTGTCCAGATCGCATGACCAGAACCATAGAAACCATAGAAAATTGTGACTTTTGAACGGAAAAGCCAAGGAACTTGAAATTCTCAGGGTGGGTTTGGATCGCGAATTTCGCGGCCACGTTCATCAATGAGAAAAATTAGACTAGGGGTTCCGTAAATATGGCTGTTCAAAATATTTTTTTCCTGATTATTTCGAAACTACTGATTGGATTGGGATGAAATTTTGCACCTAGCTTAGGAATAATGAATTCAAACTACGTGCCAAATTTTATCCAGATCGCACCACCAAGACCATATATACCGTAGAAAATTCTAGCGAATTATCGAAAAAAAATTGGTCACCTAAAGCACTGACATGGAGTTTCGCCCAAGTTTCAGAACTTTTGTGACAGCTGTCGAAAATCCCTTAATTGATTTCTAAAACTGGAAAATGCGAATCTACCAACAAGGTGGATGTACGAGCGCTCAAAAGCTCCTGCCTTCACGGCAGTGCTTTTCTTACTTTTTTTGGAATAATTTCCGGTTCTCAACGGACCGGATTTCTCGAATTAATGACAGATCCCTTTGATGAGTACAAGACGTATTTGCTTTATTTGGTCTATTTACAAATCAAACATACACCTCTATTCGTCTGGTTGTATTGATCGCAACAACGACCTACACTCAAGTAGAAAGATATTGTCAGTATCTTTCTATCACAATTGGTACGTTGTTATTCACCAGGCTATCTTCTTCAATTAAAGTTGGTTCGTTGTTTACCAAGATGTCGGGTTAACTAACTTCACTTGACAAATTTGTGTAGAAGGTAAACTATTTATCCCTCTATCCACACAAAAAATCGTTGTCAAATTCAGAATACTGACCAATACCGAAATGTTATAGGTCTTCAAGATTTGGGAAAGCTGAGAGGTTTGCCCAAATTAAATTGGAATTTTTATCCCTAGAACCTTATGAGGTTTATCTCCAAATGATGCTCATTCAATTGAAAAGTTCATAACCGACAAATTCCGTTAACCAGCAACAAAGAACATGGTTCAATTCCATAGGAAGTACAAAGGTTCTTCTTGATCGTATTCGGTACACAAGATAATCCCTTTTAATTGCACCTTTCATTGGCAGCGCCTAACATGCTACTTTAGGAATGTTCTGATAATGAGCGCATCAGGAGCATGTTGTTGCGATGAAATGATAAACATATCAATTGAGTGATACTGGACCAATGAAGAATTAATTTAATTCGATATGTGGTTCACTGCGTAGACTGTAAAAATATTGTAATGACTCCAACTCAAGAAAGTGTACGATACTTGCATCAGACTTACCTGAATGTAGCGAATGAGTTTGTTCAGGACGAGTTCAGAACTGATAGTTGAACTGAAGGGCCGCAGTCAAAGATTGAAGAGTAAAAAGAAAGTAAACGAAGCGACTAACACGACGTCAGCACCATCTCTTGTCCAGACGGCAAATATAAATGGTTGAAATGTTGAAATATTATCACGTGGGTCATTCATAAACCAGAAACGTAAAATTGAAAGAGCTTCTACGGAAAAGGGTAAGAACTGTTAAGCTACGTATCGACTGCGCGAGGCAGACCGCGAGGCATCCTCGCGAGGCATCGTCACGAGGCATGCCTCGCGAGGCGGCCTCGATGGGTAATTCTGGACGGATGAGGCAAGCACGCGAGGCAGAGCGAGCCACCAGTCAGTGCGAGGCAATTAGATTAGATTAGATTAGATTAAATTAGATGTTCTTCCTGACTCAGGGTTTAAAGTTAAATATTTTTCATGATAACTTTACGAAATCAAAAAATTATAATATTTTTCACGTGTACTGAATGAAATAATATTTTTTTCAAATATTTGATATATTTTAATTCAAATAGTCATCTTACACTGAGATCCGTTTAATGAAACCTAGTAGATTAAGGGTACTGAAAATAGAACCTACATAAAGGAATATGGAATGCCATTCCCAGATTTGAATTTAGCGCCAATGACATGTAAATTTCTCTTTCTCTACATGATTTCAGCGCCATCTCTTTTTCAGCTGTGAACAACTCACTCCAAAAGTTAGTCGCGTTTTAGCACTACTATCTTTCTCTCTTCAATCTATGGCCGCAATCGTTTACAGCCATTGGAGAGAAGAAGGTAAACCTGCCCAGAAAATACACTTCACGTTCAGAAACTGTGGCAGTCGACGATTTTTTTTCAAAATGGAAAATGTTATAATGTGATCATGGAAATTGAAAGTATGGTGTTTTGAATAAAAGTAACTTTGAAGTTGCATAGAGGTGGGAACTCTAGCAGTGTGGTTGTGTTGAAGGTTACAAAAAACAAGGAAAATGATGCGGAATAATCTTCATTTTAATTCTTTCGTCTACGAATATGGATGCAGCTAGTGATGAGCAAAATTCTAACGATTTAGATGTAACAAGCAATTATCTCTACATAACGTTATATTCACTTAGAAGTCAAAAAACTAGGATGCGTATTGAATTTTTCCGGTGCAATCTCAAATAATTGTTATATTTCCAATAATAATCGTTTCTAGAAGTTCAGAGTAGGTGGTTGCGTCCTTTGTTCAACATGATAATTAGTATCTCTTTCAAATTTCAATCAAGGCACTTCCTTGTTCGGCCTTGACCAAAACAAAAGGTAAGTTTTCACGTGGCTACTGGCGAGCACCCTTTTTCTGTGAATTCGAATTCTTATATCAAGAATTGACGTTAATAAAGGTAATATTTTGAATCATGCGGAAAAGAAAGAAGTACCTATGACATCAAAGGATGAGTGAATTGAAAAATTCGTTCCTCCTGTCGACGTTTCTTCGAAATTCATCCATCTTATTTTTATGAAACAATGTAATTCCCAGCAACAGGAGAAAATTCATAGTTTTATCAATTCCAAAATTATGTTGTCTTCTCATTCCATATTATAACTAACAAAAAGTATTCAAGTAAGTGCAATTAGTTTACCCTCATATTAAAAAACTCTGAAGTTTATCAAGGAATAAGGGCGCATAAAATTCGCTCAAGGAGAAGACCCATCATTAGGATGACAAAATTAGAAGGTTATTATAAATCTGGATTCCATTTCCAATCATTTTACCGATTCAATTAATCAATGACGAACCCAATAAAGGGACTCCGGCAGTCAATTTATGAAATCGCACTTTTCAATTCATCATTCTCTCTACGTAATTCTGTTTTTCACCAACGCTTCACAACAATACTTCTGATTACCCTCTAGGGAGATATCGCTTCGCGGATCGTCCTCGGAGCTTCCACTAATTGTCACTTAATCGAGAGTTCAACGTTTTCTGAGGATATCCAAACGGCTCGGAGCTGAATGGGGTACACCTTTCAAATGTGAAATAATGATTTATCCCCCAGTCCTCGATAAACATCGCTGTATAAATTACAGTTCCAATAAAACTGGGGTAATTTATTGTGTGTCAAACAGGTAAACTAGTTATAACTTCGGAATTTCAAATGGTTGAGATAGGATGAAATGAGGTTAAGAAAGAGTACAAGGTGCTATATTGTTGTGAGGGTTCTTTCTATTGTATCCGTAAACCACTGCATTGGTCAATACAGAAAACATTCCTCTTGAAAAGGTGTTTTATGAAATGTCATAATATATGATACAAAAAAAACTGATACAAAAGGTTGCTTTTGTTTGATATGTATCATTGAATGCACAGGTAACCATTTTTTATCACAGAAAACTTGTGAAAGAACGTGAAAAGACAGTCGGTCATGGGAATTATAAAATGGAGTGATTCAAATTATGTCAACGAGGGGGATTGAATGTTAGGCAAAAAGGGGGGTTTCAATCAAAGTCGTAACGAAATTTGAAACGAAGAATAAGCAAAAATATACAGGGTAAGACTTCTAGTTGTACATATATATTGATTTATTCATCGAAAGCTATAAATCACAACAAGACTTGTTATAGTAGGAATAAGGAAATAGTAAATACACTCAATATCTTATTCTATAAAATTTTACAATGAAATATACCCTACCTTTTATCTCGGTGAATAGTGGAATTCAGTTTTCATTTAGGGTTTTGAGATAATTATTGTTTACTTGAAGGATTGATTTAACGAATTCAGGAATTTAAATTGAAAAATTATACTAGATAAACTAATAAGCAAGCCATCAAAACAAATCATGTATCCCAGATACCAACGAATCCATCATTTGCAGTCGTAGAAGTTTCGATCGATATCAGATCACATCAGTACGATTAACAAAATGATAAATTCGATGTTCATTCATAGGTCTTCATAGGTCCTGGTTTTTGGAAAGGACTGGAATTTACTTCCCTTCGCCTTTAATATAATTTTTCCTTCTTCCTTCTATTGATTACTTGGAGAGGTCCTCCTCTTTTCTGCGTGGTTCTTGGCTATCCGTCATTGGCTTCTTTGCAAGAGATATTCAATTCTTCTCTTATTTGTTTATTGCTCACGTACCATGGGGCACCTACAGCTATCCTTATTATTTTATTCAACGTACTTTGTAGATCTTTCTTTTTGCAACTTTCGACATTGAACAAAACTACTCCTGCGTACGTTATGCTTGGTATTAGCAATGTCTTGATTATCTTCATCTTGTTTTCCAGCGAAAGTTTGCTGTTTGCATTTAGGAGCGGATATAAATACCCATGTAGTTGCCTGGTCTTCTTTTTGATTTCTTCCATTTGTTTGTTAAATTTCAGCTTTTCGTCTAGGCTCACGCCCATTATTTCGCTTCATCTTCCCAGTCTATCTTCTGGTTTTCTATCATGACGTTCCCTGCTTTTTCCTTCTTCAGTTTTGTGCCGCCGAAGTATATGGCAACTATTTTCTTCGCATTTACCTTGACCCTTCATTTCTTGAAATAGCTCATCAGTTTGTCTACGTCTATCTGGAGTTGCTTCGTTATCGATTTCCTCATTCTGCTGGAATAGTATACAGCAATGTCATCTGCAAACTGGGCAATCTTACATCTTTCCATTTTTGGTATGTCTGACATAAATATGCTGAACAGCAACGGTCCTAGGACCGATCCTTGTGGTTGACCTCGTACCATCTATGTTGATTTTGAATTTTTTTTCCTTCAGGTATGCTTGTATCAATCTAGTCAGTTCGGCTGGAAACTTCCACATCTTCATCTTGTATATCAGACCTTGGTGCCACATCTTATCAAATGCCTTTTCAATATCCAGGAAAACGGCTCCGGTGTCTGTAGATAGGTTCATCTTTTCTATTATATCTTCTGTTAATCTGACCAGTTGGTGTACCGTCGAATGTTCCGTGCGGAAACCGAACTGGTGGTCTGGAATTATTTTCTTGATTTTCACGAAATCTGCTATTCTTCTGTATATCACCTTCTCTATCACTTTGCTCCGTGCAGGAAGTAGGCTTATAGGTCTATAGTTGGTTGGGTCGTTTTTGTCCTTTTTTCCTTTTTTCCATATCAGTATTGTGTCAGATGTTTTCCATTTTTTAGGGTAGCTTCGTAGCATAGCCCTGGCTTTTTCTGCTATTTCTTCTTGCGCTTCATCTGGTAGGTTTTTGAGAGCCAGATTTTGGATTCCGTCGATTCCGGGGGCCTTTCTGTTTTTCAGTTGTCGAATAATTTCTTTTATTTCGTCTCTGGTTAGTTCATTAATTTCTTCTTTTGTTCCATAGAGGCCGGTGGCTGGTATATTCCCAATTTCTTCTACTCACTTGTTGAACTTGTCGTCGTTGTTCCTCGGATTCGGCTAGAATTGTTGTTCTAGCGAGTCGGCGAACATTTCAGCTTTTTCTTCGTTCGTAATTGCTGCCTGACTTCCTTTTGTTAGTTTTGGAATCTTTGTTTTCGTTTTCTTCCCGGTTAATGCTGATGCCATTTGCCATAAGGATCGATCTTCTGTATCTAGATTCTCTAGCTTTTTGTCCCACTCTTCCGTAAATAATTCACGGACTCTGGCTTTTACCTCGTTGGTTAGTTTATTTAGTGTAGTTTTGTCATTTGGGTGTAGGGTCCGTCTATACTGTTTCTTGTCCTTCCTTTTTTCCTCCAGTGAAATTTGGACGTCTACAGGTAAAGGACTTTTCTTCGGTATTTGTTTAGTTTTACTTGACTGTGTTTGGGCTTCGATGATTCTTCTCTCTAAATCTCCGATTGCTTTATCTATTACTTCTTCGTTGTTTATCTTCACACTTCTGGATTTGAAGACTTCTTTGAATTTCTTCCAGTTTATTGTTTTCCTATTGGTAGGTGATCTGTCAGCTTCTTTTTCCAAAGTCAGGATCACAGGGCAATGATCCGATGATAGATCCAGCTTGGTTTCGATTTCGTAATTTTTTCCTACGTTCTTCATTATTGCTATATCCAGGACATCCGTCGTTCCTGTTGCGACATGGATGTGTGTGGGGTCATCTGGGCCGACAACTAGTAAATTATGTTTATCGGTGATTTGTTTGAGTTCGTTCCCTTGACTATTAACTCTTCTGCTGTTCCAGTCTGGGTGTTTTGCATTCAAGTCTCCTGCTACTATAGTTGGTCTTTTGTTCTGGAAGAAGGCCGTGATATCCTCTTCTTCTAGGTTGCTTTGTGGGGGCCTGTAAACAGAATAAATGTTAATTTCGCCTTCGCTTGTTTGCACACTTACCCCCTTTTCCTCAATGTTGTTTCCTTGAATATCTGGTAATTCAGTATGGCTTATTTCTTTTTTCACTAGGATAGCTGTTCCACCTCCTCTGCCGGTTAGTCTGTCTCTTCTATAAATCTCGTAATTCCTAATTTTCATCGTCATTGTCGGTTTCAGATGGGTTTCGCCCAAAAGGAGAATATCTATTTTGTTATTTTCCAAAAAGAGTGTTAGTTCCTGTCTTTTTGGAATGAAAGAATATGCGTTCCAAAACGCAATATTTAAATTTTTGAAGGGCTTATCGTTCATTTCTGTCTGAATAGTCTCCTCCTGCTCTTCTATGAAGGAGATCTTTTGTTCTATGGTCGCGTTTGTTGAGCATAACGTTAGAGTCATTCTCCCTAGAATGACGGCTAATTCATCTTCGTCTTTTGATTTTTGCTTGGGTTCATCAGGTTTTTTATGTTTTTTCTCAGGAACTTTTTCAGGTATTTTTACCTTGGCCTCTTCTCTCTCGGCCAATTCCTTTCTCCCTACTTCTCTACGTTTCTGTCATACGTTCTCTTTGGGAAGCGGGGCTTCTTTATATTTTGGGCTTTTTATGTCCGGGTTGTTCGGATTCTTAATACCTTTAATGTAGGTCGACAGATGATCGCCTTAACATTTCGGTACTGTTGTCACTGGTTTTTTACATTCAGAGGTAACATGTTCTTCTCCACACTTCATACATTTGTATGCAGCATGACAGAACTTTTGGGAGTGTCCATACAATTGACAGCGGTAACATTGGATTACCCCTGTTCTGATCCTCAAACTTTCGACTGTGATTGATATTCCACAGCATTTTTCCAATTTTGTGAAGATTGCCTTATAAGCTTTATCAATCTCCACAAGTACAAGGGGGGTTGGGAATCCCTTCTTTCCTTTCATTCTGGTTACTTTAGTCACCGGGTAACATTGCCTTGTCAAATTCCTATATTTCTTCTTCATTGGATTCAATAAGTACTCCTCGGAGTACTACCTTCAGTTTTTTCTAACTTTTTAGTCCGTAAGTGTGGAATTCTTCATTTTTGAGCGCTCGTACTACTTACACGAGGCCTATATCATTTCGTCACGATGTCTGTATTTTTCGAATTTTGAGCCGAAAATGGTCTCAATCGACTATGTTCGACTCACTGATGACGAATCCGTCGAAAAATTCGAGTCTGTCCGTCCGGCCGGCCGTATACACGATAACTCTCGAACGGAATGTCCTAGAAACTTGAAATTTTCAGGGTAGGTTCGAATCTCGAATGCCGCGGTTGAGTTCGTTATTGGGCAAAATTCGCCGAGGGGTTCCGTGAATATGGCCGCTCGAAATTTTGTTTTCCTGATTACTTTGAAACTACAGATTCGATCGAGATGAAATTTTGCACTCTAATGGTGCAAATGAGGTGTTCAAGCTACATGCAAAATTTTTTCCAGCTCGCATCACCAGAACCATAGAAACCATAGAAAATTGTAAATTTTGAACGGAAACGCCTAGGGACTTGAAATTTTCAGGATAGGTGTGGATCTCGATTGTCGTGATCACTTTCATCTATGAGCAAAATTGTACTAGGGGTTCCGTAAATATGGTCGTTTGAAATTTAGCTTCCTTGATGAATTCCAAACTACAGATTCGATCGTGACGAAATTCTGTATACTAATGGAGAATGATATATTCAAGCTACATTTCTCTAGACCGCATGACCAGAACCATAGAAACCATAGAAAATTATAACTTCCGAAGGGAAAGGCCTAGGAACTTGAAATTTTCAGGGTGG
Source organism: Aphidecta obliterata (assembly GCA_963966015.1). Taxonomy (NCBI): domain Eukaryota; kingdom Metazoa; phylum Arthropoda; class Insecta; order Coleoptera; family Coccinellidae; genus Aphidecta; species Aphidecta obliterata. The sequence continues at coordinate 3,155,708 of OZ014432.1, forward strand.
GTTTGGATCGCGAATTTCACGGTCACGTTCATCAATGAGCAAAACTAGACTAGGGGTTCCGTAAATATGGCCGTTCAATATATTTTTTTCCTGCTAATTTCGAAACTAACGATTTGATTGAAATGAAATTTTGCACCTAGCTGAGGAATAATGTATTCAAACTACGTGCGAAATTTTGTCCAGATCGCATCACCAAGACCATAGATACCGTAGAAAATTTTAGGGAATTATCGAAAAAAAAAATTGGTCACCTAAAGTACTGCCTTGAAGTCTGGATTATCGCCTTAGTTTGAAAAATTTGTTCGACAGCTGTCAAAAATTTCCTCAATTGGTTTCCAAAACTGAAAAATGCGAATCTACCTACAAGGTGCATGTACGAGCGCTCAAAAGCTCCTGCCTTCACGGCAGTGCTTTTCGTAATTTTTTTCTCTAAGTATCTTATAGAGAGTGCGGTAATCGGTTTCAGTTTTGAGCTCGATTTGTATTCCCTGAGATACTAGTTTCACCCTTTTGCAGTCAATATTTGCTGTTTCAATAATTTTATTAATTTCGTTCCACCTTGATTTATTCCTCAAAATCAAGTTAGAAATCCTTTCAGTTTTATGGGTCGGCTGTTGTTGAGTTGGGGCTTCTCTATCTTCTTATCGGGTTGGTTCTGATTCATTTCTGGTTCAGTGATAATAGATTTTTCTTCTTCTTCCTCTTGTTGTACGATTTCCTCGATTTCCATTAGATTTTCCCTATCACTGCTCAAAAGTTCGTATCTATTATAAATTGGGGTCCATTTTCGATAGTTGTAAGCTTGCTCATCGTAGTTTCTCTTATCTTTTTCAAAGCGGGTTGTCCTTCATTGAATTTTTCTTCTTCTTCTTTACTTTTGTTGCTTTTCCTTGTTTTCCTCGCATCTTTCAGTTTTTTCGAAATTTCCAGGAAAAAATCATCCATATCGTTGTCTGATAGTTCTTGGGCCATAGAACACATTTGAGCACTATATATCTCTATTGCGGAACCAACGATCGTTTGATCTGGACTCGCAATACAATAAAATTCGTTAGATTCAACTCACTTGGTACACATGCGCACTTCGCAATACGTCTGCACAACTCGAGAGGTCAATCGCTACTGATAAATTCGATGTGAGAAACAGAAAACCTTAAAACATAAGGCAACGTGGACCTGAAAAAATTTCCCAAATCATGCCACCTGTCCGTTCCACAAGCAACTTTCTCAAATATCTATAGATCATAAACTGTCTTATCGGCTCCCCGAAACAAAATACACATGTATGACGCGCCGTAAATATTACGAGCATATATGGTCACTTATAGTATAATTTTTCAATTATCATTCCTGAATTCGATAATTTCAGATAAACAACCGTATATTATTCTTCTGATTAATTTAACACTTTCGTAGGGGCCAGAATTGCCATACGCCACTTCATTTTGCAAGCACTGGAGTAAATTGATGTTGGTTTGAGTTGGGTTGAACCAAGATGAGTTGAGCTAGAGCAGAAAAGGACAAGGATCTTCCCAAAGAAGGTCATATTCATGAATTTGCAGGTCGAAGAGCTTCAGTTAGAAGACAAACTATTTATTGTTGCAATGTCTCTGCCAATTGAATTTTTCGATGATAGTATGTATAATTAGATGTCTCCACTCTTCTCTAGCTCGTTATTATTTTGCATTATATTGGTTGAATGTATGTGTTTCCTTTTTGAGCGCTCGTTTTACTCACACATTTCGTCACGATGTCTGTATTTTTCGAATTTTGAGCCAAATATTGTCTCAATCGACACTGTCCGTCCGTCCGGCCATAAGCACGATAACTTCCGAACTGAACGACCTAGAGACTTGAAATTTCTAAGGTGCTTTCAGTTCCCGAATGCCGCAGTTCAGTTCGTTCATGGGCAGAATTTTATGAGGGGTTCCGTGAATATGGCTGTTCGAAATTTTGTTCTCCTGATTACTTCGAAACTACTGATTCCATTGGGATTAAATTCTGCACACAGATGGAGAATTGTTTTAGCTACATTTTGTCCAGATCGCTCGACCAGAACCAGAGAAACCATAGAAAATTTTAACTTTCGAACTGAAAGACCCAGAGACTTGAAATTTTTCGTATATTTGGCCGTTAAAGAAATTTTTTTCCTGATAATTTCGAAACTACTGATGTCTGTATTTTTCGAATTTCGAGCCGAAAATGGTCTCAATCGAAAAGGTTCGACTCACTGATGACGAATCCGTCGAAAAATTCAAATCTATTCGTCCGTCAGTCCCACGATATCAGTCGAATGGAACGATCTAGAAACTTGAAATTTTTAGGTTAGGTTCAAATCTCGAATGCTGCGGTTGAGTTCGTCATTGGGCAAAATTCGACCAAGGGTTCCATAAATACGGCCGCTCGAAATTTTGTTTTCCTGATTACTCCGAAACTACTGATTCGATCAAAATTTTGCACTCAGATAGCTCGACCAGAACCATAGGAAATTATAATTTTCGAACGGAAAGAACTAGAGACTTGAAACTTTTAGGGTAGGTTTGGATCTCAAATTTCGAGGTCACGCCATCAATGAGCAAAATTAGACTAGCGGTTCCGTAAATATGGCTGCTCAAAATATTTTTTTCCTGATTTTTCAGAAACCACTGATTCTATCGGAATTAAATTTCGCACATAGATGAAGAATAATGTATTTGAACTACGTGCGAATTTTTTTCATAAAAACGAAAGGAGATTTTAGCGAATTATCGAAAAAAATCCTTATATTCCTGTAACAGCTGATTCTGCATTATTGACAAAGATCTGCTGTCATATTCTCGACAACTGTAAAACTTTTCTTCAATAGAATGGATGAACGAGCGCACAAAAGCTCCCGACTACACGTCAGTGCTTTTTATAATTTTTTTCCTTATATTTTGCTATTTATTGTATGGATTATAGTGCGTCTTCATTTTCTCATATGTATTTCGACCATTTCTTCAGCGATTTCGTTGAAAGTTTTTATCTTCTTGTCTTCGTTTATCGCTTCATTCGTCACGTAGCGTGGTGCATTCAGGAACTTGTTTTCATCGAATGAGTTAGTATTGGTCTTAAGAGGGATTTGTGAATTAGAATTTTGTTATTCGTATTCAGTCTGTTTTTTTGTTCAAGAGCAATTGGTTCCTCACTATTTGTGCCTTTTGATTAACTGCAGTAATGTGTTCAAAGAAATTCATTTGTTGACCAAGTATCACTCCTAGATATTTAGCTTGTTTAGTCGAAGGGATTTTTGATCCGTTGATACTATGCGTTTTTCAGGATGAAATCTTTTTTTGGTTTCTCCAGAATCAAACAGCTTGACTTGTTGTGGGTTTATTTTAATTCGCAACTTTCTGCCCAATGTTTTATTAAGTCTATGTGATTCTGGAGTTTCTTGATTATTCGGCTTTTCTTCTTAGATTGTGCCTAAGTTGCTGTATCATCAGCAAATTGTGCAGTTTAGGTTTTTCAATTTTGATGTATAAATGAGACAAAGTTACTATCTAAAAACAGTTTCTTGCCTTGGGCAATTCCATCTTGAATCGACCGTTCTCTGCATTCACATCCATTTATTTTCACTCAGAATTTTCTTACATCAAGAAAGCTTGAGATCAATTGGATGAAAGCCATTGGAATTTCGAAGTTATTCATTTACATGAGTACCTAGTCCCTTGTGACATACTTCGTCAATCGCTTTGTCTATGTCAAGGAAAACTATTTCAATTTTCTGATTTTTTTCCAAATCCGCATTGCTCGTTTGGTATTATTTTCTTTCCTGCAATAATTTCTGAGTCTATCATCAATTTTTTTTCTACAGTCTTGGTAATTGAAGTTAATGAACTGATCTGTAACCTTCACATTTGTCTTTAGGTTTTCCAGGTTTTTCAATTATTTCCGATATTGCTATTTTCCATCTCGTTGGGAATTTAGGGTACTTGAGTATAGCATTGATTATGTCGGTTCTTTTATGAGGAGGTTGCTTATTTTATCCATTTCTGGAACTTTTTCGTTTTTGAAAATTTTCAATATATCTTCCCCTTACGATTTCATGATTCAGTTTGACCCGAATTCATAATCTGGGGAGAAAATAATTATTCTCACATGGAAAAGCAAACTTCTGTTTTCTCTTGGTCATTGATGGCTGTGTGTTCATTTGTATCGTTAGTAAATGGTTGAATAAGCATGTTCTATTGCTTCTGACCGCTGACTATCCGCCAATTCAAATATTTTAGCAAAGTTATTAATGAAAGAGTAAAGTCTGTAGTTAGTTAGTTACGGCCACCCGACTTACAAATGGGGTGACAACTGATTTCGATCCGGAATTTTTCCTCTCGATGAGCACAAGTTGATTATATTTTTCAAGGGCAGTATATTCGTGTACGATCTTCAGTCTATAAAGTTTTTACGCGCTTGTTTCTATGAGCACCATCATTTTGCCCAAATTTCTGTGAATTTCGAATTTTGGGCAGAGAATGTTCTCAAACGATCAGTTCCACTCACAGTTGATGAATTTGAGGTCGAATTCAATTCAGTTTGTCCGTCCTATGATAACTTTCGAAAGGAAAAGACTGAGATTTGCAATTTTCAGACTTCCTTCGAGGTGTGAGGTGTGGTGAAAATCTGGCGAAGAGATCCATAGAAATAGCCATCTGAATTTGTTTCCTCAATAATTCAGAAAATACCGATTTCGTTAGTGAAATAACGAATCGAAGGTTGATATAAAATTTCGTGAGAATCGTTGGACTGAAAAGAGTCAATATTGAATTTTATATATATTCCTTATTATTGCTAGTTCAGGATCCATTGCACATTTTTGCACTTGATTACTATCAAGCTAATTTTCCGTGAGTAGCTTCATTTTGATGAGACGCACAACAATCTCCTGTGCAAAACTCTCGATTGTGGTAGCTAAAAGAGGTAGCAAGGATAAAATATGTCGATTTGATGATTTTCAAATATTTATTACTAACTGAATTTTTTTTGTTAAAGATAAGATAAGATAATTATCTGAATTATTCGAAAGAAAAATTTGTCCTACAAAATCTATGGTTTGATCAAAAATTCCCCTCTATTCAACATGTATTGATAACGAGGTTATCATAAATGATTACTAACCAGTAGATTTTTTTTTACTTAGTTAATATTTATATAATTTAACAGTCATATTGTCCTACAAATTGTGTGGTACGTTATCCTGGTCCTACGCTCAGAAATTGTTAGTACCACAAGACCATTTTTCTCATTACTAACTGTAGGACAAAAATATTACATAGGTGAGTGTGTTCTCTGCCCAAATGAAACAATGTCCTACAAGAAAACAGGTATGTATCCGACAAGAATTGTCATTTTTTCGTTTTTCTATTTGTAACATAAGATACAGTGAAAAAATCTTTTTCAAAATTGAAATAACTTTATTTTTTGGTAAACTAGGTACAAAAATTTGTGTATATGTATACACGGTGTCCCAGAATGAATGTATAATCCTGTAACACTGTATAGAAGAGCTATTGGACTCTGAAAAAAATACAAAAAAAAATCAATCCCCACTAGAAACATTTTTTTTTTTCAAAATAATGATTTCTTGCACATCACGTTGCGTTTCTGTGTATCACGCTCACAAGTGGATCAAATCCATCAGTTTCGGGGAACGTGGAGGCCATAAAATGGGACCCATACAGCCAATCCATTTATCTGGATCACCATAAATGAAATGCATATTCGCATATTCCTTGGATGTGTAATTATTTCGTGGCATATTCAGAGTTGAAATAAAGACCAAATCGTAACGAAATCACTGAAATTTCGAAGTAAAATCAGTTAGCGAAACGATTATGTTGAAACTGAGATTATTTGACAGCCAAACATTTTCCAGTGCCTCATGGCAACCGCATCATTTCATTGGTCGAAAACCGCGCGCCAACTATTCGAATTTTTGTATTTCTGTATATAAATAGCAATAAGTTCGCATTTACATAAGTTATGAAGATGCATTGTACCATTTTGGAATCTGTAGGAAGGGCACATATATTTCTTCAAGTTGGCCACTCAGGATTACTCACCTTTTTTTTCACCATGAACGATTAAACTTCCACATAATGAAATGGTCATCACATTTTATGATGAAATTTGAAGTTGGATATTTTTTCCCCAAAAAGTTATAACAGATATTTTTACGGTTTTCTGTATTTCTGATGGTATTTTATTGGAGAATATTTCACCATGAAGAAACTGATTGATTTGATTCATTTGTGAGTGTGTTACACAGAAACGCAACGTGATGTGCAAGAAATCATTATTTTGAAAAAAAAAATATTTCTAGTGGGGATAGATTTTTTTTTGGATTTTTTTCAGAGAGTCCAATAGCTCTTCTATACAGTGTTACAGGATTATTCATTTATTCTGGGACACCCTGTGAGCGTGTTACACAGAAACGCAACGTGATGTGCAAGAGATCATTATTTCGAAAAAAAAATATTTCTAGTGGGGATAGATTTTTTTTTGGATTTTTTTCAGAGAGTCCAATAGCTCTTCTATACAGTGTTACAGGATTATTCATTCATTCTGGGACACCCTGTATATATATATATAAAATAAAATAAAATTAATCTTCATCAGATTCATCTTCATAATCTTCGCTAACTAACATAACATCGCTGTCATCTTCATCTATTTCACTTTACTCACTCGTGATATCTGACTCTGTAATAACATGAAAAAATTAAGTAAATTATATAATAATGAATAATCAATCAATAAATAATAATAGTATTAATAGGGTACCTTTTATGTCAGAAGATAATTCTTCAAAAGATGAACTTTGGGGACCATCAAACTAATAATATTTATAATTGCCATCAATTATTGCCCATTCAATTTCTGGCAATTTTTCCGTTTATCGCGTTTCGAGCGTGATTAAGGTCGGAAATCGATGCATTACGTTTTTCGCCTAAGGCGCGCGTTTCAAGCCAGAATCAACATTTTTTTTGTGACGCTTGAGAAATAAAAAAAATCAGCTGGTCATTAATTTATGATGACCCCGTTATCGATACATATTGGTAAGAGGAGACTCTTTGATCAAACCATAGATTTTGTAGGACAAATACTCTTTCGAATTATTTAGATAATTATCTCGAGATTCAACAAAAAAAATTCAGTTAGTAATAAATATTTGAGAATCATCAAATCGACATATTTTATCTTTTCTACCTCTGTTAGCTACCAAATTCGAGAGTTTCGTACAGGAAATTGTTGGGCGTCTCATACAAATGGAGCTACTCACGGAAAATTAGCTTGATAGTAATCAAGTGCAAAAATGTACCATGGATCCTGGACTATACGTCATTCTATTTATTGAAGGACCAATCCATTTTATAGAATCACAATATACGCCAATCTGACAGCAGTCTGTAATTTTCGAATTTTGAGTCTATAATGGTCTCAAACGATTAGGTTATATTTACTCATGAAGAATTCATGGTCACACTTGATGGGACATGAATCCAATCTGCGATATGCGGGTTCAATACCTGGATCTGTGACCGCCCTGGTCAAACAAGCGCGCAAAAGCTCCCAACTTCACGTCATATCTTTTTTTTACGACTCCCCTAGATCTCTGAAAAGATATTTTCTAGAAATCCACCCGGCTCCTAACCCCAATTACTCTAATAGTAATGATTATCCAGCAAGCTCGTAACTCCATCATGAAGACATCGATCAAGCTTTATGAACTTCGTCATACACAAAATTCTACCGCCGATGAAAACGAGGATGAGACTCGTACTCAGAAATTTTCAGATCCCCTTGAGGTTCAATCGCCGTAAAATTGATATAGCTGGTGTATTTGTTCAGTTTAAGACATGGAGAAAGGAGGAAATCCACAAAAAAGCTCTGTCATGGAGAGGCTTACTGCGGAGTACTAGGTAATGGCGATTAAGCTTCGAGAGCGGCGGTAAACTAAGTATGAAGGTTTATAGATAATAGGAAGGACATATTATGCCACGGTTCATCGAGTCTTTCCTGAGATGACTTGGGGAAAGACGAGGAGAGATTGTTCAATGTAAATGAGCCGGGGCTTGAGTCTCGATAGGTCTACTCGACTTGAACTGTGATAGATGTCTTTTATTCTCGTTTTTTGTTGGCTCGGTTCCGTTCCTATCTACTCTGAAAATTTTCATCGAGGTATGAACTCATCCAGTTGGACAATGTAACTTGTGTAGATGGATTCTTGGGAGTTCGGGTTGATCACTGTCGAATTGAGCTGATTTCAATTGAATTTTCTCTGATATGTTTATTTCTTCTGCAAATTAACAGATATGAAGATGATGATTCAATGAGATTGTAGTATATCGGAATTCTACAAGAAATATTTAGTGGCTTGAGTTTCTGGAAAATCACTACACATTGAGTTTTCAATTAAAATGGAATAATTTTCATCATAATCATACTAGACTTGGTGAAGATGTACTCAATTGTTAGGTTCGAGAATTATAATTAGAATAGTAATTGTGAATGGATAAGTACTCTTAAGATATTCCTTATGCATTAGCTGGAAATGAAAGCTGTGTTATGAATAGATGATAATAATAAATTAACCGTATGTTTGATTATAATGAAAAATATTTCATTTTCATTGGAAACTGAATGTGTAGTAATTCAACAGAAACTCAAGCCACTGAATAATTCTTGAAGAATTCCGATATACTACAATCTCATTGAATCATCATCCTCATATCTGTTAATTTGCAGAATAAATGAACATATCACAGAAAATTGCACGCTTTTCTATTTGTGACTATTCAAAAATAGCCACCTGTTAGGTAATGTAATGTTAGGTTAGGTTGGATTAGTGCAAACAAAATATTATACCTCACAGATCATAACTTCAAAATATCTCAATTTGCATTATGGAAAGCTGCCTTCTGGAGTAGCCCTACCATTAAAAATGTTCTGAGAGAATTAGAAACACGATCTTTCAGGTCCATTGTTTTTTGAGTTCACATCTCTTTCTACTCCTGAGGGGTAGTTATTGAATATAACGAATAAGAAATGAAAGGATGACAAAAGTAGCTGAATTGAAAGAAAGGAAAGATTTCCAACCCCTCTGGTACTAGTAGAGATTGACAAAGCCTACAAAGCAATATTGAAAAAATTAGAATTCTGCTATAGAAAATTTGAAAAGCATTGGGGTGTTGTAAGGAGCTCGTGTGCGATTCTTTAAATTAATTGCCAGAGCTGTCACCCATCCATGTACTGAAATCAAACAACGCTGCTCGGCTTCAAGTCTTTCCGAACGAGGTTTGACAAATAATAAAATTTCATACAATCGACACTCCAAAGGACCGAATATATCGAATTTTTCTGAAATACCGAAGTTCTTGAGAATAATTTTTATGATTATTCTTCGAAGTCAGTGTATTTCACGATTTTTTCATCTGAAATTCGAGATGTCAGATTTTGAAAAATTCCACAACATATTCTGGAATTGGAAAAAAACGTATTGTGAGGCTGGGAAATCTTTGAAATCATCAGTTACCGCCATTTCAAACTGTGAATGACTCTATTTTTCCTTCAAAGCAGGTTGATGGAATTACGTTAATAATTTCCTTAATATCGTTGAAAACCTACAAAATTGGAGCGGTGGAGTTGGAAGACACTCTTCATTTATCTCATTTCGAGTCTTTTTTGAGCGCGCGTACTACTTACACGAGGGCTATATCATTTCGTCACGATGTCTGTATTTTTCAAATTTTGAGCCGAAAATGGTCTCAAACGACTATGTGCGACTCACTGATGACGAATCCGTCGAAAAATTCGAATCTGTCTGTCCGTCCGGCCGTATACACGATAACTCTCGAACGGAATGTCCTAAAATTTTGAAATTTTCATGGAAGGTTCGAACCTCGAATACCGAGATTGAGTCCGTTATTGGGCAAAATTCGCCCAGGGGTTCCGTAAATATGGCCGCTTGAAATTTTGTTTTCCTGATTACTTTGAAACTATGGATTTGATCGTGACGAAATTTTGTATTTGAATTGAGAATGATATATTCGAGCTACATTTTCTTCAGATCGCATTACCAGAACCATAGAAAATCATAACTTTCGAATGGAAAGGTCTAGGGGCTTGAAATTTTCAGGATAGGTTCGGATCGCGAATTTCGCGATCACGTTCATCAATGAGCAAAATTACACTAGGGGTTCCGTAAATATGGCAGTTCCAACCTTGACCTTTTTTTCTTCTTTCGAAAGTTTCTTGTTAACAGTCAGCCAGCCAGTCGGCCGGTCATAATTTGGACGAAATAAAAGAGCTCTTGTTGATAAAAAAAACAGCGTGCAAAAATGAACTTTGCAATATTCCCAACTCAGATCACTTCCCTCTGAAGATTGCAATTATGCATATATTTTATTATGTTCGCCAAAATTAGTTTTCGAATAAAGCGATATTGTTGAAAATTTTGCTATAAAGGTGTCTTTTTGGGAAGTGGTTTTCGAAATTTTCCTATATAGAGTCACACACTGTTCATTCAATATTAGTTGTTATCACTTGGAACTCAACCAATCCTGTATCTTCTCACTATGTGAAATGTATACACTTGCAATAAACGAGCACGAGGAATCGTATACTTATCCTACCCATTCTTGGTCAGCGCAACGATCGATCTAGTAGGAAGTATTCTGCGATACTTCAAAATTTTCTCACTCGTACTCATGAAAATAGTACAAATAACAATAGTTTATTGGTAGAATTGGAAAAGGCTGCCAACTTCAGGTCAAATCACAAGAATCGGGAAAAGATATATGAGAAAATCCATTTTGTATAATGAATAGCAATCTATATTAATAAAAGAGGATCTATGGTTTATGTATGGAAAAGCATCACGTTCAAACGACTGCACCAAATTCGATAATTCTTTTTTAGTTGTGTTCATTATTATCACGACGAACTTTACGCAACGAAATATTTCCGAAAAAACCGTACGGAAAAAAAAAATTCTTTTTTCCTCCGACCAAGCGAACAATCATAGATTACTTATATTTCATGAGAATTTTGACACTTGGGTGAGTGAAGTTTATCGTGTTTCTAGAAATTGCTTAGAAGTTTATCACTGTGTTTGATATATCGTTGTGTTGTGGGCGAATTCGTAATGATTGAGACAATGAGCAAACAGAATGAGAGGTTCTCAATCAAGATCTGCCCCAGCTCCGGAAGAATCGATATCATCGATCTCAAGCAAGATACAACAAAAATAGAATCCAATGAAATGATCAACTTTGAGAGTTTGGCATTAAGATGTGATCCCAAAGTTGATTATGCTAGCAATATATTGGTGTCTTTTGGCAATACTGCAATGCTCTGAGATATCAAAATGAACCCCCAGGATTATGTTTTTTGAATGGAAAAATCAAACTGCAACAACTGACAACGCCTCTCGAACCTTTGGATTCGTTACTTTCAGGACAAGAACCTCTATCTGAACATTCCATGACATCATTTGGTTCGAACATAATTGAGGGAGGAGGTTTCAATCCAACATTTGAGGTATTTTTTTCCTATATCGAACATCGCACATATTGATCATAACATATACCTACCTACGAATATAAAAATTCTTTTGAGACCCATAAATAAGGCTGAGGATAAGGGTAAGGGTTATGGTACGGGTAAGGGTTGGGTTAGGTTAAGGTTAGGTTAGGGTTAATGATAATCCAATACTTTAGCCACAGCAACGCGTGGCCGGGTCTGCTAGTAATAGAATAATAAAATATCACAAGCAAAGGTAAGTACTCCAGCTACGCTCCATAGAAGGGTTCAATCGGTAAGTGGTGGATGGGCTGGGAATACATAGTAAATGAAAAGCAGTACAAGAGATGCATCGGCACAGTAATTAAATCCTAACTACTGTTATACACATATCCAAACATTTCTTATGGTATTGAAGTAACAGAATATGAGTTGAGCTGGTTAGATTCAATAGAGGCCATTGTTCATAATAATTATAGGTGCTACAACTTCTTTATTCACAACTTTAATGGTGCAGATTTAGTCCCGATACAAAGTTCGGAATTTTATTCCGTGTCCCTTTAAACTAACTAAAAATGTGGACATGTGTGCAATAGGACTGGGATGATCTAATCGGTCTCCAATCCCAGTGAAGAAAATTCCGTTGGTAGCCTGCAAGGTCAACCTGTAGTTCTTTGGTCTTCAGTGGGGGTTGGTGATGACTAGCTGAATACTACTGTTCAAAAGGAGACACAATCCTTTTTAGCCCTAGTATGGTGGTATTCCCACGGAGTTGTTGCTTCATCTGGCTTTATTAACAATGGCGATATTCTTTGTGGACGTGAACACCGTCTCACTCTCAAAACTTTCTAACACCTTCAACCTCTATTCTCTTCACCGGTTTTGTATATCTCTCCTGTCGTTCATAACTGACGTTAATCCCTAGAAAATCTACCATCGAAAATAACGTGGTCCACAGAGTGCAGACATTATATTTATTTCTCCCCACAATCATGAAGACTACATCCAATCGAGCCCTTGTACGTCGTAAAATTTTATGAAGATCTTAATGATACAAAGAGAATAATAATATAAATAGTTCGGCTTCTTCAACGTGCTCTAAATATCGGCAGCCTGGTTCTCGGATAGCACTGAACTTTAAGTGCAGAGCTGTTTCTCGCATAGCGCAAATTTAATGTTGTTCGACAGGAGCATAAAAATAACAAACCGTCCATGCCGAATTAAAAGGAACTAAGGACTGGAAGATGAAAACCGGTGCTAAATCGGGTTGAGCAATAGAAGCCATTTGAGTTTATTTGTAGTTCGCCAGATATTGGATCGATAAACACATAGTATATTACCATAGCTCCAAAGCGAAATTCATATTTTACAGAAAGTGTGGATGATTCGAAAAATGCATCAACTTGTTCATCATTATCATATTATCACTTCGATGTCTTTTTGGGCGCTCGTTCTACTTACACGAGGGTTATATCATTTTATCCCGATGTCTGTATTTTTCGAATTTTGAGCCTAAAATGGTCTCAAAGCATTAGGATCGACTTACTGAGGACGAATCCGTCGAAAAATTCAAGTCTGTCCGTCTGGCCGGCCGTAAGCACGATAACTTTCGAACGGAACGACCAAGAGACTTGAAACTTTCAGTGTGGGTTCAGTTCCCGAATGCGGCAGTTGGGTTCGTTAATGGACGACATTCCCAAAGGGTTCCGTGAATGTGGCTGTTCGAAATTTTGTTCTCATGATTACTTCGAAACTACTGATTCGATCGAGATGAAGTTAGGTCCAGTTCGCATGACCAGAACCATAGAAACCTCAGAAAATTATGACTTTCGAATAGAAAGGCCTAGGGATTTGAAATTTTCGGGATATGTGTGAATCTGGAATGTCACGGTCACGTTCACCAATGAGTAAAATTAGACTAGGGGTTCCGTGAATATGGCCGTCCAAAATAATTTTTTCCTGAAGATTTCGAAACTACTAATTGGATTGTTATGAAATTGCGCATAGATTATTCCAGATCGCATCAACAAGACTATAGATACCGTAGAAAATTCTAACGAATTATCGAAACAAAAATGTGAATCTACCTACAAGATGGAATTTTCTCGATCATGCAGATTGAATAAATAATTCAAAAAAATCCAATCAAATTTGCACACTGCGAAATGGTGAATCCAGAAATTCAATGAAAGAAATTGCAAATTTTTCACAAAGATATTTCCACATCACTCCGTTTCTTCCATTCACACATGATGTTTTTGAATTAATGCGAAAGATGCCTTTCTTTAGCAAAGACATTAAAATGTTGGATACGGAATTTATCGCGCATTTTCGCGTCAGAAGATTTCGCCCCTTCGGCTCATCCTCTGAAGAAAACCCACTTTTAATTGGAAAAACCAGTCACTACTTCGACCAACCATTTTCCTGTTAGGAAAACGTATAGGTATGAATGAAAGTTTAAGGTGTTCGGAAAATGTGGATATTTTAATGAATAGGATAGTCTCAAATCCCAATAACCATTGAAAAATTTCCCTAATTTCATAGAGATTCTGGAAGAAAAATTACAATTTGGTGCAGAAACACTTCACACGTGCTACAATTACACACTTTCGCATGAATTCTCATGAGATAATTTTATCGTATATTAACTATATTTGTGAAAACTTCCAGTTTCAATAATAAACCATCTGTAACGGAATATGAGAACGGTAAGTGCCAAGACATATATCCGAATATTGTATAAATACCGAAGGTATTTCTTCTACTATGAACAAGAATGGTCAATAGATCCGAATATCTCCAACAGAAACTACCGTACCTAATCGGTAGGATATATAAGCAGGTATCCCTCCTATCCACACCTGCCATACTGGAGCAACTAACAAGGTAATTTGTAGGAATTAAGTGTATGCTCAAACCCATCTAACCTATAATTCTTTCGCTACATTTAAAATGAGTATATCCTATAACGAAGCGCAAAATTGGAGCGAGCACTCAACTCACTGCAGTTTCTGAATGCCCCTTCGAGTTCACGTTAATTGAAGGTTGTAATAGCAACAAAATATATATCGTTGGATTAGATCAGTCCAAACGAAGTTAATGACTAGATATATAAAGATCTGGAAATCATTCGCAGACCATATGATTAAAATAATAATTATTATAATAAATATAATAATTCATTTTCACTAGTATCGGATATGATACTAAGTCAATAGACAGAGTGTTATCTAAAAAAAATTTTGAGACTACTTTGGAAGAAGTATACCTGAAGCAACTCGAAAAAGACCGTAAAGTTTTAACTTATTAGGCAAGATTTTATCATTTTTTGAAAACAGGATATTTCAGTTGCATATATAAGATCACCAACAATTCCATTAACAACAATGAAGATAAGACGGATAAATTAAATAAAGGTGGTGTATATAAATTAACTTGCGGAGATTGCTCATGTTATTATACAGGGTGTCTACTTTTAAAAGGGCCTTCAATAGGAGTTCATACATGTGATTTGCAACAAAAATGTCGTATATCACATGGTCAAAATGTAGACGGTTGTTCTTCAATTTAACATTTCTTGATTTCACGAAATATTTCAAGTTTTTTCATAAAATCAATTATACTTCAGTTATCCTTGTAGCCTCATCAAATTTGACCACATATCTGGAAACGACATAAAATTTGGTACAAGATAAGAATTTGTGGGTGCCAAAAGAAATCGTATTACGGGCGTGGTAAGGAGATGAATATCACGATTCTGAAGTGAACAAAATCAATCATATTTTTCCAATAGTTTTATTCATGAAAAATCATTAATTATGGAAATGTTTTCTTTTCAGCAAAAACTACCCCATTTAGAGTGCTTTCGAATGACATACAACTTTCATGCTTGGCTTCTGCCATTATATCATGGCTAACAAGATAACAACGAAAAATATTCCAAACCTAAATTTTCTCTATTTTGAAGATCTTTATGATTGAGTATTGAAGTTATTCTCATAGAAATCATGATCTCATCTGTCGAATCAAATAATTCAGACAAATAAACTGAATTCCTCTCAAGTCTGAACGCGAACTTGTTTGTGTTTGTTTGAGATAATTGATATTGGAGGGTTGAATTTCCTGAATCGACTAAAAGTTCGAAGTATATTTTCTTTATTTATTAGTAGATCTTACTAAGCATTCGATTCTATCATTTCTGCTCATATATTTATAAGGTACTAGCAGACCCGGCCACGCCTTGCTGTGGCTAAAGTATACGTTGAATTAAATTGTAGTGAAATATTCAATGAAGTGGAATTATTATTATTATTAACCCTAACCCACTCCTAACTTGAGCCTTACCTATTCCTATCCTAACCCTTTTTTTTGGGTTGTGAAAAGAAATCTGTTGCCAGATTCAACCACGCCCGTGTCGTGGGATATGTCGGTTTGGCTAGATGTTGTTGCCGGCCTACTAAAAAAAACACAACTTGGGGAAATGCGAGGACCACCAGAAAAGACATCCTGGTCCGTACTTCGATGATATCCGATGAATAGCGGTCCTGTCCCTTTTCTCCTCATGTCTCCTGTCACAAAGCAGTAAACGCCTTCCAGTATCCTTCATGCTGTATCATTTTCTCTATTATATACTCAACTGGTGGTAAGATGCCTATCTTTCCAACCAGTGCGTTCCTTTCCTCCGTCCATCTGATCTGAGGCAGTGCTTCGGGTCGTCTGCAAGGTGGCATGCATGACAGATCATTCCGTCCTATCCTCTTAGTAAAGGAACCATAAGATCCATGCCCTGTCAAAAATTGAGTAAAATAGTACCCGGTCGTTTTATTCTCACATTGGATCCACTGCTTCCTGATCAACCTACGCGTCCAAGCAGCATTTTACACTCCATCATCCCATCTCTCCTGTATTTTCTCAATGTCATTCTTCCAGCTATATGTCGATTGCCCGGTAGATTTCCTCCTATGGTATAAAGGAAGCATCTTTCCGCCACCATTAGGTCAATTGGTGGGAAGCCAGCAATCACTTGGACAGCCTCCGCCGGCACAGTTCTGTATGCCGAAGCTACCCTTATCTCAGGTTGGATCAAACTGCACACAGTTCGCAAAATAAAATCAACATACATATTTGACAACCAATATATGTATATGTCCATCATTTTTGAGCGCTCGTACTACTTACACGAGGGCTATATCATTTCGTCACAATGTCTGTTTTTTGAGCCGAGAATGGTCTCAATCAATGTTACAATGTTTCATTTATTACCCTCAAAACGTATAGGGAATGTCATAAATAATATAATTTGTTTCAAATATCCGAAATAAATTAAGATACATCACAAACGAAAACAAGTAAAATATCACATGATACAATTTTCGTAAATATAGTATTTGACTATACTATACTAGAACTGACAGGTTGATAATTCGTCCATCGTGTACGCAACATGTACGTTTAGGAGAGACTTGATCCTTTACTTGAATGCTGCACCATTCAATGAATAATCTGCTCGGGTGGTCTGTTGTAGATCCTCATCATGCATGAGTACATGAGTATTTTCTGTAGTCTGTAGCCTAAGCTTTGGGGTTACGTATTTATTTTTGAACCTCGTGTATTTCTGCACTATGTTAGACTCACTGATGACGAATCCGTCGAAAAATTCGAGTCTGTCCGTCCGTCCGACCGGACGTATACATGATAACTCTCGAACGGAAAGTCCTAGAAAGTTGAAATTTTCAGGGTAGGTTTGAATCTTGAATCTCTGAGTTCGTTATTGGGCAAAATTTGCCGAGGGGTTCTGTAAATATGGCCGCTCGAAATTTTGTTTTCCTGATTACTTTGAAACTACTGATTCGATCGAGGTGAAATTTTGCACTCAGGTGGAGAATTACGTGTTCAAGCTACATGCATGGCCCAGCTTGCATGACCAGAACCATAGAAAGCATAGAAATTTATAACTTGGTAATGGAAAGGCCTAGGGACCTGAAATTTTCAGGATGGCTTTGGATCTTTAATGTGGCGGTCAATTTCATCAATGAGCAGAATTAGACTAGGGGTTCCGTAAATATGGCCGTTTAAAATTCAGTTTTCTTGATCATTTCAAAACTATCGATTTGATCGCAACGAAATTCTGTATTTATAATTGAGAATGATATATTGGAGCTAAATTTTTTCAGATCGCATGATCAGAACCATAGAAACCATAGAAAATCATAACTTTCGAACAGAAAGGTCTAGGGACTTGAAATTTTCAGGATAGGTTCGGATCGCAAATTTCGCGGTCACGTTCATCAATGAGCAAAATCAGACTAGGGGTTCCGTAAATATAGCCGTTCAGACAATTTTTTTATGATAATTTCGAAACAACTCATTGGATTGGAATGAAATTTCGCACATAGATTAAGAATAATGTATTCAAACTACGTGGAAAATTTTGTCCAGATCGCATTACCAAGACCATAAATAAATACCGTAGAAAAATCTAGCGAATTATCGAAAAAAAATTGGTCACCTAAAGCACTGACGTAAAGTCTTGATTTTTGCCTTTGTTTGAAATTTTCTTTGACAGCTATCAAAATCTTTCCAATTGTTTTCTAAAACTAAAGAATGCGAATCTACCTACAAGGTGGATGAACGAGCGCTCAAAAGCTCCTGACTTCACGGCAGTGCTTTTCGTAATTTTTTTTATCAATGACATTATTCTACATTCTTGACAGCTACGAATTCTATGAACATTCTGTATTATTCCAGTTCAAATTTCTTCAGTTTTAGGAAAGACCCAGAAACTTGGCATCACTCCTCGCACGATATCGCTATGGTGGACAGATCGGTGTAGTAGGGACGCGATCTCCTATCGTCGATTTGAGCCCCATGTTGCCGCGTGGATAATTATTAGTCTTTGTCATGAATAATAAACAAATAATTTGCAGTAAGAAACTATTGCAACTATAAATTGAGATATAAACTATCCTATCTTGTAAGTTGGATCAAACTGCACACAGTGTGCAAAATTTGATTGAAATCGGTTCAGTATTTTAGGAGACCATTCCGGACAAACAACGCGACACGTAATTTTTATATATGAAGATTTGAAATGTTATGCATATTCGTGAATCATTTGAGTTTATTCTTGAAACGTAAAAAAAATTGATTATATTTTGATTTCCATAACAGTATCATGGTCATGGTGATGCGATCTCGACAAAATTTCGCACGTAGTTTGAATACATTATTCTTCATCTATGTGCGATTTCATTCCTATCCAATCAGTAGTCTCGAAATAATCTGAAAGAAATATTTTGAACGTTCATATTCACGGAACCCCTAGTCTAATCTTGCTCATTGATGAACGTCACCGCGAAATTCGAGATCCACACCTATCCTGAAAATTTCAAGTCACTAGGACTTTCTGTTCGAAAGTTATAGTTGTCTATGGTTTCTATGGTTCTGGTCGTGCGATCTGGACAAAATTTCGCGTGTAGCTTGAACACGTCATCTGATTGCAAAATTTCATTTTGATCGAATCAGTAGTTTCGAACAAATCAGGTAAACAACATTTCGAACGGCTATATTCACGGAATTCTGCTTATTAACGAACTGAATTCCGGCATTTGGGAACTGAACCCACATTGAAATTTTCAAGTCTCTAGGTCGTTATGTTCGAAAGTTATCGTGCTTACCGACGGCCGGACGGACGGACAGACTTGAATTTTTCGACGGATTCGTCATTGGTGATTCGAACCTTGTTGATTGGGACCATTTTCAGCTCAAAATTCGAAAAATATAGGCATCGTGAAGAAATGATATAGCCCTCGTTGAAGTAGAACGAAACATACACTTTATATGGGGGTTCTCTAGATGCGTGGATCTCTGGCAGCATACCCAGAGCACCTGCCGTTTTATATGCGTTATTGTTATGAATTTCATATGCGATAGAGGTTAGTCGAATTCAATATAGGATTTCGTCCGTATACGCGTACAGAATCAATTCAATGCGGGTGATTTTCGATGGGAATTTTCCAGATGTAATTGAAACAATGTAAACGAATTCTGCTTTTGATATCCCAGCTCAGAATTGTAAAAACAGGATCATTTGGCGCGCCAGGGTTTATATTTCCCAATAATATTGGTTTATTATTTCCAAGGATGAACCTTTGGCATTTCCCGAAAAAAATTTTCCTACTTCCTCTTCAATTTTTAGAGTTTATTCACGGGTAAAATAGATTCTGCCGTCCAGAAACCCAGCGTTAATTATAATTGAAATTTCTATAGCATTTCTCGAGACATGAAAGATAGTTACAAAAAAGTTCAGGTGATCTCGGTCAAGAATTCATTATTTATGCTTTATCATTTGTCCCAAATGTATATTATTTTAGAATGTTGAACCGATTAGATTTGACTTAGTTGGGTTTGCATTGTAAAACAAACCAAACTGTTTGTGAAAATAAAACTAACCAGATTAAACCGTATTTGGATCCTAAATCGCATGGTAAGATGTCAGATTACCACTGCTTTCATTACTGTTATTCTTTATATAGCGATCATTCTGTAGTTAGTAGATATTTTCCGCACACTCATCTTTTGCATTGCATACTGGCCGCGAGCTAACATCACCATTGAAAATCTTTCCGATGCATTTCCGGAGGCCCAAAAAATAGAGATATTTCTTCTAATAATTTAGAAATGCTTGATAATTCCTTTCACCTAACCACATTTTCATATTTCGAATTCAATAACGACAAATAATGGCAAAAGCCCAAACACCCATAATTTTTCAACAAAAAACGCCGTCTCCAAATTATTAGCTGTAATACGAAGCGGTCAAAGTGCCGCCAATTGTGCAGTGTGAGATTTTCCTCCTAAGATCAACGTTTGGGACACTACGGATGCGTCTAATGAAATGCAGTTTACCTAATTAGGCTCAAATATTTCCAGGAGTTGGGGTTTTTTGAAAAAATAATAATCCATCCTTTTCGGTGAAATACAAAGTACCTTTGGAATGAAGTGATGAATAGCCCATGGAGACAATTTCAAAAAGAATGTTTCTATCGATTGTTCAAGTCTTGCAACAAAAAAATTACGAAAAGCACTGCCGTCAAGGCAGTAGCTTTTGAGCGCTCGTACATGCACCTTGTAGGTAGATTCGCATTTTCCAGTTTTAGAAACCAATTGAAGGAATTTTTGACAGCTGTCAAAACAATTCTGAAACTTAGGCGAAACTCCAGACTTCATGTCGCTGCTTCAGCTGATCAATTTTGTTTCGATAATTCGCTAGAATTTTCTACGATATCTATGGTCTTGGTGATGCGGTCTGGACAACATTTTGCACGTACTTTGAATACATTATTCCTCAGCTAGATGCATAATTTCATTCCAATCCGATCAGTAGTTCCGAAACTATCTGGAAAAAAATATTTTGAACGGCCATATTTACGGAACCCCTAGTCTCATTTTGCTTATTGATGAACGTGACCGCGATATTCGCGATCCAAACCCACCCTGAAAATTTCAAGTTCCTAGGCCTTTCCGTTCAAAAGTTACAATTTTCTATGGTTTCTATGGTTCTGGTCATGCGATCTGGACAAAATATTGCTTCAATATATCATTCTCGATTAAAATACAAAATTTCATCTCGATCGAATCCGAAGTTTCGAATTTATCGAGAAAACAAAATTTCAAACGACCGTATTTACGGAACCCCTTGTATAATGTTGCTCATAGATGAACGTGATCACGACATTCGAGATCCACACCTATCCTGAAATTTTCAAGTCCCTAGGCATTTCCGTTCGAAAGTTACAATTTTCTATGGTTTCTATGGTTCTGGTCATGCGATCTGGACAAAATTTCGCATGTAGCTGAAACACCTCATTTTCCATCTGAGTGCAAAATTTCATCTCGATCGAATCTGTAGTTTTCAAGTAATCAGGGAAACAAAACTTTGAACGGCCATATTTAAGGAACCCCTGGTGGAATTTGGCCCATTAACGAACTTAACCGAGGCATTCGGGATCTGAACCTACACTGAAAATTTCAAGTCTCTAGGTTGATCCGTTCGAGAGTTATCGTGCTGACGGACGGCCGGACGGACGGACGGACGGCCGGACGGACAGACTCGAATTTTTTGACGGATTCGTCATCAGTGAGTCGAACATAGTCGATTGAGACCATTTTCGGCTCAAAATTCGAAAAATACAGACATCGTGACGAAATGATATAGCCCTCGTGTAAGTAGTACGAGCGCTCAAAAAGTGGACCATCCTGTACACATCTAGGACCAAACAAATCTTACTTGCAATATAAAAATCAACGCTCCGAATAACTGTCTGCCGATTGCTCAAGAATCTACCGGAAATAGAAAGAAACTCAAACCCTTCGCCGACGTGACATGCGATCTAGTTTTGAATTATGCCTGCCGGTCTCTGGGAAAACTCGCATCTGACAGAAGGAACGGGAAGTTATTCGGAATCGGCCTGATTTGAAAACTTCTACGAAGGCCTAATCCTGAGTGGGGATTTAACGTACGAACGCGAACTAATGTGGAGATACTGGAGGAAGTGAAAGTCTCTAAGCACATTTGACGCCCGAGATGGTTTGAAATCTTCTCCAGACTTGGACAAAGTCTGTTGGAGGGATAAGTGTTCATGCTGAAGGACCTTAAAGAAGTTCCATGGAAAACACATTGTGCAGGAAGGCTAATTATATAAATTCCTTCGAAATTCTTCTCTTCGGATCTATAACCAAATGTTGTTAGAATAAAGAGGGTCTGAAGCTTAAAAGCATGCTTTCGTTTACTTTATAATTAAGGTGATCAAAATCACCTCCCCATCTCATTATCCCTACGAATCATTGCTATCCTGTTTCTCTAGCTTCGAAAGATACGCTTCAGTAACCAGAAAAATGCTCTCTCCAGTATATGCCACTCCACATTCTCTTAGAGGTGGAGGGGTATGTTATTAGTGTTACGAAAATGAAATAAAATCACATGGGATTGTATAATTCTAGAAACGATTGGTTCGAGTCAATACAAAGGTTTTTTGCTTCTCATGAAATTGATGTACTTCTCCATCAGCGTGTGATGCATGTAATATTATACTTATTCAATTGCTTTTCTTAAACCCTCAATTTAACACTTGTTTTCCAGAATATTTATTCATAGTTATTGAATAATTTAATTTTTAGTTTTCGTATATAGAGTCAAGATGGTGGAATGTGAAGGTGAATTGTCTGATCGCTCTTTGAAAAAAAACAACAAAAGTGAAGAAATATGTGCTGATTGCGGCAGGAGAGGAGTGGAATTTGTGAAGTGTACTAAATGTTCAAAACAGTTTCACCCTAGATGCCTGGAACATTCATCAAACAAGAAATTTGCACTGTGTTTGCATAAAGTCACCAAGAGTGTATCAAATGATCAGAAAATGGATTTATCATCCTGAACATGCGAAACGAGTTCTTTGAAAAACTTATAGTAATGTTCCAAGGCAGAAATGAAGTATTATATCAAAATGTCCAGTTACTTGGTGATGAAACGAGATAGGACAACGTAAAAAATGCACATATGATCGATATGGACCATGATTCGTCAACGTCATCGGCTGAAAATCGAAAGTCAACAAGTCTCACTAATGAAACATAAGAACTATGGTTGCACACAATGTTAGTAAAATAACCTCAAACTGTATCAATCCCAATCCAAAACTCGAGAATAACAAACATAAACAAACAAAATCAACAGGGAAAGTAACCGAATCCTTGAAGGTATAGATTCGGTAACAGAGGATCGAAATGAAGTCAATTCGAGGAAAAATAGATCAATACGTATGAAGGGAACTATATGCAATGGTTTTACATCAGAAAATGCAACGTTTCCAGGAACTCCTCTGGACAGAGTCGTTGGAAAAGACGTGGAGGAGAACACCACTGAGAAATTTGTGTTATTCTTTGAAATCTCAAAATGTGGAAGTCAAAAACTTGTTCGCAAAGGGAATATCTCAGCTTTTAGTGCAGGTGTTCCGTCAAATAAATATGATGAAATAACGAACAAAAACTTCTGGTCAGAAGGTATACTAATAAGAGAATTAAATTTTCGAGGTTTTTGTCAGAAGAATCCTAGGAATCTTTTGAATCCTCCGATATTAATCCAATAAAAACAAACAAAGCCTTCCACCACGATAACTTATGTTTCATGCATCAAAATCAACAGTCCATAAGGTTTGCTTTCCGCACATTCCAGCACATGTTGTTGATTTTTTAGCAGTTACTGAACATTAAAGAAGAAGAAAAATAGAAACATTATAGACTACCTAGGTTACAACCTTGCTTCCTCTTTTTGTAGAAAGAAACGAGGAAGAGCATGGAGGTAGTGCCATATTTGTAAAGGATAATATTCCATTACAAACGACAGATGATATGAATAATTGTAGCATTCCGTTTATCATCGAATGCTGTGCAGCCCAGGTACGTCTCAACACTCTATAGACAAGAAATAGGTATCGTAATTATCGGTATTGACAGACCTAAATCCTCAGCCGCCACTTTGAATATCTTGTTGGGAAAACTGTCACCGATATTGTCCTGCTGCTTAAGAGAAAGATCTGAAATTATTCTTGCAGGTGATTTCAATATCAATTTATTATCAGACACACCAGTAACTAAAACCTCTGAAAGATAGTTTTGGGCATCGACTAACAATTCATGAGCCAACCAGAATTTCAAAAACTGCCTCGAAATCTATTGATAATATCCTAACAAATATCATAGGCTCTCCATCAATTATTGAAAAACATTTATCTGACCATTCTGCTCAAAAATTAGTTTTTCCTCGAAACGAACACATGAATGAAGCAATAGAACGGGAGCATTTTGGGGATATCACTGAGGACAACATAAAGTAGTTCATATATGGATTGTATATTTGAACAAGTTTGGGCTGATGCATGCTAGGACATGAATGGAGAGTAAATTTATTGTGGGAAAATCATTCTTTGGATAATTCTACTAGGTTTTTGCTTCCTGCCTTCCTATTAAGACTGTTAGTTTTCGACAGAACATGAAACACAAATCTGCAAATAGCACCACTCAAGAAAATGAAAGTCAATACAAATTTCGGTAATGATTTGTTTCCAACACCTTTCCCATAAGTCCTTCAGAACGCTAAGAACGGACTGACCCTAGCACTTAATGGTCAGATACTTTATTTGGTTGAAGTTATCGGCGAAATTCCTACATTCATGTATTTTATCCTTAATTTTGCCAATAAAAGGTATACCGGTACAACATCGAAAAAAATAAACCGTTTTCGAGTTACAAGCTTTGTCATGATTGAATATCCAAAAAACTTTTTCATGTATATGATAGTATATTGAAGTATAAGTGGATACGCTTCGCGCGTGTTTTAAAGACTAGTTATCCACGAATACTTCACGCTATTTTTTTTTGATTGGGGCGCTTTGAAATCATGAATACTGGTATTATCTAATATATAAAATTCTCGTCTAATATATAAAATTCTCGTGTCCACAGTGTTCGTTGCCATACTCCTCCGAAACGGCTTAACCGATTTTGATGAAATTTTTTGTGCTTATCCGGTATCTATGAGAATCGGCCAACATCTATCTATCCCTAAATGTTAGGGGTAGTCCGCCCCTAAATTTTTTTTTTTATTTTTTAGACAAAATTTCTAATTTCTATTTTTTTATGATACAACATACAAAAATACATACAATCCCCAATTTTCACCCTTCTACGATCAACCCTTATTTTTTAATAGCCAGAACAACGAGAGGCCGAAGGCCTCGAGCAATTTTGAAATTGCGGAAAAAGGGAGAGATATGGCAAAACAACGTTTGCCGGGTCAGCTAGGTTAGGTTAGGTTAGGTTATTTTGAGACGAGAGGCCGAAGGCCTCGAGCAATTTTGAAATTGCGAAAAAAGGGAGACACCGGGGGCGCGAAGCGCCCCCCGCGTTTTCGAGAGGGAGAAACGGGCTTTCCTAAGGTAAGAGAGGCCGAAGGCCTCGAGCAATTTTGAAATTGCGGAAAAAGGGAGAGATATGGCAAAACAACGTTTGCCGGGTCAGCTAAGTTAGGTTAGGTTAGGTTTAGGTTAGGTTATTTTGAGACGAGAGGCCGAAGGCCTCGAGCAATTTTGAAATTGCGAAAAAAGGGAGAGATATGGCAAAACAACGTTTGCCGGGTCATCTAGTTACTACATAAAATGGAAAAAGTCCAAAATAATTTACGTCGATCATAGATATTACGTGACATTTCTCGCGGAAATAAATAAATCGTATTTTGACACGACGTCGAAATAAAAGAGAGAAACTTAGGTGAGTAAGTAATTAAAACGTTTTTCCATCGTAATAAGACGTATACCATAACATTTCCAGTTTCTTATTACAAAATGAAAAAGACAAAACTTGACAGCACCGAGACTTCACTTCTATACTCTGTTTAAGAATTATTGACATCTCGGTTGGCTGTGAAAAATCGAATTTAAGTTGGTAATAGACTATTCAGTAATATTTTGGGTTGCTGAATTCAGGTTGGTATAGGAATAACACTAACATTACGCATAGAAATCTTGCTTTGATGATTTTATCGAAAATATTGTTGAATATGTAATTATAAAAATTTGCTCTGAATTTGAGTATTTTTTGTCCAGGATACATCGCGCCTAACAAGAGAACGCCAGGCAGTTTGTCGGTGTTACTTCGAGTTTTTCAAAGATTTGGCATATATTTCCGCTAGTGTTTCAGGTAAACTGATATTCACCGACTCAAAGTATATTCTGATTGATCAATGTCTCTTAAATTTTCAGATATCACCAAGCCCTGTCCGTAGAATATTAGCATATTATTACAGCCTGGAATTAGCAGTGGAAGAAAACCTGTGCGATACGATTATTCCTTCAAAGAGACATTGAATGACTTTGTTTTTGCCAGAATTAAAAACAATGAATATATCAGTTTAGATATCCTTTTCGAACTGGCCAAAAAGCACCTAGATTTCAATTGATCGAAGTCAACATTATATTATATCATAAAAATAATTGGATACAAATACAAAAAAGTTGATCGAAGGAAAATTCTTATTGATAAACAGAAAAATATAATAAAAATAGTACGATATTGTGATAAATACCGAGAATACATGGAACAAAACGTAAAATTCATTTATCTAGATGTAATTTGGATATTCGAAAACCGTATTCAAATTCGTCAGTGGGCACTAGAAATTAATCCAAAAGGTATGCCGAGTATATTCAAGGGTAAAGGCAGAAGGTGCACTATTTTGAATGCTGGAACAATTAATGGATTTTTACCTGGATGTGATCCGATTCTTGACAGTTGTATTTATTTACTATGAATGGTGAATTATTTCATAAATGGGTTATTGAAAAATCTTCCCTGCAAAAGGATGCCCATCAATAGGATTATGTCAGCTTATTCAATAAACACATCCAAATCACTATACTACGTGGAAACAAAGTTTTCAGTGATATTTTTATCTTTGCTCTTCTATCATTCATAGATATTTTAAGTTTATTTGTTATACTTATACTGTATGGTACCCTGTTCACATTCCCTCTGCTAATACACATGCTATATTGTTCCCAATTCAAAAGTATACTGAATAATTGCTCATCAATTATAATATTTTCAATAATTCATGGACAGTTTTAATGAATGAAAATAAAAATTGACTTTCTTGAAGTATTCTACACCGAGCAATAAATAATTCACAAATTGGTTCATATATTGATAGTTCGGTACAAATTTCAAGTCAAAATTCTTCATGTACTACATAGATTCTTAATTTTTGTTTCTCTCTTATTTCTTAATACATTATAACGTCAAATTTCAAAATGAGACAAGAAAATATGTATTAGATAGATTAATAAAAGCAAGCCAACAAATCAATACATGTAACCCCATGAAACATCGAAATTTATCCTTTGCATCTGCAGACCGGTTTCGCCGTATTACGGCTCGTCAGTACAGATCAGCTAGGATAAACTCGATGTAGCAGACCATGATGGTCCATCATGGACTGCATTCAGTTGCTCCTTCGGCGGACAGGTGGCGTGAGTAGAGAAATAAACTCTGACCGTCATCGCGTTAGGTTGTTTGGGTAGCTGTCTGCTACATCGAGTTTATCCTGAGCCGATCTGTACTGACGAGCCGTAATACGGCGAAACCGGTCTGCAGATGCAAAGGATAAATTTCGATGTTTCATGTATTGATTTGTTGGCTTGCTTTTATTAGTCTATCTAATACATATTTTCTTGTCTCATTTTGAAATTTGAAAACTTCATATAGACGACCAATATTCATTCACATTATAACGTTTTTTCAATCCATTCTTCTGGCCCTGTGCTTGCGAAGTATCCAAAAATGTTTTTCTGTTGCACCACTAGCTACCTGCTAGAATTCCATTAATTATCCTTCTTGAATACTGACATAAAATGGTACTCTTATAGTTATATGGTTAGAATTTTGCAAGATTTCCAATACCAATAAATATTGCATGGTCCTGAGTGAAAATAAATATTTATTTGAATGATCTTCAATTTTCCATGGTTGACTTTTATATGAGATAATTTCATATGAAAGCATTCCACGTTATTTTTGCGCTTTCAAACCTGAATTCCCATATTCAAACTGCAATCGAAATATTATTCCGGCTTAATTATTCGATAATTCGTATACTCAACACTTTTCTAGGTTATATTCATGTTTTATTTCTATGATGAAATTTAGTTACTTTTTGTAACCAGAAATAAAGCCTCGACTGAACGTTCATGGCCTGCTTCGATGTCAATAATTCTTAAATGGACTATAACGATAATTTCTTATAGGAAAAGTCGCAATCGGGGTTTCAAATGTGATGATTACGAAAAAAATACCGACTGCACTTTTCATTTCCTCTTACAAAATTGAAATTCTTGAATAATTTTGGATGAAGGTTTTGCATTTAGTAATATTTCATTTGGCGTAACAAGGTACTCCTGTCAGATCTATAATCTAAAAATTGCCATTAAGACTACACGTTTCTCGAGTCGTTGCTGTTGCCATGGTGACTTTAAAAACGCGCGAGTTTGAAAGTACGATTTGAACACGCTGAGGCGTTCTTGAAATGAGTAAAATGGGGCATCAATAAAAAAAATATGGTATAAGTTTCAGATAAATGAACAATCACAGAGAGAGAGAGAAGTTTTAGTACCCACAGCAACATTAAATAGCTGGCATTATTGATGAATAATATCCAATCATGAAAATGCTTATAACTCGGAAACGTTGTATTTTTTCGATGTTGCACCGTAATACCTTTTTTTTGCAGAATCAATGATAATGAACACAAATGGAGGAATTTTGCCGGTATCTTCAACCTGTAAAAAAGTTCCCGACTATTAAGTTCTAGGGTCAGTCCGTTTCTGACAATCTGGAAGACTTATGAATACGGTATTGAAAACAAATCATAACTGATATAAGTATTGACTCAAATTCGGTCGTTCGTAAGTTATTACAAAAAACTGAATTATGGGAGTACCTTTTGGAGGCACATATCTTCGCAGGGGGACGTCGTTGGAAAAAAAATTAGAGCATTCCTGTCTCGTCTTTAAATACCTCATTCACATCTGAGAAAGAGTCACGTAGTGCCGGACACCCTGTTTATAAAGTTCTTGTCTTTATATACCTTCAACCTCACTATTTTGGGAACTACAGAAATGTTAACTTAATTACCTTTCTTTTATTCCTATCATTCTTGAGAGTTAACAGAAAAATCTCGTCTTCATCTTGAAATGAAGTTAATCCTAATGAAATTAGAATAATAAGAAGAAATGTGAAAATTGTGGAATTCTTATAAAGTGTGAACCTTATTCATTGTCTGAATGTTTAAGCTCTTGTAATACCAATTACAATTTTTGACGAATTCCAATCTTATTGTACAATAATTCTTGAATTAAATAAATATATATCTATCATACATACAAACTTACATAAATACATACATTGAAAGTTAAATAAAAGCTTTTGAAAATGTTTCGATATTTGTCGCCATTATTTGAAGACTACAAATGAAATTTTCTCTGGCTTTTAGACGAAAGGAGTGAATCAAAAATGGAGAACCACTGACGTGAAGTCAAGAGCAAAAATATTATATTTTTCGTCTGGACAAGAGGGTGAAGACAAATTATGGAAGAAGAAGACCAAGCTATGCTTTAGCGGAACTTTTCAATGGGCTGCCTGAGAATATAAGATCTTTAAGTTCAGTGGCTGCATTCAAGAAGGGAGTGAAAAGATATCTGCAGAGGGTTTTGTAGGTTTTTTTTGGAAAAATGTAAATGTAAATTATCACATGAAGTTCATTTGTTACAGAATATATTATTTTTTTTTTCATCTGTGGGAGCAACTTTGTAGGTTGATTAACAGAATGAATATATGTTATATGTTATATCTGAAAACTTCGGTATCTCAGAAACTAGTCGCCATGCTTATATAAGGCATGGATGAAATGAGTTGTAGAACTTCAACTTTTAAGCTGTTTAACAAAAAGAGTGAGTTTTAAAATTTATAAAAAAAAATTACGGAAAGCACTGCCGTGAAGGGGAGCTTTTGAGCGCTCGTACATGCACCTTGTAGGTAGATTCGCATTTTCCAGTTTTAGAAATCAATTGATGGAATTTTCGACAGCTGTCAAAAAATTCTGAAACTTAGGCGAAACTCCAGACTTCATGTCAGTGCTTCAGCTGATCAATTTTTTTTCGATAATTCGCTAGAATTTTCTACGGTATCTATGGTCTTGGTAATGCGATCTGGATAAACTTTTGCACGTAGTTTGAATACATTTTTTCCCAACTAGGTGCATAATTTCATTTCAATCCGATCAGTAGTTTCGAAACTATCAGGAAAGAAATATTTTGAACGACCATATTTACAGAACCCCTAGTCTGATTTTGCTCATTGATGAACGTGACCGCGATATTCGCGATCCAAACCGACCCTGAAAATTTCAAGTTCCTAGGCCTTTCCGTTCAAGAGTTACAATTTTCTATGTTTTCTATGGTTCTGGTCATGCGATCTGGACAAAATATTGCTTTAATATATCATTCTCGATTAAAATACAAAATTTCATCTCGATCGAATCCGTAGTTTCGAAATTATCGAGAAAACAAAATTTCAAACGACCGTATTTACGGAACCCCTAGTATAATTCTGCTCATTGATAAACGTGAATGCGACATTTCAGATCCACACCTATCCTGAAAATTTCAAGTCCCTAGGCATTTCCTTTCGAAAGTTATGATTTTCTATGGTTTCTATGGTTCTGGTGATGTGATCTAGAGAAATTTAGCTTGAATATATATTTCTTCATTAGTATACAAAATTTCGTCACGATCGAATCTGTAGTTTTGAAATTATCAAGAAAACTAAATTTCAAACGACCATATATACGGAACCCCTAGTATAATTTTGCTCATAGATGAACGTGATCACGACATTCAATATCCACACCTATCCTGAAAATTTCAAGTCCCTAGGCGTTTCCGTTCAAAAGTTACAATTTTTTATGGTTTCTATGGTTCTGGTCATGCGATCTGGACAAAATTTCGCATGTAGCTTGAACACCTCATTTTCTATTTGAGTGCGAAGTTTCATCTCGATCGAATCCGTAGTTTCGAAGAAATCAGGAGAACAAAATTTTGAATGGCCATATTCACGGAACCCCTGGTGGAATTCTGCCCATCAACGAACTCAACCGAGGCATTTGGGATCTGAACCTACACTGAAAATTTCAAGTCTCTAGGTTGATCCGTTCGAGAGTTATCGTGCTTACGGACGGCCGGCCGGCCGGACGGACAGACTCGAATTTTCCGAAGGATTCGTCATCAGTGAGTCGAACATAGTCTATTGAGACCATTTTCCGCTCAAAATTCGAAAAATACAGACATCGTGACGAAATGATATAGTAAGTAGTACGAGCGCTCAAAAATATATAAAAAAATCAAATTTTATTTTATTTTGAATATTTCATTAATCTTAGAATGTTGCAGATCATTACTAGCTATCTTTTCAAAGAAGATAAACTCCATAAGAAAAATGAGAGCATCAGAGTAACTAGATTAAAAAAATTACGAAAAGCACTGCCGTGAAGGCAGGAGCTTTTGAGCGCTCGTACATGCACCTTGTAAGGTAGATTCGCATTTTCCAGTTTTAGAAACCAATTGAAGGAATTTCTGACAGCTGTCAAAAAAATTCTGAAACTTAGGCGAAACTCCAGACTTCATGT
The DNA here is from genome assembly GCA_963966015.1 of Aphidecta obliterata. NCBI lineage: Eukaryota > Metazoa > Arthropoda > Insecta > Coleoptera > Coccinellidae > Aphidecta > Aphidecta obliterata. The sequence goes on from OZ014432.1 coordinate 3,187,533, forward strand.
CGCTGCTTCAGCTGATCAATTTTGTTTCGATAATTCGCTAGAATTTTCTACGATATCTATGGTCTTGGTGATGCGGTCTGGACAACATTTTGCACGTACTTTGAATACATTATTCCTCAGCTAGATGCATAATTTCATTCCAATCCGATCAGTAGTTCCGAAACTATCTGGAAAAAAATATTTTGAACGGCCATATTTACGGAACCCCTAGTCTCATTTTGCTTATTGATGAACGTGACCGCGATATTCGCGATCCAAACCCACCCTGAAAATTTCAAGTTCCTAGGCCTTTCCGTTCAAAAGTTACAATTTTCTATGGTTTCTATGGTTCTGGTCATGCGATCTGGACAAAATATTGCTTCAATATATCATTCTCGATTAAAATACAAAATTTCATCTCCATCGAATCCGAAGTTTCGAATTTATCGAGAAAACAAAATTTCAAACGACCGTATTTACGGAACCCCTTGTATAATGTTGCTCATAGATGAACGTGATCACGACATTCGAGATCCACACTTATCCTGAAATTTCAAGTCCCTAGGCATTTCCGTTCAAAAGTTACAATTTTCTATGGTTTCTATGGTTCTGGTCATGCGATCTGGACAAAATTTCGCATGTAGCTAAAACACCTCATTTTCCATCTGAGTGCAAAATTTCATCTCGATCGAATCTGTAGTTTCGAAGTAATCAGGGAAACAAAACTCTGAACGGCCATATTTACGGAACCCATGGTGGAATTTAGCCCATTAACGAACTTAACCGAGGCATTCGGGATCTGAACCTACACTGAAAATTTCAAGTCTCTAGGTTGATCCGTTCGAGAGTAATCGTGCGGACGGACGGCCGGACGGACAGACTCGAATTTTCCGACGGATTCGTCATCAGTGAGTCGAACATAGTCGATTGAGACCATTTTCGGCTCAAAATTCGAAAAATACAGACATCGTGACGAAATGATATAGCCCTCGTGTAATTAGTACGAGCGCTCAAAAATGAAATATCATTTATGACACTGACAGCTAGTTTGGATCACAGAATCTGTCTTCAAATTCGTGAAATTTGTCCAAATCTCGAATTTCTGATGAGAATATCGTGAAATATATCGATTTATGTTTGATACTGGGTGAGTACGATCGAATACATCTTCTTTGTATCATTTTAGAATATTTTCCTGTATTTTCGATCATTTTAGTACCTGCATGTGCGACTGCTCTGGCAATTTTTGAGCGCTCGTACAACTTACACGAGGGCTATATCATTTCGTCACGATGTCTGTATTTTTCGAATTTTGAGCCGAAAATGGTCTCAATCGACTATGTTCGACTCATTGATGACGAAGCCGTCGAAAAATTCGAGTCTGTCCGTCCGGCCGTAAGCACGATAACTTTTGAACGGATCAACCTAGAGACTTGAAATTTTCAGTGTAGGTTCAGATCCCAAATGCCTCGGTTAAGTTCGTTAATGGGCAGAATTCCACCAGGGGTTCCGTGAATATGGCCGTTCAAAATTTTGATCTCCTGATTACTTCGAAACTAAAGATTCGATCGGGATGAAACTTTGCACTCAAATGGAGAATGAGGTGTTCAAGCTACATGTGGAATTTCGCATGACCAGAACCATAGAAACCATAGAAAATTGTAACTTTTGAACGGAAATGCCTAGGGACTTGAAATTTTCAGGATAAGTGTGGATCTCGAATGTCGTGATCACGTTCATCTATGAGCAACATTATACAAGGGGTTCCGTAAATACGGTCGTTTGAAATTTTGTTTTCTCGATAAATTCGAAACTTCGGATTCGATCGAGATGAAATTTTGTATTTTAATCGAGAATGATATATTGAAGCAATATTTTGTCCAGATCGCATGACCAGAACCATAGAAACCATAGAAAATTGTAACTTTTGAACGGAAACGCCTAGGGACTTGAAATTTTCATGATAGGTGAGGTTCTGGAATTTCGTGATGACGTTCATCTATGAGCAAAATTATTCTAGGGGTTCCGTAAATATGGTCGTTTGAAATATAATTTTCTTGATAATTTCGAAACAACAGATTCGATCGACACGAAATTTTGTATTTGAATGGAGAATGATATATTCAAGCTATATTTTGTCCAGATCGTTTGACCAAAACCATAGAAACCATAGAAAATCATAACTTACGAACGGAAAAGCCTAGGGACTTGAAATTTTCAAGATATGTGTGGATCTCGAATATCGCGATCACTTTCATCAATAAGCAAAATTACACTGAGGGTTCCGTAAATATGGTGGTTTGAAGTTTAGTTTTCTTGATAATTTCAAAACTACGGATTCAATCGTGACTAAATTTTGTATTTCAATCGAGAATGATATATTCAAGCTACATTTTGTCCAGATCGCTTAGCCAGAACCATAGAAACCATAGAAAATTATAAGTTTCGAACGGAAAGGCCTATGGACTTGAAAATTTCAGGGTAGGTTTTGATCGCGAATGTCGCGGTAACGTTCATCAATGAGCAAAATTAGACTAGAGGAACCGTAAATATGACGGTTCAAATTTTTTTTTCCTGATAATTGCACATAGATGAGGAATAATGAATTCAAACTACTTGCAGATTGCATTACCAAGACCATAGATCCGTTGAAAATTCTAGCGAATTATCAAGAAAAATGGTCACATCGTCGCCTTCAGGAGAAAATTGCGTAACTCCATTCGACAAAATTTTATAGGAGAAACAAAAAACACTTTCAAAGTCAGATTTTTGAGCGCTCGTACAACTTACACGAGGGCTATATCATTTCGTCACGATGTCTGTATTTTTCGAATTTTGAGCCGAAAATGGTCTCAATCGACTATGTTCGACTCACTGATGACGAATCCGTCGAAAAATTAGAGTCTGTCCGTCCGTCCGGCCGGCCGTAAGCAGGATAACTCTCGAACGGAACAATCAAGAGACTTGAAATTTTCAGTTTGGGTTCAGTTCCCGAATGCCTCGGTTGAGTTCGTTAATGGGCCAAATTCCACCAGGGGTTCCGTAAATATGGCCGTTCAAAGTTTTGTTCCCCTGATTACTTAAAAAATACAGATTTGATTGAAATGAAATTTCGCACTCAAATGGAGAATAAGGTGTTTGAGCTACATGTGAAATTTTGTCCAGAACCATAGAAACCATAGAAAATTGTAACTTTCGAACGGAAACGCCTAGGGACTTGAAATTTTCAGGATAGGTGTGGATCTCGAATGTCGTGATCACGTTCATCTATGAGCAAAATTATACAAGGGGTTCCGTAGATATGGTCGTTTGAAATTTAGATTTTTTGATAATTTCAAAACTAAAGATTCGTTCGTGACGAAATTTTGTATACTAATGGAGAATGATATATTCAAGCTACATTTCTCCAGATCACATGACCAGAACCATAGAAACTATATAAAATCATAACTTTCGAACGGAAAGGCCTAGGGACTTGACATTTTCAGGATAGGTGTGGATCTGAAATGTCGCGTTCACGTTTATCAATGAGCAGAATTATATTAGGGGTTCCGTAAATACGGTCGTTTGAAATTTCGGTTTCTCGATAATTTCGAAACTACGGATTCGATCGAGATGAAATTTAGTATTTTAATCGAGAATGATATATCAAAACAATATTTTATCCAGATCGCATGACCAGAACCATAGAAACCATAGAAAATTGTAACTTTTGAACGGAAAAGCCTAGAAACTTGAAATTCACAGGGTGGGTTTGGATCGCGAATATCGCGGTCACGTTCATCAATGAGCAAAATTAGACTAGGGGTTCCGTAAATATGGCCGTTCAAAATATTTTTTTGCTGATAGTTCATAAAATACTGAGCGGATTGGGATGAAAATTGCACCTAGCTGAGTAATAATGTATTCCAACTACATGCGAATTTTTGTCCAGATCGCACTACCAAGACCAAAGATACCGTAGAAAATTCTAGCGAATCATCGAAAAAAAAAGGTCAGCTGAAGCACTGACATGAAGTCTGGAGTTTTGCCTAAGTTTCAGAATTTTTTTGACAGCTGTCGAAAATTCCTTCAATTGATTTCTGAAACTGAAAAATGCGAATCTACCTACAAGGTGCATGTACGAGCGCTCAAAAGCTCCTGCCTTCACGGCAGTGCTTTCGTAATTATCAAATAAGCCTCTGGCTTCACGTCATCGCTTGACGAATTTTTTAGTGAAACTTCGGGTAGAAAGCAAGTTAGAAAACACGATCATATATCTTTATGATTCTTTTTCTATGAAGTATGACAATAAATCACCTCCTTGAATTAATAACATAATTTGAAATACACCCTGTATAATAAACTAGTTGTTTTATTATTATTCCCTATTGTGGAGTGGATATTCTACTCCAGTTCTTAAAAGCCTTTCGAAAACAGAATAGCTTGTCAGGGATTTCATCTGAAACTTTTGCTCTACACCCTTTTGTCTGACGTTAAACAGATTATGAAATAAAATTGTTTAATGGCAAAGTGTTATTCTGTGAAGAGCTCGAGAAGGATGAATTCCACCTCGGTTGGCGATAAGAGGAATCAAAACAATTGATGTAGAATGGGTACTCGGAATCGAGTTACACTCCTGGAAAATCGACCAGATGGAAAAATACTGAGAATAGTTTTAACTGCTCTGCCTGTCAACTTGATTCAACTTGGTTGAATGTATAGATCGGATGCATTTTCTGGAATGGAACCAGTTAAAAGATAGGAGATCAAAAAAAAATAAAAGAAAGTATTGTCATGTAAATCCAAAAATGAAAATTAAATTCAAATAATATCACCCAATGTCAAGAACCTTCTAACATCTTTAGTGAATTTGATTGTAATATGAATTTTTAAAATTACGAAAAGCACTGCCGTGAAGTCAGGAGCTTTTGAGCGCTCGTACATCCACCTTGTGGGTAGATTCGCATTTTCCAGTTTTAGAAATCAATTAAAGGAATTGTCGACAGCTGTCACAAAAATTCTGAAACTTAGGCGAATGACCAATTTTTTTTCGATAGTTCGCTAGAATTTTTTACGGTATTCATGGTCTTGGCGATGCGACCTGAACCAAGTTTGGCACGTAGTTTGAATACATTATTCCTAAGCTAGGTGCAAAATTTCATTCCAATCCCATCAGTAGTTTCGAAATTATCAGGAAAAAAATATTTTGAACAGCCATATTTACGGAACCCCTAGTCTCATTTTGCTCATTGATGAACTTGAACGCGAAATTTCAGATCCCCACCTATCCTGAAAATTTCAAGTCCTTAGGCCTTTCCGTTCGATAGTTATGATTTTCTATGTTTTCTATGCTTCTGGTCATGTGATCTGGAGAAATGTAGCTTGAATATATCATTCTCCATTAGTATACAAAATTTCGTCACGATCGAATCTGTAGTTTCGAAATTATCAAGAAAACTAAATTTCAAACGACCGTATTTACGGAACCCCTAGTATAATTCTGCTCATTGATAAACGTGAACGACACAATTCAGATCTACACCTATCCTGAAAATTTCAAGTCCCCAGGCGTTTCCGTTCAAAAGTTACAATTGTCTATGGTTTCTCTGGTTCTGGTCGTGCGATCTGGACAAAATTTTAAATGCAGCTTGAACACCTCATTCTTCATTTGAGTGCAAAATTTGATCTCGATCAAATCTGTAGTTTTCAAGTAATCAGGGAAGCAAAACTTTGATCGGTCATATTTACGGAACCCCTGGTAGAATTCAGCCCATTAACGAACTTAACCGAGGCATTCGGGAACTGAACCCACACTGAAAATTTTAAGTCTCCAAGTTGTTCCGTTCGAGAGTTATCGTGCTTACGACCGGACAGACTCGAATTTTCCGACGGATTCGTCATCAGTGAGTCGAACATAGTCGATCGAGACCATTTTCTGCTCAAAATTCGAAAAATACAGACATCGTGACGAAACGATATAGCCCTCGTGTAAGTAGTACGAGCGCTCAAAAAGGATTCAATTTATTTAAATGTTACCATAGAAATTATATAAAGTTAGAATTAAGCAAGCCAGTTTTGGACAATAGATAGAAACGTCAGAGAGAGTGGAAAATAAATTTTCGAAAAGTATGTATTACTAGCAGACCCGGCCACGCGTTGCTGTGGCTAGAGTATACGTTGGATTATTATTAACCCTAACCTAACCTTACCCTTACCGTTGAACTAACCCAACCCTTACCCTTACCATAACCCTTACCGGCCTTACCCTCATCCTCAGCCTTGTTTATGGGTCTAAGAATTTTCATATTCGTAGGTAGTGTATGTTATGATCAATGTGTGAGATGTTCGATAGAGAAAAAAAAATACCTCAAAAGTTATAACCTCCTCCCTCAATTATACTCGAACCAAATGATGTCATGGAATGTTTAGATAGAGGTTCTTGTCTTGAAAGTAACGAATTCAAAGGTTCGAGTGGCGTTGTCACTTGTTGCAATTTGATTTTTCATTCAAACAACATAATCCTGGGGGTTCGTTTTGATATCTCAGAGCATTGCAGTATTTCCAAATGACACCAATATATTGCTAGCATAATCGACTGTGGGATCATATCTGAATGCTAAACGCTCAAAGTTGATCATTTCATTGGATTCTATATTTTGTTGTATCTTGCCTGAGATCGATAATATCGGTTCTTCCGGAGCTGGGGCAGATCTTGATTGATAATCTCTCATTCTGTTTGCTCATTGTCTCGATCATTACGAACTCGCCAACAACACAACGATATATATCATACACGATAAACTTCACTCACACAAGTGTCAAAATTCTCATGAAATATAAGTAATCTATGATTGTTCGCTTGGTCGAAGGAAAAAAAAAGCCTTTTTTTCTTTTTTCGGGAATATTTTGTTGTAGAAAGGTGGTGGTGATAATAATGAACACAACTAAAAAAGAATTATCGAATTTGGTGCAGTCGTTTGAACGTGATGCTTTTACACACATAAACCATAGATCCTCTTTTATTAATATAGATTCGAATTGAGATTCGAAAACGAAAGATCATCGAGATATTTGTTCATAATGAATCAGATGGAACCTGAAAGAATGGAAACAAATAAACATATAAATATCAACGTAATCTAGTGGAAATATCACTTTACTGAAAAGGGAAAAGAAGTGGCCGGCAATCATTTGATAAAATTTTTGCAATAATCACCAATTATTCATTGAATGAAAAACCTGAAATCAACAAATATTGGAATTTGGAGTTGAAATCTTCAACTACAGACAAGCCAGAGAAAATTGATGAACTATATTTAGAGTAAGCTGTTTTCTGTGAGTGATTGATAATTTGAAATTTTCATTTTATTGGAATTAGTTTATTGAGTTGATTGAGTTTAGATATAAGTTGTTGTAAAAAAAAAAATTCTTTTATTTGTCCACCTTCGAACCCTCCTTTGAAAAAGAGTTGCGGGAAAAATAAAAAAAAATTGAAACGAAATTATTTGAATATTGTAAGTGGTTTTTATAAAATTTCAAAATTTAATATTATCTATATCTAGTAAGGAACCATAACAATTTTGGCGCCCAACGCGTGGCTTGATTAAAGGTGAATAATTTGAATTTATTCTTCACATTCATTATAATATTTTTTGATAATTTTTTTTTATATAAATTAGCATTTGTTTTTTACCATGGAAACAAGGAGTAAAACTTTGATTGGGGAAAAAGGAGATGAAGAAGATAAAATACAAAGAAAAGGAGAAGAACAAGAAAAAACAGAAACAAATATAATGATGAGGGCATTAATGGACATAAATAAGAAATTATATGAAGGAATGAAAGATAATTCAGAAAGATTGAATCAAAAGATGGAAGAAATGAAAGATAATTCAGAAAGTTTGAATCAAAAGATGGAAGAAATGAAAGATAATTCAGAAAGTTTGAATCAAAAGATGGAAGAAATGGAAGATGGTTCATTCTGAAAACATCATAAAATGAAGGAAATAAAAGATAATACAGAAAGATTGAAACTGGACATGAATAAAAAATTTTCGAAAATGGAAGAAATTTCAGAGAGGTTAAAAACTCAAATAGTAGAAAATTCAAGGGAACTGAAGGAAACCAGAGACAGAATTGATAAAATAGAAAAGAGACTTGAAAAGAAAATTGAAGAAGATATAATTGCAATAAATGACATACTCACAACAAGAATATATGTAACAGACAAAAAATTGGATAACAAATAGAAATAAATCCTCAGATACATCAGAAGGGATTAGAAGTGACTGAAGTCAATATAAGAAAAGATTTTAATGAGCAATTAGAAAAGAACAAAAATGAAATTTATATCGATGCAGAAATTCAAAATGAGAAGATAGAGAAACAAAATGAAAAATTAGAAAGAGTAATTAACAAGGGAAAATCTGTCACACCAGAAATAATAAATATAGGGGATAGTAAATGGAATTTCAATGGAAAAATCAAAATACAGCATCCAGTACCATTCGTTGAATATTTGGAGCATAAGGAAAAATTATTCCCAACATTTATAACATTTAAGGAATTTGTAAGATATGTGTTATCAGATGAAGCATTATTGTGGTTCAAAAATAAAGAAATGGATATAGAGAATTTCACAGAATTCAAATCAAAATTTTTAAATTATTTTTGGGGAACATCTCAACAAAAAGTCATAAAATATGAATTATTCTGTGGAAAATTCATCCCAATGAGAGGATCTTCATATCATAAATATGCTATGCAAAATTATAGTGTTGCACAATATTTGAATTCAGATTTCACAGAAGAATATATAGTGAGTTTGATTATACAACATTTTGATAAAGATTCAGAAGATGTATTGTTATTATATGACTTTAAAGATATGGATGAATTGTGTCAGTTTTTGATGAGTCAGGAATATAGGTCGAGGAGACAGAATAATTCCAACCATAATATACAATATTATAGAAACAATATTAATAATGGTATACAACAAAATCAGGGAAATGAAATGCAACAAGGACAACGGAATAATAATAACAGAAATTACAACAATAATTACAAAAATAATTCGAGATATAGAGATAACAATAATTACAGAAGTCAGAATTATAATAGAAATGAAAAATCATCAGCATATAATGAAATAAATGTTAATGGAAATAATCATCAAAGGGGAAATCTAAGAGAAGAAAATAGAAGAATGAATAATGTAAATAGGCATAGTGATAACCCAGAAAATAACAGCCAAGAACAAAGGACTCAACATGAAAATCAAAATGAAAATTTTTAAAGAAAGCACCTATTGAAAAAAAAAAAAATATTCATCAACCTCCAAGAGAATTTATAAATTTAGAGGAAAAAATTGATTATGGTGATATCAAAAGTTTGATTTATGTTAAAGCAAAATTTTATTCAAAAAATATCAAAATTTTAGTAGACACAGGTTCAGAAATATCATTAATGAATGGAAATTTAATAAAAGAACTAGAATTGAAACAAATTTGTTATAAAATACCCAAAACAGGGATAATAGGTGAAATAATATTCAAAGAAAGAGATTATAAAATGCAACTTATGGTAATGGATAATATGGATTATGATATGGTACTTGGAACAGATGAAATGGACAGCAATAACATGATAGTTGACTACAAAAATGGACAATTACGAATAGGAGAAGAAATATGTTATTTTGAGAAAGATAAAGAAAATACGGTAAGAGTAGAGGATATAGAAGACATTATAAAATTAAAAGAAATACATATGCAGAAACTAGAGGATCTTAATGGTATTATATGTGATTTGAATAAAAAAAAAATACGAAGAGCACTGCCGTGAAGGCAGGAGCTTTTGACCGCTCGTACATGCACCTTCAAGGTAGATTCGCATTCTCCAGTTTTAGAAACCAATTAGAAAGATTTTGACAGCTGTCAAAGAAAATTTCAAACCAACGCGAAAATCCAGACTTCACGTCAGTGCTTTGGTGTCCATTTTTTCGATAATTCGCTAGAATTTTCTACGGTATCTATGGTCTTGGTAATGCAATCTGGACAAAATTATACATTATTCTTCATATATGTGCGAAATTTCATTTCAATCCAATAAGTATTTTCGAAATTATCAGAAAAAATATAGTTTGAACGGCAATATTTACGGAACCTCTAGTCTAATTTGGCTCATTGATAAAAAGGATCGCGAAATGCGCGATCCGAACCTATCCTGAAAATTTCAAGTCACTAGGCCTTTTTGTTCGAAAGTGATGATTTTCTATGGTTTCTATGATTCTGATCATACGATCTGGGAGAAATGTAGCTCGAATATATAATTCTCAATTTAAATTCAAAATTTCGTCGAGATCGAATCCATAATTTTGAAATGATCAAGAAAACTGAATTTCAAACGGCCATATTTACGGAACCCCTAGTCTTATTTTGCTCATTGATACACGTGAACGCTACATTTACGATCCACACCTATCCTGAAAATTTCAAGTCTCTAGGCCTTTCTATTACAAAGTTATAATTTTCTATGGTTTCTATGGTTCTGGTCATGCGAGCTGGACATAATTCTGCATGTAGCTTGCGTACGTAATTATCCATCTGAGTGCTGAATTTCACCTCGATCGAATCAGTAGTTTCGGAGTAATCAGAAAAACAAAATTTCGAGCGGGCCATATTTACGGAACCCCTTGGCGAATTTTGCCCAATAACGAACTTAACCGCGGCATTTGAGATTCGAACCTACCCTGAAAATTTCAAGTTTCTAGGACATTCCGTTCGAGAGTTATCGTGTATACGGCCGGCCGGACAGACTCGAATTTTTCGACGGATTCGTCATCAGTGAGTCGAACATAGTCGATTGAGACCATTTTCGGCTCAAAATTCGAAAAATACAGACATCGTGACGAAATGATATAGCCCTCGTGTAAGTTGTACGAGCGCTCAAAAATATAGTTTGAACGGCAATATTTACGGAACCCCTAGTCTAATTTGGCTCATTGATAAAAAGGATCGCGAAATTCGCGATCCGAACCTATCCTGAAAATTTCAAGTCACTAGGCCTTTTTGTTCGAAAGTTATGATTTTCTATGGTTTCTATGATGCTGATCATACGATCTGGAAGAAATGTAGCTCGAATATATAATTCTCAATTTAAATTCAAAATTTCGTCGAGATCGAATCCATAATTTTGAAATGATCAAGAAAACTGAATTTCAAATGGCCATATTTACGGAACCCCTAGTTTTATTTTGCTCATTGATACACGTGAACGCTACATTTACGATCCACACCTATCCTGAAAATTTCAAGTCTCTAGGCCTTTCCATTACAAAGTTATAATTTTCTATGGTTTCTATGGTTCTGGTCATGCGAGCTGGACAAAATTCTGCATGTAGCTAGAGTTCGTAATTATCCATCTGAGTGCAAAATTTCACCTCGATCGAATCAGTAGTTTCGGAGTAATCAGAAAAACAAAATTTCGAGCGGCCATATTTACGGAATCCGTCGGCGAATTTTGCCCAATAACGAAATTAACCGCGGCATTTGAGATTCGAACCTACCCTGAAAATTTCAAGTTTCTAGGACATTCCGTTCGAGAGTTATCGTGTATACGGCCGGCCAGTCGGCCGGCCGGCCGGACGGACAGACTCGAATTTTTCGACGGATTCGTCATCAGTGAGTCGAACATAGTCGATTGAGACCATTTTCGGCTCAAAATTCGAAAAATACAGACATCGTGACGAAATGATATAGCCCTCGTGTAAGTTGTACGAGCGCTCAAAAATAGAGGTAATAAATTTATTAAAAAAAAATAAAAATATTATAACTTATGAAAATAGAATTGCCAAAGACTCTACACACAAAATACAAGTTAAAGGATCAGAAAATTTTAAAAGTGAAACATATCTTATACTCTATAAATACCGAAAAGAAGTATCACAAGATATAAATAAAATGAATGGTATTATAGAGAAATGTAATTCCAGATTCATAAATCCCATTAGTCGTTGTTAGGAAAATTAGGAGAATTAAGACTTTGTTTAGATGCAAGAAATAAATAAATACACAGCTCCTCAATACGAAGCACCAATGAATATGGAAGCTATTTTTGGTAGAATTACAGGTTCTCACATTTTTACGAAGGTAGATCTGAAACATAGTTTTTGGTTAATTCCATTGAAGAAGAATAGTAGAGATTACACTGCGTTCTCTATTGATGGTGTATTATACAGATTCAAAGTTGTTCCTTTTGGATTGCAAAGTTCTTGTTCTGCATTAGTAAGAGCACTTCATACAATTTTGAATAAACATGAAGATTTTATTTTACATTACATGGATGACATCTTAATATTTTCCAAAAATGAAAATAGTCATTTGAATCATATTGAAATATTAATGAAGGAATTAGATACAGCAGGATTGAAAATTGAAGTAGGAAAATGACAATTTTTTCAAAAAGAAGTTATATATGTGGGATATAAGCTAGATAAAGAAGGAATAACAATAGATGCAGAAAGAATACAAATTATTGAAGAATATAAAAGACCAGAAAATTTGATAACTTTGAGAGGATTTCTAGGATTAGTAAATTATTTCAAGAAACTAATTCCAGATTTGAGTGAAAAGAAATTGCATTGATTGAACTATTGAGGAAAGGAAATAAATGGGAATGGAAAAAGACCAAGAACAAGCTTTTCTGAGATTAAAAGAAGAATTTCCTAAAAATTTGAAAATATATCATCCTCAATGTAAAAAACCATTTACATTAAGAACTGATGCGTCGATGTATAAATTTGCGGGGGTGTTATTGTAATATCAAAATGATATAGAAGTAGGTACCTATATGTTTTGTGTCTCGAGTAACAAAAACATATGGAAGAAAATATAGTGTAACTGAATTAGAATTTGCTAGTTTTATATTTTGTGTTAAGAAATTCAGATTTTATTAACTAGGATCGAAATTTTCAATTGAAACAGATCATCTTTCTTTGTTGAATATCATGAATAATAAATTACTTAACAACAGAATACATCGAGGAACATTACTTTTACAAGAATACGATTTTGAAATCAAATATATAAAGGGTAAAAATAAAATAGTAGCAGATATATTAACAAGAGATGATGAAAAAGGAAGAAAAGAAAATAGAAAATTACAGATTGGTTTGAATAAGTTAAAGGAGGATGAGGGAATTTTTTCGAAAAAAGAAATAATAGAAGATCAAAGGAAAATGACAGCACAAGAATTTAAAAATTGCACAAAGATTGATGACGTTTATATAAAAATAACAGGAGAGAAGGAATTATACGTTACAAGTGAAAAAGAGATACGACAATAAGTAAAAATGTCACTAAATATTGCACAGTATGTCAAATGAACAAAAACAAAAATTGTATGAACCATAATCAACCAAGGAATATAGTAGTTAAAAAAAATTAGATACAGTGGCTAAAGAATTTCTTGGAGAGCTAATAATGACAGAGAAAAGAAATAAATTTATTTTTATAATGGTTGATGTATTCTCAAAATTTATCAAATTGTATTCATGCCCAAATACCAAAGTTAATACCATTGAAAGAGCAATTGATCAATATGTGGAAGAAATTGGAACACCAAATAAAATTATATTAGATAATGCAACATATTTCCAAAATGATAGATTTAAAAAAAAATTTGTTTCAAAAAAAAAATTTTCATCGTATTATACAAGCATAAGACATCCTGAATCAAATCCTTCGGAAAGATTTGTACAAGAAGTATTGAAATTTTTAATAATATCAGTTGAAGGAAATCACAAGACCTGGGATTTTCAATTAAACAAGGTAGAAGAATATTATTTGAATTCAGTACCAAATACAGCAACAGAAGAGACTCCATTATACATAATGAAACAAATAAAACCTGAAAGACATTGGGATAACACAGAGGAAATTGAATATGAAGACATCATACAAGAAATTTTAAAAATTGGGAGAAATATTTAAACAAAATGGAAAAAAAGAAAAAAATTAAGGTTAAATTAAAAAAAGAGGATTTAGTTATTCACATAGAGTGTTTCATAAAAGAAAAGATATCTGTGCTAAACTAAAAACACCATTCGAAGGACCATACATAATTGATAATGAAGATGGTATAAACAGCTATATTTTGAAAGAATCATAAACTGTCAGAATAAGAGGAATTTTCCACATAAATGATGTAAATAAATTCAATCAAGAAACAAACAATGCGTATTAAAATTTTTTTGTCATTATTCAAGTTATAAATTACAAATTAATCAAGAAATTTCCATATTTAAAGTTTTTTTCAAGAAAAAAATTATTAAATATTTAATTTGGGAAATTGTCATGGAAATCCAAAAATGAAAAATAAATTCAAATAATATCAACCAAAGTCAAAAACCTTCGAACATCTTCAGTTAATTTGATTGTTATATGAATTTTAAAGAGGGTTCAATTTATTTGAATGTTACCATAGAAATTATATAAAAATTAGAATTGAGCAAGCGAATTTTTGGACAATTGAAAAATGTCAGAGTAAAAATCTTTCTTTCAAAAAGGTTTGTTTGAATTGAGATTGCAACACGAAAAAATATCGAGATATTTGTATATAACGTATTGAATGGAACCTGAAAGAATGGAAACTGATTAACATGTAAAGAGAAACATACTTCGATGGAAGTATCAACTTAATTGAAGGAAAAGAGGAAGCTGAAAGAAACTAGATCAACATAATATTGGCATTTTATCATCAACTACAGACAAGGCAGGGAAGTTGAGGAACTTTATTTAGACTAAGCTGTTCTCTGTGATTTTTAATTTATATCTTGCTCAAAAGGAGTTATAATTTAGAATTTTCACTTTATTAGAATTAGTTTATTGAGTTGATTCAGTTTAGATTATGAGTTGTTGTAAACAAAATTTGCTTTTATTTGTCCACCTTGAGAACCCTCCTTTGAAAAAGAGTTGCGGGAAAAATAAAAGAAATAAAAAAAAAAATTCCAATACTGTTAGTGGTTTTCATGAACTTTTCAAAATTTAATATTATCTATATCTGGAACGAACCATAACAATATATCAGGTAAAATATTCATCCAATGGGGAAAATAACGTAAGGTGGAAGTAGACACTCATTTCCAAATCTTCATGTATTCATGTCAGATAGCTAAAACTGGTGCAGTTATCTGATCAGCTGTTTTAGTTCGGTGTCAAAGAGCTGTCAACCTCAACTTCTTTGTATGAATTTTCGAACGCGTGGGTAATTTGCTTCCCCCTTTTGGACATTCTTCGAATCTTGAGGAGGGTAAAATAAATCATTGTGATTTCAGTAAATCAGAATAATTACATCAAAATGCATAAGATATGAAATATTTTATTCTTTCAATATAAAAATAAAATGTATAAAAAACAGTATTCAAAGTATGATCAAACGAAACTAATAAACAATCTATTAATAATAACAATAAACAATAACAATAAAGAACAATTCATTAAATTTCAAAATCCATACATCGTTTCTCTTCGGCGAGTTTTTCAATTATTTTTTCAGGGTCGATATGAATTTCATTACAGATGTTTAATAAGGCTAAGCCCGTGAGTCTATTTTCCGACAGGATTTCTCAGATAGGTTTTTTAACGTCTCAGTGTAGAGAAACTCCGCTCTGTCGTTGCTGTTGTCACAAGTATGGTACAAAATATTTCAAGCAATAAATAAATGTTCGGAAACAATCCTTTATTGATATATGCCAATAAATCTGTTGGACTAAATTTCTTGATATCTGAATTCTCGGAAATCGTCTTATATTCAGCACTCCACATCATATATTATAAATATATGATGTGGGGAACGGTATCCAAATCAAAGGAAATGAGCAAACGTTAAAATGTGCTTCGTGCTTCGTTTAGTATTTCGTATTTCCCTGACGAGGGGCTTTTTCATAGATCATAGACTCATTGACACATTCAAATTACAGAACTCTTTCGTCCGAAAGACTGACAAAACAAGCATTCGACCAATAGCGCCAACTACCGTACATAATATCAAATAGGTTCAAAAAACAAAACTTCTTTATGCAGTGACCTGAAATGCGTTATCCAAATACGTTCATGTTCTAGGACACCTCATGGAGAGGTAATCTTTGGTAGTGTTTTCACGATTCTCAGCTATCCAGAAATGGATATCGTAGTCACGTTCATTAATGAGCGAAATCAGACTAGGGTTTCCGTAAATATGGCCGTTCAAAATATTTTTTTCCTGATATTTTCGAAACTACTGATTGGATTGAAATGAAATTTTGCATATAGATGAGGAATAATGTATTCAAACTAGCTGAGGAATATTATGAAATGAATTTCGGAATTGTCTCTGCAAGAAATCTGAATATCTTGTGCTACTATATATTTTCAGCTCTAATCCGTTGTTCGGAACTTGTTGAGAAACTTCTGAGGTGAATAATTATAGCTGAAATTTCAAGTGTTTTGAAAGTGGAACAAAAGCGTTTGTATTGAGATAAAGAAAACACATATAATGCCAAACTGAAGTTCTACTCTATAATTTCATTCCGTTCCATTTATTATTCCATCATTTGTGTTTAGGCCCATAGCTCCAGGAGTTCCCCACTCAACATACCTGAAGATCAAGGGAAATTAACGTTGACGAGGAAACACCGGCACTCGCTAATTACTTCACGAACCAACGTCTAAAATCGGTGAAAAAGGCAATTAACAAATTCAAATGAGTGATCTGAAGAGCGATGGAGGGAATATAAATTGAAAATGGGCCCACAAGAGGTCTATTAATCAACACGAAACCACGTTCGATATTTTATGCGCTTGTTATATGGAATTAGCATTTTGTACCTGCCATAAAACTGATAAACACCTGCAAACTTGTTGCCAGTTCGAGTCAGCTTTTCCTCAGGAATTTCTGTGACTTATATGATATTTTATTTCACCGATTGGTGGGTTATGTATAAATTAATATGGATGAACCCTGCGATTTTTGTCTTCTCTTTTTGCGTGCTCGTTTCTGAAGTCAAAAAGCAAAATTATGCGATATAAAGCTGTTAAATAATGTAATAACTGATCGATCTACTTTGCGAGAGCTTGAATTTTTCGTTTTTGCGCTTGTTTTAACGTGCCCTCCCCTCAAGACGAAATTTAGAAATTAGATTATTTTTTTGCCTTCCGCCCCTTGTGCTCCATCCAGAAAAAATCCTGTGCCCCCCAGAAAGAAATCCTGGATCCATCCTTGAACAAAAGCGTTGTTATTTTGTTCAAATTTCTGTTATTTCATAATTGTGAGCATGGTCTTAAATGAAGAATTCGTGGTCGCTATCACTTCTGTCCCTCCGGTCGTCCGTGGACACGATTACTTTCGAAAGAAAGAGCTTAAAGATATGAAATTTTCAAGATATGTTTGAGATCTGAATGTGCTGGTCGAGTTCGTTAATGGGCAAAATCCGCCGAAGAGTTCCGTAGATAGATAGATATGAGTTTAGTCAACATATACAAATTGAGGTAAACTCTGTGAGAAAACTGATAGTTACATGTTACAGTTTACAGTTTCAAAAAATTAATTTGATTCTAACGACATATGCATTCAGTATAAAATACAAAAATTCAAATAATATTCTGCCTACATGGCATTCTTCGTCACAGTTGGCTTCTTCCAGTCTAGATCGGGCATCCAGACGGATTCGGGAATTTTGTCGCAATTCAATATTTTACCTCGTCTCGTCCTGGATTTTTTGTCATAATCAGTCATTTATCTTCAATTTTTTATGAAGAGTTGATCAATCTATCGATCAAAGATCGATCTTCAGCAGTCAACCAATTCTTAATTTCTCTTTCGAATTTTTTTTTATACTTCAATTCTTTTATACCATTGGGTATTTTTGGGTAAAGTCTTGAAGCTAGATATATGTGCAGCTTCTCTGACCCAGTTTCTTTTCCGCTTTCGGTATTTCATAGTTGTACTTTTTTGTTCTTGTCGTTCTTTCAATACCAAAGGTATCTTCTTCTGTTTGACGCTCGTTGTTATCATCCTCGCAAAAATCTGTCTTATATCCAATGCTTTCGATATCCCATGAACCTCTCGACTAGAAAATGTATTCTCTTTTGCATACATAATTTATAAGATGTATTTTTGCATAATATCTAACCCTTTTTGAGCGCTCGTACTACTTACACGAGGGCTATATCATTTCGTCACGATGTCTGTAGTTTTCGAATTTTGATCCAAAAATGTTCTCAATCGACTATGTTCGACTCACTGATGACGAATCCGTCGGAAAATTTGAGTCTGTCCATTTGCACTCAAATGGAGAATCAGGTGTTCAAGCTACATGTGGAATTTTGTCCAGATCGCATGACCAGAAGCATAAAATCCATAGAAAAATGTAACTTTCGAACGGAAACGCCTAGGGGCTTGAAATTTTCAGGATAGGTGTGGATCTCGAATGTGGTGATCACGTTTATCTATGAGCAAAATTATACTAGGGGTTCCGTAAATATGGTCGTTTGAAATTTGGTTTTCTTGATAGCTTCAAAACTACAGATTCGATCGTGGCAAAATTTTGTATACTAATGGAGAATGATATATTCAAGCTACATTTCCACAGATCACATGACCAGAACCATAGAAACCATAGAAAATAATAACTTTCGAACGGAAAGGCCTAGGGACTTGAAATTTTCAGGATAGGTGTGGATCTGAAATGTCGCGTTAACGTTTATCAATTAGCAAAATTATACTGGGGGTTCCGTAAATACGGTCGTTTGAAATTTTGTTTTCTCGATAATTTCGAAACCACGGATTCGATCGGGATGAAATTTTGTATTTTAATCGAGAATGATACTCGGAATTATATATCGAAGCAATATTTTGTCCAGATCGCATGACCAGAACCATAGAAACCATAGAAAATTGTAACTTTCGAACGGAAAGGCCTAGGAACTTGAAATTTCCAGGGTGTGTTTGAATCGCAAATATCGCGGTCACGTTTATCAATGAGCAAAATCAGACTAGAGGTTCCGTAAATATGGCCGTTCGAAATATTTTTTTCCTGATAGTTTCGAAACTACTGATTGAATTGGAATGAAATTTTGCACCTAGTTGAGGAATAATGTATTCAAACTATATGCGAAATTTTGTAAAAATCGCAACACCAAGACCATAAATACCGTAGAAAATTCTAGCGAATTATCGAAAAAAGATTGGACACCTGAAGCACTGATATGAAGTCTGGAGTTTTGCCTAAGTTTCAGAATTTTTTTGACAGCTGTTGAAAATTCCTTCAATTGATTTCTAAAACTGGAAAATGCGAATCTACCCACAAGGTGGATGTACGAGCGCTCAAAAGCTCCTGACTTCACGGCAGTGCTTTTCGTAATTTTTTAATTATTTAATGATCCCATTCAATGATCCCATATCAGCACCTCAGAGGTAAGGTGTGTTAAGTCACATTTTTTCCAGAGACGAGTTATCTACACTATTGGATTTATATTATTAATTCTATCTAGTGGAAAACAGATTTAACTCCCTAGTTAGTTGCAAATATATTATATCCAACTAACTAGTGAGTTAAATCTGTTTTCCACTAGATAGAATTAATAATATAAATCCAATAGTGTAGATAACTCGTCTCTGGAAAAAATGTGACTTGACACACCTTACCTCTGAGGTGCTGATATGAGAGTTGAGACTGCACCAATGCAGTGGATATTCTTTCGTATTACTCTAAATCTGTACGCAACACTCCTTAACTTTTTATCATGTAATTCATAAGTTCATCCCATTTCAAATGTTGGATTTTATAGATACCTAGATATTGTGTGGCATGGGTATTCGAAATTTGGAATTGATTGGTTACTTGAGGTATTCCTAAATTCGGAAGTCCGACTTTATTGGATGAAAAGGTCATATACTTTGTCTTTTCTTGATTTAAGGTGAGTTTATTAACCTCGATCTATTCTTCAGAAGTGTTAAGTCATTTATTGTTTCTTGTTTCAGATTCTCCCAAATTGTATCCTCATACATAACTTACATATCATCAGCAGAGTTCATAATTTCTCCACTACTTTTCAGGTCGAATATACTTTTTAAATATATTAAAAAAGAACAGGCCTGAGCACCGTTCCTTGCGGAACGCCATAGGTAATTATGTTCGTACCACTAAATGTTCCATTTAATGTCTTCGTTTGTCTTCTTCCTGTAAGAAAGTTGCGGAGAAGAGTATTTATTTTACCCCTGAAGCCGTAATCTGAACATTTTTCCAAAAATTTTGTATGGTTGACGGTGTCAAAAGCTTTTGTTAGATTTATGACTGTTGCTAGAGATGGAATATTTTTATCTATGTTTTTCTATATCATTTCAGTTACTCTTTTTATAGCATCTTCTGTCGACATCCCTTGTCGAAATCCGAATTGATTATTCGAAAAAATATTTTATTTATCCATAAATGCTACCATACGCACCTCGATTACTTTTTCAAAGATCTTCGGAATATTGGACATAAGGGTAAGTGGTCTATAATTAGTAATATTTGTTTTATCTCCTTCCTTGTGTAATGGTTTTACCATTCTCATTTTCAAAACTTCTGGAAAAAAGCTTTCCTGAAACAATTATTCACTAAATAGACGAGAGTTTCAGAACTCTCGAACGAATTCCATCATATCCAGTAGATCTTCTCTACTTGAGACGATGAATAATTCTTTCGATTTCATCGGGGTTTGTGGGGAACGAAAAAAAGGTTTCACTTGTTTGAATTTTTTTTCCGTGAAATCTTCTGATTCCGTTATTTCGTTAGCATATCTTTCTCCTAGTTCGATGAAGTAACTAATGAAAGCATCACATATTTCCTGATCATCTTCGAAAACCGAGTCATCCTCTAACTTAATATATTTAACTAGAAGACTCGGCCACGCGTTGTTGTGGCTAAAGTATTCAAACCAGTGGAATTATTATTATAATTAAACCTGACCTAACCCAAGCCTACCCTAACCCTAACCATATCCTCGATTTTTTTAAAGTTTCAACCCAGTTCTCAAACCGTTCCAAATTTCTTCAGTTTTGGGGAAGACTCAGAAACTTAGCATCACTACTCGCACGTTATCGGTCTTGTCGAGTGATAGAGTGTAGTGGGGACGCGATGACCTCCGTCGATTTGGGACCCAGGTTGTCGCATAGATAAATATGACTTTTCTTCATATATAATAAACAAATAATTTGCAATAAAAAAATATTGCAAATATAAATTGAAATATAAACTATCCTATCTTTTAAGTTTGATCAAACTGCACACAGTGTGCAAAATTTGATTGAAATCGGTTCAGTATTCTAGCAGTTCATCCCGGACAAACAACGTGACACGTTATTTTTATATATAAAGATTTGCGTTTGTTTTCTTGAAGTATTTTGTACACACTTCCATAGGGCTGATTTCACGTTCTGATTAATTTCGACGGATGAAGCCATGAAAATTTTTTCCCCAATAATACCGATCCGATCAAATTAAAACTTTGTTGTTAGTTATGAAATGAGGACACAAAAAAACATAAAAAATTTTGTTAGGATCGTATCACTAGATTCTGAAAAAAATCTTCTCTCTTTGTTGTCTCAGAAACTTCGCCATATCTCCTGCTGGAATTTTGTGTGTACATATACAATGAGATATGTCAAATTTCAGCTTTTCAGCTGTTTCACGGGAAAAGAACATTGAGCTAATCTGGTGTTGAGAATCTTTTATAGTCCATCTCTCAAAGTTCATGAAAATAAATTGATATTATATGTCACATTGCCATTGGTGGTTCGTTTCAGGATCTCTTTGGTCTCGCTTTAGTGTCACCTCATGTCAAATGATGATAGATTTGTTATGGTCGACCGCTATGGCGATGAAATGGAACATGCAGTCTACTCTCTGTTTGCTGATGACATGTTCTCCAAAGCGCTTTCGAGGGTCCTTGATGAAGCCAAGACACTTGTGGTGAGTTAAAGAAGGGAGACATTCAGTTTGATTCTTATTATTGGATTGACATAAATGATCTGCGAATCACTACCGAATATGACCAAAAAAATACTTTTTCAGATTAAGCTGTAGAAGATGGTCCTGAGTAACACTGGAGAAAAATCTTAGTGTTCCCTTTTCTTGTTTATACGAATACCCTTCTGAGGAAGAGAATAATAAATATGAGTTTCATCCACATAGGAGTGAGAGTTACATTATCGGAGGTATACACGAAAAAGATGATTTTATGTATAATAAACAATAAATATAAATGGAGTGACATGGGGTGACACTGTAAATAGACTATCGAAAAAAAGATTATAAAACGAATCACAGAGTCTGTGAACTAAACCGGCCGTTAGTGTGACAAATAATGTTATTCAATAAGACCGATACTTCATGAGATGGAATCACAGAATTATATGGAATATAACAATTTTCTCAACAGCAGATCTGAAAATTTTATTTTCACGTGAAACAGCTGTAAAGCTGAAATTACTAATTTAATCGATGCCCCATTTCTTTATATATAAAAATTAAGTGTCACGTTGTTTGTACGGGAAGGTCTCCTATAATACCGAACCGATTCGTATCAAATTTTTCACACCGTGTGCAGTGTGATCCAACTAACAAGATAGGATAGTTTTATCTCAATCTATAGTTGCATTATTTTCTTATTGCAAATTATTTGTTTATTATTCATGACAAAGACTGATAATTATCCACGGCAACATGGGACTCAAATCGACGACAGGAGTCTACTTCGATCAGTCGACCATAGCGATATCGTGCTAGGAGTGATGCCAAGTTTCTGGGTCTTTCCTAAAACTGAAGAAATTTGGAACTGTTTGAGAACTGGGGAATAATACAGAATGTTCATAGAATTCGTAACTGTCAAGAATGTAGAATAATGTTAGTGATAAGAAATGATTGACATATATATTGGTTGTCAAATATTTATGCGATTGATTTTATTTTGCAAACTGTGGGCAGTTTGATCCAACTTGAGTGATAAGGGTAGCTTCGGCATACAGAACTGTGTCGGCGAAGGCTGACCAAGTGATTGCTGGCTTCCCACCAATTGACCTAATGGTGCTTCCTTTATACCATCGGAGAAGCACTACCAGGCAATCGACGTATGGCAGGAGGCAGGACACTGAGAAAATGGCAGAAGAGATGAGATGAAGGAGGGCAAAATGCCTCTTGGACGCGCAGGCTGATCAGGAATTTGAAGCAGTGGATCCAATGTAAGAATAAAACAGCCGGGTACTATTTCACTCAATTTTTGAGAGGGCATGAATCTTATGCTACCTTCAATAAGAGGATAGGACGCATGCATGCCACGTTGAAGACGCCCTTACGGCTTTGTGACAGGAGACATGAGGAGAAAAGAGACAGGACCGCTATTCATCGGGTAACATCGAAGTACGAACCGAGATGTCTTTTCCGGTGGTCCCCGCATTTCCCTGAGTTGTGTTTTTTGAGCGCTCATACTACTTTCACGAGGGCTATATAATTTCGTCACGATGTCTGTATTTTTCGAATTTTGAGCATGGTCTCAAACGATTATCTTCGACTCACTGATGACGAATCCGTCGGAAAATTCGAGTCTGTCCGTCCGTCCGGCCGTATACACGATAACTCTCGAACGGAATGTCCTACAAACTTGAAATTTTCAGGGTAGGTTCGAATCTCAAATGCCGCGGTTGAGTTTGTCATTGGGCAAAATTCGTCTAGGGATTCCGTGAATATGGCCGCTCGAAATTATGTTTTCCTGATTACTTCGAAACTACTGATTCGATCGAGGTGAAATTTTGCACTGGGATGGAGAATTACGTGTTCAAGCTACATGCAGATTTCGTCCAGCTCGCATGACCAGAACCATAGAAACCATAGAAAATTATAACTTTGTAATGGAAAGGCCTAGGGACTTGAAATTTTCAGGATAGGTGTTGATCTCAAATGTTGCGGTCACGTTCATCAATGAGCAAAATTAGACTAGGGGTTCCGTAAATATGGTCGTTCGAAATTCAGTTTTCTTGATAATTTCAAAACTATGGATTTCATCGTGACAAAATTTTGTATTTAAATTAAAAATGATATATTCGAGCTACATTTTTTCCAGATCGCATGATCAGAACCATAGAAGCCATAGAAAATCATAACTTTCGAACGGAAAGGCCTAGGGACTTGAAATTGTCAGGATAGGTTCGGATCGCGAATTTCTCGGTCACGTTCATCAATAAGCCGAATTAGACCAGGGGTTCCGCAAATATAGCCGTTCAAACTGTTTCTTTCCTGATTATTTCAGAACTACTCATTGGATTGGAATGAAATTACGCACATAGATGAAGAATAATAAATTCAAACTACTTGGGAAATTTGGTCGAAATCGCATTACCAACACCATAGATACCGTAAAAAGTTCTAGAGAATTATCGAAAAAAAAATTGGTCACCTTAAGCACTGACGTGAAGTCTGGATTTTCGGTTTGAAATTTCCTTCGACAGTTGTCAAAATCTTTCCAATTGGTTTCTAAAACTGGAGAATGCGAATCTACCTACAAGGTGGATGAACGAGCGCTCAAAAGCATTTTACTTCACGGCAGTGCTTTTCGTAATTTTTTTTAGTCGGCCGGCAACAACATCAAGCCAAACCGACGACATGGGTCGTGGTTGAATCTGACAACAGATTTCTTTTCACAACCCGATAAGAAAGGATTTGGAGAGGGTAAGGTTAGGCTTAAGTTAGGAGTAGGTTAGGGTTAATAATAATTCTACTTTGTTGAATAATTCACTACAATTTATTTCAGCGTATACTTTTGTCACAGCAAGGCGTGGCCGGGTCTGCTAGTGCAGTAATAAAAAATCAACATAATAGGTATGAAACGGCTTAATCTTGAAAACAATCCAATTCGACAACTCTGAGCATCAAATTTAATGAGCAACAAATTTCAGTTCACAGTGATACAAAAGGAAATTTGAATGAATTAATCTCAATAACATTGATTTAACATAAATGAAGGAATATAAACCGATATTTGTGAGTAATGTATAACTTCTGAGACTCTATGATCATCTTTTTCTATAATTCAATTATTTTCCTTTTCCTCTAAGTGAAACTGCCTTGTTAGTAAATTTTAAATGAAAAATCCCCACCATATTCAACTCATGTTTTCTTACAAGAATTTACGAGAATGATTAAGCTAGCAAAAGACTGAGGATCATGAGGAACATATATCTAAGCTAAGCTAATTGGTTCATTAGGAAAAAGTTAAAAATCATATTAAAATTTGTAGAATGTTTGTCGGTAGATGAATTCATCTTGTTCAGTTAGAATCAAAATACCTTAACGACCAACTTAACAAGCAGATGAGCTTGCTTGCGTGATGAGGCATACTTATACTACTCATGAAAATTTAAGGCCCAGAACTTCTTGAAATATAAATTTGAATGCACCGAAGAAATAAAGCAAATATTTCTTGTTATGACATTTTATTCTGATATGAATAATATAATGTTCATCAATATTCAATGTAGAAATATCTTTCACATTAAATTTATCGGAATAATGTCAAATATGAAATTATCATATGAACAAAATGAATCGATATTTGACAAGCCATTACATTTCTCAGGCGCAATAAATATAATTGTTTTCTCCTAAGAATAATGATTATTTTATAAGATATATCGAATTAGATTTCAAATTTTGATAATGTTTTCCCATTCAATCCTGGAATAGACTGATTCCAACAGGTTATTTCCCTTCAAATAATTACCAAATCTATTTTCGAATATTTTTGCTACTGCGGAAGATTTCAACAAGTGTTGAAATTTTTTGTCATGTCAAATCGAAAGATGGGTTCAGTTTGTAAGCATGATTCTATTTCTGTCTGTAAAAAGTGTGAGAATTCTTATTAAAATTCGTGTAAAGTATTTATAGGGACAAGATACGTGTATCTCAAGTAGCGACTACCGTTGAATTTTCTAGTAAACATTTTCTTATCTGATTATTATACTGAATTATGCTTTGTCTGGCGTACATAAACATATCCAAAGAAAAATTTGTAAATGAGCATAAATAATATGGAATATCCGGAAACAACTCAGACTGCGTTCAGTGTATAAATAGTTAATCTGAAGTCTCCAACAGGTAGTAGTGGAGAGGAAGTCCTGATAAAGCTCAATAAATTGCCTGACTAACCTCAGTGTCCACCCCAGGGGGCGACGTTTTTCATTTTGTTCATCTACATAATGTTCTCTTGTTTATAACGAACCGCCCTTTATGAATCCCAAACTAGGCACTCTTTCATTTATGTGATAATTAAGCTAAATACAAATTGAAATTAGCTGTTGATTGCGGTTTTATAGTTAGAAATGTTTTTCTTTTTGTATTAGTAATAATTCATGCAGTGTATGAGGAATCTCGTAGATCGAAGAGTATTTCGGTCCGATTTTCAAATGACAAGATGAACTTTTTTTCCGTTACTACAAAATAATGTACTGGTGATTCAGTTAAACAAAAAAATCAAAGTGCCAGTCCATATTCATAGATGTAAGTTGTTGATGTACGATACATTTTTGCGCCCTTGTTTTTCTGAACAACAGCGTTACACTCTGGCCAAATGTCTGTAATTTTCGAATTTAGAACCGAGAATGGACAAAACATCAGATTGGACTCACCGATAAAGAATTTGAGGTCATATTCGAGTATTTCCATCCATCAGGTCGATCATGAATACGAAAACTTGCGGAAAAAGGCCTTTGTAAATTTTCAGAGTGCGTTTGACGTTCGAATGCGCCAATTGTCCATCAATGGGCGAAATCCGCTAATGGGTTTCGTGAATAAAACCCCTTTTTGAGCGCTCGTACTACTTACACGAGGGCTATATCATTTCATCACGATGTCGCCCAGGGGTTCCGTGAATATGGCCGCTCGAAATTTTGTTCTCCTGATTACTTCGAAACTACTGATTCGATCGAGGTGAAATTTTGCACTCAGATGGAAAAAGACGTGTTCAAGCTACATGCAATATTGTCTAGCTCGCATGACCAGAACCATAGAAACCATAGAGAATTATAACTTTATAAAAGAAAGGCCTTGAAATTTCCAGGATGGGTGTGGATACCGAATGTTGCGGTCACGTTTATCAATGAGCAAAATTAGATTAAGGGTTCCGTAAATATGGCCCTTTGAAATTCAGTTTTCTCGATAATTTCAAAACTACGGATTCGATCGTGGCGAAATTTTGTATTTTGATGGAGAATGATATCGTATGACTAGAGCCATAGAAACCATAGAAAATTATAACTTTCGAACACAAAGGCCCGAAGGTCTAGGGACTGGAAATTTTCAGAGTAGGTTCGGATCGCGAATTTCGCGATCACGTT
This sequence comes from Aphidecta obliterata, assembly GCA_963966015.1. NCBI lineage: Eukaryota > Metazoa > Arthropoda > Insecta > Coleoptera > Coccinellidae > Aphidecta > Aphidecta obliterata. Next base: position 3,214,902 of record OZ014432.1, read on the forward strand.
CATCAATGAGCAAAATTAGACTAGGGGTTCCGTGAATATGGCCGTTCAAAATATTTTTTTCCTGATAATTTCGGAACTACTTTTTGGATTTAAATTAAATTCAGACAAAACATAGAAGTATTTATTCAAACTACGTGCGAAATTTTGTCCAGATCGCATCATCAAAACCATAGATAGGGAAAGAGTGGCACCATTTGTACACGGGGAAGCTTCATTTCGCACATAGATGAAAAATAATGTATTCAAACTACGTGGGAAATTTTGTCCAGATCGCATTACTAAGACCATAGACACCGTAGAAAATTCTAGCGAATTATTGAAAAAAAATTGGTCACCTAAAGCATTGACGTGGAGGTTGGATTTTCGCCTTAGTTTGAAATTTTTTTTGACAGATTCCAGAATCCAATTGGTTTCTAAAACTGGAGAATTCGAATCTACCCAAGGTGGATGAAGGAGCGCTTGAAAGCTCTTTACTTCATGGCAGTGCTTTTCGTCATTTTTTTTTTCAATGATTCGAAAATACCGATTCGATCGGTAATTCTTTGTTAAGTTGTAAGATAACGATACGAAGGTTTATGTGAAATTTCGTGAGGATCGTATGAATAGGAAATTCGATATCTCCGAAACCATTCGCCATCTACTATATAAAAATAAGTCGGGTTTTCCTTCCTGACGTTATAACTCCAGAACGCACGAACCGATTTCCACGGTTTTGCATTCGTTGGAAAGGTCTCGGGCTCCGTGAGGTTTATAGCAAAAAAAATTCAGGAAAAATTCAGGACAAACCAACATTTTAAGTAGATGGCGCCGGTGCGTGATACTTTGTTTGACAGCTACTCATTGTTCTCTGCTCAGTTAATTTTATGTGACAAACCGGTATTGTGTTCACTGTGAAATTGTAAAAAAAAGTAAAAAAAACATATAACGTATATTGTGCAAATTTTTATTCAATTTCAACAGCAGGCATTTGTCTTTAAGGTCGTAAGTTGAACTGTGTGAATTTTATGGATCGTGCATTCGAGGTTAAATTCACCACTCTGTCCATAGCCCAAAATGCCTAGAGGACGTGCGAACATCGGCCGCCGCACAAGACATGCAAGCCAGCAACAAGTGTATTCACAGAACTTAAGCGAAGAAAGACAAAATATAATAAGAGAAAATGCCCGATTGAGACAATGCGTGAGCACACGAAGATCATCGGCATCATACAATCGCTTGGCATTCCAATATGATCCCACTGCGAACTACAGTGATGATGAAAATTTAGATATTGGACCAATGACGACTATAATGCCAATATTGCAATGCGTTAAAGTTCAAAAGAGAAACGGCTGGATTGTGCTGCGCAAGTGGAAAAGTCAAACTGGATCCATTACTTACACCACCACAGCCACTGAAACCATTGTTCGAAGGAAGTGATCCCGATTCCAGCCATTTTCTTCAACACACCCTTGAATACAATAACTGCTTTCACATGACTTCCTTTGGAGCTAATATCATTCGAGAAGCCGGCTTCATGCCGACTTGCAGGGTAAAAGATACAACACACATAACCAATCACTCACACCAACACAATGAATTGCAATACATAACAACTACATATACACCACACACTACACCATCACACGATCAGAAGTTACACCGTATTCTTCAACAAATGATTGTTTGCAATTACAGATACAAGGACAAATATATCATTTGCATAGTTCAATGGTGCCAGCACCAGATGAACCGCATCAATTTCTGCAAATATATTTCATTTCGTTGATGGTGGATCAGCTGAATGTGCGGTGCAATATACAGGGAAGACAACAGTTAAAGAGACGAATTATTGAACAGTTGCAAGCATTTTTTCACGCTAATAATGCTGTGGTTAATATGTTCAAAACAGCATTGGAGCGAATGCCATCGGATACGCACAAATTTGTCATAAGAGCGGATTGTACCCCAATAGGTGAACATGTGCGAAGATTCAATGCACCCACCGTTAATGATGTTGCTGCAATTATTGTTTGCGATCCAACTAAATCGCGAGACATTGTCGTTCAGCGAAGAAGCAATATCATGCATCGTGTAAACGAGACACATCGTTTGTACGATGCGTTACAATATCCAAAAAAAAACAAAAAAACAAAAAAACAAAAAAAAAATTTTCTTCATCTTTTAATCACCAAACGAAATGTTAAGCCCGATCCACACTCATGCCGTGAACGTCCGCGAACCCGCGAAACGCGAGTGTGGATGGGATCGCGCGAACCAAACTGCGAATATTCCTGGCTTATTTACACGTGAAGTTCACGCCAAGATTCGCGGCAAGAATTCTTGCCGTTATTCGCGGCATGAGTGTGGATCGGGTATTACATAAAACGAAGCCATCTGGTGGCGAAACGGAGTTCGCCGGGTTTGCTAGTATACTTATGAAATTTTGTGTATACTTCTAAGTCACGGGTGAAATGAGTCATGTGGAAATTCGGTTTTTCAGCTGGTGTTGAGAACATTTCGAATTCCGTTAGGTGTTCCATATAATAGAGTTTATGAGATATTTGTGATATTAACGTTTATGGTTCATTTCATGATCTTCAGTTCTAAGTATGGACAGAATCATTATTTTCGGGGAGTGGTGACCAATGATTCAGTCCTTGTATGCGAGTTGCATCTACTCGCTTCGAATCATTTCCCAAAACTCATTACTGTAATATATGAACATGTGGAAACTAATAGGTCACAAGACTACTGGGTATGTCAGCAGTAGGAGAATATAGACGGGATGAGTAGTAGATTCCACCCATCTCTACCAGGAATTCACGTGTTTGTGTTGTTTCAGTGAACACAGAGTAAAATCCCGAATTCGAATCGCCGGGAGACGTCTTGCTGTCTGGATGACGTGTCTGGGATGAAGCGCGCTTGCTCTCATAATTGGCTCCCTCTGCATGGATGAATCCTATCCACGTTGCCACTTTGTAATGTCTTGAGGAATTCGACAAATTGAACAGTACTTTTCAATTTTGCTTTATTTCCCATTAACCTACCATCCCACTTACGGGTATAATTTTCAACTTTTACTATTTCTAACCAGAATAATCCTGATGATGAGACAGAGGGGGCGACATGCGCACAATAATCGCATACGTATATCACCCTTTGAAAATATATTGAATGACAAAACTTCAATAACCTGGAGTCACAAATTGCTATAACTTGTTCATAATCAGAACACGAATTTCTCCATTTTTCATGTTAATAACGCCAATAATTTCGCAATATTGGTATTATTTTTTTCCATATGATGATCGTATAGATTTATATGGAAATTTTATATCTTTGTATATCCATCAACAAAAATCAAATTTTGAAAAGTATTCATTTTGGTTGAAGTGAAGATAAATAATACTTAATTCGAAGTTCATTCATGTATTCATAATTTTTTTCAATAAATCTTTTGACGACGATTTCCATGCCTTCGCCAGCAATCCGATATTATCAGTTTTTGGTCCAATGATTCGCTTTCGGTGTATCCAACATAACAAATCCTGCTGAAACAGGACATTCAATAAAGGGTCCTTTATTATAGTTATCAAATGACATGCGAAATAAGAGAGGATTTTAACTCGCGAAGAACTTTCACTAAGGCGACTTTATTGGCGTATTATGAAATCGGCCGTAACTTACAACCAACCAACAAATATGAAATAGCCCCTCAATTCCGTAGGCATGATTGTCTTTTATTTTCGGTCTCTGACATAAACCAGTCTGGACCAATAAATAAATCCCAAAGTAATGAAAGCATTGTGCTTAAAAAAACATTACTCATCTCAATCTTCTGAGTTAATACTACTGAAGAAACCGCAATTGAGAGATATATCTTCCGTAAATATGGCCGCTCGAAATTTTGTTTTCCTGATTACTTTGAAACTACAGATTCGATCGAGATGAAATTTTGCACTCTAATGGAGGATAGGGTATTCAAGCCACATGTGAAATTTTGTTCTGCTCGCATTACCAGAACCATAGAAACCATGGATGATAATTTCCAAACTACAGATTCGATCGTGACGAAACTTTGTATACTTATGGAGAATGATATATTCAAGCTACATTTCTCTAGATCGCATGACCAGAACCATAGAAACCATAGAAAATCATAACTTTCGAACAGAAAGGCCTAGGGACTTGAAATTTTCAGGATAGGTGTAGATCTGAAATGTGGCTTTCACGTTCATCAATGAGCAGAATTATACTAGGGGTTCCGTAAAAACGGTCTTTTGAAATTTTCGTTTTCTCGATAATTTCGAAACTACGGATTCGATCGAGATAAAATTTTTTTATTTTAAACGAGAATGACATATTAAAGCAACATTTTGTCCAGATCGCATTACCAGAACCATAGAAACCATAGAAACCATAGAAAATTATAACTTCCGAAGGAAAACGCCTAGAAACTTGAAATTTCTGGGGTGGGTTTGGATCGCGAATTTCACGGTCACGTTCATCAATGAGCAAAATAAGACTAAGGGTTCCGTAAATATGACCGTTCAAAATATTCCGTTCCTTATTATTTCGAAACTACCGATTTGATTGAAATTTTGCACCTAGCTGAGGAATGATGTATTCAAACCACGTGCGAAATTTTGTCCAGATCGCATCACCAAGACCATAGATACCGTAGAAAATTTACGCGAATTATCGAAAAAAAAATTGGTCACCTTAAGTACTGACTTGAAGTCTGGATTACCGACTTAGTTTGAGAATTTGTTTGACAGCTGTCCAAAATTTCCTCAATTGGTTTTCAAAACTGGAAAATGCGAATCTACCTACAAGGTGTATGTACGAGCGCTCAAAAGCTCCTGGCTTCACGGCAGTGCTTAATTGTGCGTAATTTTTCATTGGTCGTTCTTCACATATTCATATTGTTTCAACTCAACCCTAGTTGTTTATATTCGATTGAGCGAAAACTAATATTAACAGTTAATTTTTGGTTCTGTACTTTTTCGCACTATTGTATTCTTTATATACTTATAGATTCTTATAATTCATATTCAGATAAATACATAAGTTATTCATGAATGGTTTCGATGGTTCCTTCCTCAAAGTTGGTCACTTGAACATTCGTTCGTTGCTGCCTCATTTCAATGATGTTGAAAGTCTTCTGGGTATATAATATAGCCCTTAACTACTAACGTATAAAATATGTAACGTTGTCACTAAATATACGTCTCACATACGGCTATACAGGGTGTTTCATTAGTAACTGTATATACGTTAACCTGAGGTAGAGCTACCCTAGACGAGTCCAAAAAACCTATATGTGATAGGTCTTATCAACTTCATAGTCGAGATACAGGGTGATTTATGTATTCATCAATATTTTCAATTGCTTATAACTTTTGAACCATCCAGTATAATCAATTGATACTTGGAAGGTAAAATACACTTCCATGGATGAATCAATTCATTTTTGAATTGATCAGAAAATCCAGGCCCGTATCAGAAAAATATGGCAGTTTTCGCAAGCTGAGATTCAACAAATTCTTGAAATTATTCATTAGAATATGAAAAAACTATAAATATTCCATCACCCCAACACACAATTTTTCGAATTCAATCTCAATGTACGACATTATTTTGAAGTGAGTGGAATTTTACTATCCAATTAAATCTTTAGACAAAAATTTTGATGGGTCAAACGTCGTGCGGGACACTGAAATCTACTGATACCCATCGAAAATTTTCTACTCTTTCCGAATATTCTAATAAAATTCCAATATTCCTTTATTCATGAGAAGAAATAATAAAACTCTACCAACTCATTCGAAAAATTTTGATGAAATTAAGAACTTTTACATCAACTGTGTTCCTATGTTACAGCCGGACAAAGAATTAATGTCCTTTTACTCTGACAAGAGGAGTTGTTTGACTGAGGATAGTTTTCAATTGAAGCAGGTTGATGAGATCGAAGTGTTGAATGTTATAGATTCTATAAAAAGTAAATCTGTGGGTTGTGATGGAATAAATGTTCAAACTTTGAATTTATGCATTCCCTATATTCTTCCCCACATCACACAAATAATGAATTTTTGCTTGGTGATTTCCGTTTTCCCTGAGTATTGGAAAAAAGCACTTGTCATTCCGGTGCCGAAAACAGATGAAAACAGTTAATCCTAAAGATTTCAATAGTCTGCGTCCCATCAGTATATTGCCCACATCATCCAAGATACTCGAGAGGTTGATATGTTATCAACTTAGGGAGCATTTGAATAATAACAAGATCTTACCGACCACACAATCTGGGTATAGGAAGAATCACAGCTATCTCACGTCACTGTTACATATCACGGATGACATTTTTCATGCAAGTGATGATGATAGGTTGACTCTGCTCACTTTGTTGAATCACTCCAAGGCTTTTGACACCATTGATCATAAGATGATGCTGGCCATTTTGGCTTATATTGATCTGTCTAGCGGAGCTATCCTTCTTTCCAAAGCTCACCTCGAGAGGAGATCACAGGCGACACATTATGAAAATAACATGTCTTCATTCTTAGAAATCTGCAGGGGTGTGCCACAGGGCTCGATATTATGACCTATTCTTTCTAAAGTTAATATTTGACAATTCGTTAAGTACATTTTTTTTTGCCCGGTACACTATTTTGCAGATGATAGTCATTTGTGTTTGTCTTTTTTCCCGAATGAAGCTAGTCACTGCAGAGCTGTGCCGAGCACTGCATATTAGTGCTTCGAGCACTAAGTACTAAGCACTTGGAAAAGAGGGCTCCTGAGTCACGAGCACTAAGCACCAATTTCCACAAAAGGCTCGCGATTACTAGGCACTTTGTGAAAGTAATTCGATATTTCGAGCACTAAGCCCTAAGCACTTTTTTAAGGAATGTTGAAAGTGAGAAAAATTGTACCTTTTTAGGCTGTTGAATGATAATATGCGAGATTACTGACAGGTCAGAAAAGATGTACAGATTGTTCCAAATTCGATGCTCACTTTGAGCATGTCGAGAACTATGTGTGTTGGAAAAATTTTTTCAAGAACTCCGGATCTCTTTGGTTGAAATTATATGTATTCATAAATATATCGATTCGTTTTCACTGGGATGAATATCAATACTAGATCTTAAGGTATCAAGACGTCGGCATCGGTCGCATATATTCATGTTACGACTAGATTGGGAAAGGGCTTAGTGCTTAGTAATCCGCATAAGTGTTCGGGATCACAGTGCTTGGGAGCACAAAAGGGCTTCAAGCGCTCTCACAAGTACCAAGCACAATACTTTGGCACAGCTTTGCTAGTCAGGCAGGCACCGCCCTGAATTTTGACAATATTTTGGAGGTTTCCAGAGAGCAATGTCTGCAACTAAATATTGATAAAACTGTAGCAATTTTATTCGGTTCTAAAAATTATAGAATCAGATTTATAGATATTGGCTATTCGGTAGTGGTGGGTGATGGTAAAGTAAGACTGTCTGACTGTGTGAGAAATCTTGGTCTACTTTTAGGTCATGAGTTTAGATACACTCAACATATATTTTCATGCCTCCAAAAATCATATATGATGTTACGGATGATTTAAAAACATCGTGAATATCTGAGTGTGCAAATGAAGAAGCTACTGTGTGAATCCCTGGTACTTTCACATTTGAATTATTGTGATGTTTGATGCAGTCCCTGTTTGACTTTATATGATAAACAGCGTATTCAGAAGTATCAAAATTCTTGCCTTCGTCTCATCTTTGGCATCAGAAAATTTGAAAGGATCAGTCACACTTTTCAACACGTTAACTTGCTGAACATGGATAACCGGAGACTCTTGCACTATGCAACTTTTTATATCAAGATACTTCAGACCAAAAAACCTCCTTATTTGTATAATAAAATTACACCTCGTTCTGATGTTTAAAACTTCAATATTCGTTTCAAAGGTACTCTCACTCCGCCTATGCATAGGACTGAGCTGTTTTCTAGATCATGTAGTCTCCAGGTATAATGAACAGATTACCTCAGAGCATCTTGAGTTCTCCTAGCGTTGGTAGTTTTAAGAAAAAATTATTCCAGAAAATATTGAACGAGCATAATGGATTGGTAACAGGTTGATTATTTGAACATAATTTTTTCTTATTTATGTATATTTTTTTCACATTTTGTTTGATTGTTTGAGTATATTGTTTCTTTTGACTATATTCTTCATCATTTTTTATATTTTTATTTATAATTTCGACCGTTACCTTGCCCTTGCTCCGGGTGAACTGCACTTCATTTGGTTTAGTTTTGACATTTCAGCAGTTTTTAGTTTGACCGTTCAGTTACGTTTGCATTTTCTCGTGTAGGTTTGTATATGTGTTCGTGTGATCCGTGACAAAGACTTGCTGCTTGAATGTGTTAAGACGTTAATAGCAACGCACAATTTTTTGAGCGCTCGTTCTACTTACACGAGGGCTATATCATTTCATTACGATGTCTAAGTTTTTCGAATTTTGAGCCAAAAATGGTCTCAATCGACAAGGTTGAACTCACTGATGACGAATCCGTCGAAAAATTCCGTCTGTCCGGCCGGCTGTCAATCCGGCCGTGAGCACGATAACTTTCGAACGGAACGACCTAGAGACTCGAAATTTTCACGCGTGGCGCAGTTGAGTTCGTTAATGGGCAGAATTCCTACAGGGCTTCTGTGAATATGGCCGTTCGGAATTTGGTCTCCAGATTACTTCGAAACTCATCGAAGAGAAATTTTGCACTCAGATGAAGAATGAAGTGTTCATCAAGCCACATGCAAAATTTTGTCCAGATCGCATAGCCAGAACCATATCGAAAATTATAACTTTCGAACGGAAAGGCCTTAGGACATGAAATTTTCAGGATGGGATATTTTTTCCTGATAATTTCGAAACTACTGATTGAATTGGAATGAAGTTTTGCACATAGATGAACAATAATCTATTCAAACTGCGTGAGAAATTTTGTCGAAAAATTCGAGTCTGTCCTTCCATCCGGCCGTCCGTATACACGATAACACTCCTACGAAACGTCCTAGAAACTTGAATCGAGGCCGAGGTTGAGTTCGTTATTGGGCTAAATTCGACGGGGGGTTCCGTAAATATGGCCGTTCGAAATTTAGTTCTCCTGATTACTTCCGAACTACTGATTCGATCGGGGTCAAATTTTGCACTCAGATGGAGAATGACGTGTTCACGCTACATGCAAAACTTTGTCTCGATGGCATGACCAGAACCATAGAAACCATAAAAAATTATAGCTTTCGAACGGAAATGCTCAGGGACTTGAAATTTTCAGGATAGGTACAGATTTCGAATGTCGAGGTCGCGTTCATCAATGAGCAAAATTTTACTAGGGGTTCTGTGAATATGGTCGTTTTGAATTCAGTTTTCTTGATAATTTCAAATACAACGGATTCGATCGTGACGGAATGTTGTATTTCAATGGAGAATGATATATTCAAGCTACATTTTGTTCACATCGCATGACCAGAACCATAGAAAATTATAACTTCCGCACAAAAAGGCCTAGGGATTTGAAATTCTCAGGCTAGGTTTGGATCTCGAATGTCGCGGTCATGTTTATCAATGAGCAAAATTAGACTAGGGGTTCAGAAAATATGGCCGAATATGGAATAATGTATTCGAACCATGTGCAGAATTTTGTCTGGATCGCACCACCAAGACCATAGATACCGTAGAAAATTCTAGCGAATTATCGAAAAAGAAATTAACCAGTGGAGTTTCGCCTTAGATTTTTAGAATTTTTTTGCCAGTTGTCAAAAATTGGTTTATAAAACTGGAAAATGCGAATCTGCCAACAAGGTGCTTGAACGATCGCTCAAAAGCTGACTTCATGGCAGTGCTTTTTTAATTTTTTACAACTAATTATGAGAGGGCACTCAAGAAAAATCTATGGGTTGCTTTTATTTTGAATTTACATTGGCCTAATTGAACTCTCATAGAAACAAATTCTTTGACATTTCAGCTTTCAAAATAATTTGAATTATTAATGAAATTTTCATAAAGATTATTATGCACTGAACTTACTAGACTAAAAAATCTATCCACATCCTTCTGTTATCTATAGGGGGCGTAGCTCAGATTGTAGAGCACTAGCTTAGCATCAAATATGTAAATACTAGATAATAAGATAACATGATTGTGAACCATTAGGTACACTGAATTGTCTCGAGGAGGTTTTTTAGTTTTTATTTTCCTGCAAACGTCTCTCAATAAAATATACAAAATTATACTTACGATACTTAAAACAACAAAGACGAAAAGCACTGCCGTCAAGTCAGGAGCTTTTGGGCGCTCGTTCATCCACCTTGTAGGTAGATACGCATTTTCCAGTTTCAGTTTCAAATTTTTTGACAGCAGTCAAAAAAATTCTCAAACTAAGGCGAAACTCCAGACTTCACGTCAGTGCTTTAGGTGACCAATTTTTTTTTCGACAATTCCCTAGAATTCTCTATATGGTATCTATGGTCTAATGCGATCTGGACAAAATTTGGCACGTGCTTTGAATACATTATTTTTCAGCTATGGGCAAAATTTCCTTTGAATCCAATCAGTTTTTTCGAAATGATCAAGAAAAAATATTTTGATGGCCATATTTACGGAACGCCTAGTCTTATTCTGCTCATTGATGAACTTGACCACGACATTTACGATCTAAACCTACCCTGGAAATTTCAAGTCCCTAGGCCTTTCCGTTCAAAAGCTATCATTTTCTATAGTTTCTATGGTACTGGTCATGCCATCTGAACAAAATGTAGCTTGAATATATCATTCTCAATTAAAATACAAAATTATGTCCCGACCGAATTCTTAGTTTCGAAATTATCGAGAAAACTAAATTTCAAATGACTGTATTTACGGAACCCCTAGTATAATTCTGCTAATTGATAAACGTGAAAGCGACATTTCATAGATCCACACCTATCCTGGAAATTTGAAATCCCTAGGCCTTTCCGTTGGGAAGTTACGATTTTCTATGGTTTCTATGGTTCTGGTCATGCGATCTGGAGAAATGTAGCTTGAATATATCATTCTCCATTAATATACAAAATTTCGTCACGATCGAATCTGTAGTTTTGAAATTATCGAGAAAACTAAATTTTAAACGACCATATTTACGGAACCCCTTGTATAATTTTGCTCATAGATAAACGTCATCACGACATTCGAGATCCACCTATCCTGGAAATTTCAAGTCCCTAGGGGTTTCCGTTCAAAAGTTACAATTTTCTATGGTTTCTATGGTTCTGGTCATGCGATCTGGTCAAAATTTCAAGTAGCTTGAACACCTCATTTTCCATTTGAGTGCAAAATTTCATCTCGATCGAATGTGTAGTTTCGAAGTATTCAGGAGAACAAAATTTTGAACGGTCCTATTTACGGAACTCTTGGTGGAATTCTGCCCATTAACGAACTCAACCGAGGCATTTGGGATCTGAAACTACACTGAAAATTTCAAGTCTCTAGGTTGTTCCGTTCCAGAGTTATCGTGCTTACGGCCCGACGGACGGACAGACTCTAATTTTTTACGGATTCGTCATCAGTGAGGTTCGAAAATAGTCGTTTGAGACCATTTTCGACTCAAAATTCGAAAAATACAGACATCGTGACGAAATGATATAGCCCTCGTGTAAGTAGTACGAGCGCTCAAAAACACACAACCAATTGTTAATAGAATAAAGTTCATGAATATGTTATAAAATTATAGTAGATGCGTAAATGTAGGAACTATTATACAAACAAAAATGTTTCACGTGTGTACAAAAACGTTCCACAAACTGTATCAAATATGTAAATGAATTGTTTTTGACATTGACTCGCTTAGCATGCGAGAGGTACCGGGATCGATGCCCGGCGCCTCCATTCATCTTATTTTGGCGGAAGTTTTAACCGATAATATTATTTCCCCAAATTTTATGTATTTTATGTGTAGTATACATGCATACCTTTCAAGGATTTATATAGCTCAAACTGTGGAAAACACTAGCATCATATACGATTTCTTCTAGCCAACACTTTGTATCACTTCTAATGTTTCAGTCAGTAAATGGTTCGTACATTTGCGCCCTTAAGGTGCGTACAGACATGCTCCGAATATCGTACCGAACCGTGTCGCGTACACAGACGCGATCAACAAAAGTTCGCGAGAGCAAATCAAATTCATCGAATCTCTACGTCATCGCGTAGATGTGCGATACGCGGTTGCGACCCTTCGTCTACACTTGGGTACGCGACACGGTTCGGTATGATATTCGGAGCATGTCTGTACGCACCTTCAGAGCTCAACTAGTTATTCGAATGTATGGCCGATTCCTCAGCCAGCCAAGTCAAGAAATAGACTGCAATTGGAATAATTTTCTAAAAATGAGGAAACACTGTCAGTAGCAGAGTTGCGGAGTCGTAAATAGACTCACATTTTTAACGAAAGAAATAATTTCTGATGTTCATATTATCCGATCAAAATAATTCATCATGGAAGCAGAAATAGCCCCATTTCTCACCTAACGACAGCAGTATTCTTCACAAATACGCAGTATATTCTTCCACTCGAACAGAAGTGCCAATGGGGCAGAAACTTTCAGTAGTTGGTTTGAAAATTCCGGCAGTTAAACGTTATGTTTATCTGATGCCAGTAGATAATTAATGAAGCGCATCTTTCGGAGATACAATTCATTAAAAATTTTATTAATGGTTTTCTATACGGATCTAGTGAACAAATTCGAAAAGTTAACAGAACAATTTATCTTTTGGTAGCCGACGCCTGGCTAGATTTTGGTTAGTTTTGTGCGAGCGAGAGTGGAATTTGTTGCTTTCTCCAGAATAGATTGGCGAACTCATCCGAAAAATGTAATCGATATTTGTATTTTTAGAGAGCCATAAATCCCTTGAAATTATTCCAAATACATAATCAAAATAATGATTATAGAGAAAAATAGACAGCATGGATGGATATCACATCGAAGGTAATTACAAAATACGTCAGATTACCATTCATGTACAGGGTGTCCCAAATTCTATGCTCCGTCATGGAAGAACTTGTGCAAGACCGTCAATGTTTTGAAGGCGGTATGGCAACTGGCACCGTCCCACTGAAACCACTTGTCGTTGAGAACGTGGCAAATTTTTGAGCGCTCGTACTACTTACACGAGGGCTATATCATTTCGTCACGATGTCTGTAGTTTTCAAATATTGGGCCGAAAATGGTCTCAAACGACTATGTTTGACTCACTGATGACGAATCCGTCGAAAAAATTCGAGTCTGTCCGTCCGTCTGGCCGGCCGTCCGTATACAGTATAACTCTCGAACGGAATGTCCTAGGAACTAGAAATTTTCAGTGTAGGTTCAGATCCCAAATGCCTCAGTTGAGAACGGTAATGGGCAGAATTCCACGAGGGGTTCCGTAAATATGACCGTTCAAAGTTTTGTTTCCCTGATTACTCGAAAAGTACAGATTTCATCGAGATGAAATTTTGCACTCAAATGGAGAATGAGGTGTTCAAGTTACATGTGAAATTTTGTCCAGATCGCATGACCACAACCATAGAAACCATAGAAAATTGTAAGTTTTGAACGGAAAGGCCTAGGGACTTGAAATTTTCAGGATAGGTGTGGATCTCAAATGTTGCGGTCACGTTCATCAATGAGCAAAATTAGACTAGGAGTTCCGTGAATTTGGTCGTTTGAAATTCAGTTTTCTTGATAATTTAAAATATGGATTTGATCTTGACGAAATTTTGTATTTGAATTGAGAATGATATATTCGAGCTACATTCTTTCCAGATCGCATAATCAGAACCATAGAAACCATAGAAAATCATAACTTTCGAACGGAAAGGCATAGGGACTTGAAATTTTCAGGATAGGTTCGGATCGCGAATTTCGCGTTCACGTTCATCAATGAGCAAAATTAGACTAGGGTTTCCGTAAATATAGCAGTTCAAACTATTTTTTTCCAGATAATTTCGAAACTACTGATTGTATTGGAATGAAATTCGCAAATAGATAAAGAATAATTTATTCAAACTACGTGGGAAATTTTGTCCAGATCGCATGACCTAGTCCGTAGAAAATTCTAGCGAATTATCGAAAAAAAATTGGTCACCTAAAGCACTGGATATTGAAGTCTGGATATTCGCCTCAGTTTGCAATTGTCTTTGACAGCTGTCAAAATATTTTCAATTGGTTTCTAAATCTGGAGAATGTGAATCTACCTACAAGGTGGATGAGCGAGCGCTCAAAAGCTCCTGACTTCACGGCAGTGCTTTTCGTAATTTTTTGGATATCAAATAGCGAAATAGTCCTTCTGCCGAGAGATTCAGAGAAATGCAATTTCCATTTATTCGTCAAATTAACTCAAGCACTCACAGAGTTTCTTTAGATGCTTCAACCAAGGAATTGAATATGGATATTCTTCTGAAATAAGTTGGCGTGTTGTTTGAAGGATATAGAAAGCACTACCTTAAAGTCAGGAGCTAAACCACAAAGCCTAAAGACTGTCCGTGCTAAATATTCTCGAATTGTGAACAGCTTTGCAGAGTCATAAACTCACAGCTCCATAAGAGAGTCCATTAACAAAAACAAAAGAAAAAAACAAATATTGATTTCCCGAGAACAGGAAGACCACCAAGACCAAAACCCATCAGTCACACCCACGACGATGAAATCGTGAATCCTACAATATATATATATATTGATCAGTTCACAACGTTCTTCGACGTCTTCTGATTTCCAGCCTCCATTTGTCTCGGTCCTCCCATAGGTTATCCTCTATCCCCCTCGATCTCATGTCCTTAGTTATTCCCTCTCTCCAAGTCAATTTAGGTCTTCCCCTTTTTCTTCTTCCATGTGGCATCCACTCTAGGACCTGCTTCGGCAGTCTATCGTTTCCCATTCTCTGGACGTGTCCGTACCACCTCAGTTGTTTTTCTCTGATGTCGTCAGAAATTCGATGTTCAACTTTCATTATCTCAAGAATTCTTTCATTCCTCACTTTGTCTAATCTACTCTTACCCGCCGCTCTTCTCCAATAATCCATTTCCATAGCTTCGAGTGAGCGGAGAGCCTTCTGTTTTAATGGCCATATTTCACTACCGTAGGATGATATAGTTTTGACTATGGAATCGTACACTCTGTGCTTGTTGTTTCTTGAAATTGATTTATCCCATAGTATTCCATTTAGTTGCCTGATTGCTGTTCTTCCTAGGTTGTTTCGGTGTTTTATCTCCTCATCCATACTTCCGTCGTTTCTGATCTGTACTCCAAGATACTTGTATTTGCTACATTTCTTTATAACCTGCCGTTCCAGTATCAAATCCTGTTGTTCTCCGCCAATACACATATACTCTGTCTTACTGATGTTTACTTCTAGGCCCCACTTGTCGTACTCCTCTATAAGTTTCCGTGTCTGTACTCTAGATCTTCGTATTCTTGGGCCAAGACCACCTGATCGTCGGCAAAACACAGAGTGTAGAGAATTGTCTCACTTAATGGTATACCCATGCCCCGACATTTTCTTTTCCATATCCTGAGAGCCTGTTCTAGATAGATTTTGAACAGAGAAGGTGAAAGACAGCAGCCCTGCTTCAGCCCCTTGCTCACGCAGAATCCAGTTGAAACCATTTTTCCTCTTTTTACTTGACTTTTATTGTCTTTGTATAAATCCTTGACCGCCTTGATGAGGGTTAAACTTATATTAGTTCTTTCAAGGGCTTCCCACAGTTTTTGTTGGGGTACGCTGTCATACGCTTTTTTGAGGTCCACGTAGAGTAGATGTATTTCCTGGTGAATCCTACAATCACCGACCAAAATCAACACAACTGGTACTTGATTCATTCGACGTATACTCCACTGTACTAAGAGTACTAAGGGTGAAAGAAGTAGTGCTCAGTCACATTATTCACCCCATACTCAACACATTGTGAATTTCCAGCCTGCCCATAGACAAGACGTATTTTCTCAAATTCAGGTCAAGAGTTGAACACTCTAGGAGCCAAAAGAATACGAAGCCTCTGTCCTATACATTTAGGGGACGCAGGAACCAAAAGATTTCCGCCCATACTCCTTGGGTCTTGGTAAAATCTGGATGGTGTAGGGTGCTCATTCGATCTGGACAAAATTTCGCACGCAGTTTGAATAGATTATTCTTCATCTATGTGCAAAACTTCATTCCAATCCAATCAGTAGTTTCGAAATTATCAGGAAAAAAATATCCTATCCTGAAAATTTCATGTCCTTAGGCCTTTCCGTTCGAAAGTTATAATTTTCGATGGTTTATATGGTTCTGGCCATGCGATCTGTACAAAATTTTGCATGTGGCTTGATGAACACTTCATTCTTCATCTGAGTGCAAAATTTCTTTTCGATGAGTTTCGAAGTATTCTGGAGACCAAATTCCGAACGACCATATTCACAGAAGCCCTGTAGGAATTCTGCCCATTAACGAACTCAACTGCGCCACGCGTGAAAATTTCGAGTCTCTAGGTCGTTCCGTTCGAAAGTTATCGTGCTTACGGCCAGATGGACGGAATTTTTCGAAGGATTCGTCATCAGTAAGTCGAACCTTTCCATTGAGACTATTTTCGGCTCTAGATCCGAAAAATACAGACATCGCGACGGAATGATATAGCCCTCGTGTAAATAGAACGAGAGAGCTCAAAGATTGATAAAACATAATTGATGTTTTGAATTTAGAAAACTTATGGCCTCTGTCGCTCTCTAAATTTTATGTCTTCTCATGAATATAAACAAAAGGTTTTCCTAGTTATGGGCCTCAGGGATCAATGTATACAAAATAATTTACACCGACTGTATGGTCTGTTGATGAGTAACTCATATCCTGGTAAGTTATCAAAAAGATTGCTGTTCAACAACCCAGGACACATTACTGAACCAGACACAGGTAGAGAGCAAGTCATCCCTTAGATGACTGAAAATACACAACTAGGTAGATTTATATTCCATTCTTTGGCGTATTACTCCACTGTAATACCCTCTATCGTCAATATTTTGAATAAGCATATATTACCAAATGAAAGACTGTTTGAAGCTAAACGTATGGGTTCCTCACTTGGTAGATAGGTTTGTGTTTTCTAAGACAAAATATAAAACTCCTGATGAAGCAGGAGTTATTGCATATTACATAGATTGTATTGATTGTAATAGAGCATACATTGGCCAAACTAGTAGAAATTTTGAGACAAGAATCAAGGAGCACAGCAGAGATTGTACAGTGTTAAAGCAAACCACTGCTTTATTTTAACACATATATGAAACAAAGCATAACATGAATTTCTCTGATGCGAGGGTTATCAGATCTGTTCCTAATAGATACAAAAGATAGTTTTTGAAGACGTATAATTGAGATTATGAGTGTGGAGGATAATCTGAACATTTACTCTGATTTTCGTGGGATCAGCACGATTTACTGTACCTTATATTGTCAAACTGATAATTGATAGAATTTCAGCATAGCCACGGAAAAACGGCTGATCTGTCCATATAACGACGTTTTACTCGATTGTTCGACTTTTGTTGTGGCGTGTTTCTTTTCTCTTTCATCATACGTCTTTTCTGATTCCGGTTATGCGATATATTGTAGGAGCGTGGTTTGCTACGCTTTTGAATCCCCGAGATTGTTGGTGTTCTTAGGATTATGTACATCATTTCACTTATATTTTTTTCTCAGTTGTTGTAAGTGTGCTGCGTTTGCTGGAGGTGCTATAATGTTCATTCGTTTTGTATTATTTTAGAGGCCCTGAAGAAGAAAAAGTCATTTTCCGAAAGCTTGGTTATAATTCAATAAATAGAATTCAAATTACACCTATTGTGACTGCAAAACAAATTTCTACCACTATAAAGTTACTAGTCGATATCTATGGCATGAGTAAGAACATAATAAATCAATCTTTGTCTTTTATAATTGAATATCCTGAGAAAAACCTGCGTTCAATATTTCAACAGCCTCAACATCCTTCGACTTCCATACTAGGCAAACTCTCCGATGGAAACTTAAATCAGAGCGATTTCCCAAAATCGCATCTCAATTCATCAATATTCACATTACAACTTGTTTTCATTCTACACGGCTTCTTTCAATTAATCTTCCGCCCGGTTCTGATTTATTTTTGCCGTCGATGCATGAGTGCCACACTCGACTCTATCAATTATGGCGTTACCGGGAACGGTGATCCTCAATTTGTTGAAAGAGCCGCGAGCAGACTGTTACACAAGTAACAACGGATAGGCGCGTATTCTGAAAATGGATCCAAAAATTAAATAGTACCTAAGATTCTCTGATGTCCTGATTTTCTTGTCATCTTGGCAGTTGCCAGTCTATTTTAGCTTCTACTAGTACCTTATACGATTATTTAAAATTTTCCTCCTCTTTTTTTTGAGCGCTCGTACTACTTACACGAGGACTATATAATTTCGTCACGATGTCTGTATTTTTCGAATTTTGAGCCGAAAATAGTCTCAAACGACTATGTTACACTCACTGATGACGAATCCGTCGATAAATTCGAGTCTGTCCGTCCGGCCGTCTACACGATAACTCTCGAACGGAATGTCCTAGAGACTTGAAATTTTCAGGGAAGGTTCGAATCTCGAATGCCGCTGTTGAGTTCGTTATTGGGCAAAATTCGATGAGGGGTTCCGTAAATATGGCCGCTCGACATTTTGTTTTTCTGATTTCTTCGAAACTACAGATTCGATCAAGGTGAAATTTTGCACACAGATGGAGAATTACGTGTTTAAGCTACATGCAGAATTTTGTCCAGCTCGCATGACCAGAACCATAGAAAATCATAACTTTGTAATGGAGAGGCCAAGGGACTTGAAATTTTCAAGATAGGTATGGATCTCGAATGTCGTGGTCATGTTCATCAATGAGCAGAATTAGACTGAGGGTTCCGTCAATATGGTCGTTTGAAGTTCAGTTTTCTTGATAATTTCAAAACTATGGATTTGATCGTGACGAAATTTTGTATTCAAATTTGAGAATGATATATTCGAGCTATATTTTTGAGCGCTCGTACTATTTACACGACGGCTATATCATTTCGTCACGATGTCTGTATTTTTCGAATTTTGAGCCGAAAATGGTCTCAAACGACTATGTTCGACTCACTGATGACGAATCCGTCGAAAAATTCGAGTCTGTCCGTCCGGCCGGCCGTATACACGATAACTCTCGAACGGAATGTCCTAGAAACTTGAAATTTTCAGGGTAGGTTCGAATTCCGAATGCCGCGGTTAAGTTCGTTATTGAGCAAAATTCGCCGAGGGGTTCCGTAAATATGGCCGCTTGAAATTTTGTTTTCCTGATTACTTCGAAACTACCGATTCGATCGAGATGAAATTTTGCACTCTTATGGAAAATGAGGTGTTCAAGCTACACGCAATTTTGTTCAGCTCGCATCACCAGAACCATAGAAACTATAGAAAATTGTAGTTTTTTAACGGAAACGCCTAGGGACTTGAAATTTTCAGTATAGGTGTGGATCTCGATTGTCGTGATCACTTTCATCTATGAGCAAAATTATACTAGGGGTTCCGTAAATATGGTCGTTTGAAATTTAGTTTTCCTGATAATTTCCAAACTACAGATTCGATCGTGACGAAATTCTGTATACTAATGGAGAATGATCTATTCAAGCTACATTTGTCTAGATCGCATGACCAGAACCATAGAAACCATAGAAAATTGTAACTTTTGAATGGAAACGCCTAGGGACTTGAAATTTTCAGGATAGGTGTAGATCTGGAATGTGGCGTTCACGTTTATGAATGAGCAGAATTATACTAGGGGTTCCGTAAATACGGTCTATTGAAATTTTGTTTTCTCGATAATTTCGAAACTACGGATTCGATCGAGATAAAATTTTGTATTTTTAACGAGAATGATATATTAAAGCAACATTTTGTCCAGATCGCATGACCAGAACCATAGAAACCATAGAAAATTATACCTTCCGAAGGGAAAGGCCTAGGAACTTGAAATATTCCGGGTGGGTTTGGATCGCCAATTTCACGGTCACGTTCATCAATGAGCAAAATTAGACTAGGGGTTCCGTAAATATGGCCGTTCAAAATATTTTTTTCCTGATAGTTTCGGAAATTCTGATCGGATTGGAATGAAATTATGCACCTAGCTGATGAATAATGTATTCAAACTGCGTGCAAAATTTTGTCCAGATCGCATCACCAAGACCATAAATACCGTAGAAAATTATAGCGAATTATCGAAACAAAATTTATCAGCTGAAGCACTGACATGAAGTTTGGAGTTTCGCCTAAGTTTCAGAATATTTTTGACATCTGTCGAAAATTCCTTCAATTGGTTTCTAAAACTGGAAAATGCGAATCTACCTACCAGGTGCATGTACGAGCGCTCAAAAGCTCCTGCCTTCACGGCAGTGCTTTTCGTAATTTTTTTCAGATCGCATGATCAGAACTATAGAAACCATAGAAAATCATAACTTTTGAACGCAAAGGCCTACGAAAATTTTCAGGATAGGTAGGATTTTCAGGATAGGATCGCGAATTTCGCGGTCATGTTCATCAATGCGCAAAATTCGACAAGGGGTTCCGTAAATATAACCGTTCAAACTATTTTTTTTCTGATATTTTCGAAACTACTCACTGAATTGGAATGAAATTTCGCACATAGATGAAGAACAATGTATTCAAACTACCTGGAAAATTTTTTTCAGAACGCATTACCAAGACCATAGATACCGTAGACAATTCTAGCGAATTATTGAAAAAAAATTAGTCTTCTAAAGCACAGACGTGAAGTCTGGATTTTCGCCATAGTTCGAAATTTTCTTTGACAGCTGTCAAAATCTTTCCAAATGGTTTCTAAAACTGGAAAATGCGAATCTACCTACAAGGTGCATGTACGAGCGCTCAAAAGCTCCTGCCTTCACGGCAGTGCTTTTCTCAATTTTTTTTCAGTATATCTTCTTCAAATGGAGTTCTTCTTCTCCATGTTACCCGACCAAATTTTTTTGCTGCCTCTATTATATTTTTCAATTCTGTTTTCTGATACCACCATCATTCAATAAAATATTGGTTCTCAGTTTGAGTACCAATATTTCTTTCTATTCATAATACTCATGCTTTTCTTGATAATAATTATACTAGCGAGTATCGGATTCTGAAAGGTGTTGAGTATTGCAGATCTCACGATAAACCACTGTTGTGTATCATTATTATTAGGCCAGCCCAAATAAATCACGTTCGCACTTAGTGGTTAGCGCGTTTCACTCGTGATCGAAAGATCTCGGGTTCGAATCCTCAGGTCGTAAAAAAAAATTTTCTGTCCTGAATTACAGTCCAACAATTCATTGTTAGGTAGACAATCAACAGTACTATGCCTTGAGCCCGTATAAAATGGTGCATAAAATGGTGCAGAAATTGGTACAATTTCTCAATAGAAATGTTATGGCAAATTTGTCTGCATCGTGTAACACAGGAAATATATGCACCAGAAAATTATATCCAACATAATCTCTTGTATGTGATCATGCGCAGTGTGCAATTACGAGAAATTGTACCAATTTCTGCACCATGTTATAAGGGGCTTTGAGTGGGCTAAGGACTCAGTACCATGATTCTGTGTCACACGCTATATTTCAATACATGTTACCACTACTTCTACGAAGTCAAGCACAATCTAAAAGTTTAGCTTAAGGCGCCATCTCATTATTCGGCCTGTAGGGCGTCAATAAGTAATAAGTCTGGGCCTGTGGAGGAGAAGCTACCAAATATTATTCTGATTATCATGAAATCACAGAATTCACGTCAATCATAAAAATAATGACGAAATGTCCGAAAAACAAAACCTTCAGAACTTATCAGGGTTCTAAATGTGAATAGATTTATTAAGGAGTAAAAAGTGCTCATATTGCTTTTGCTCAGAGTGTTGAGTAAAAAAATTATAAAAAGCGCTGTCGTGAAGTCAGAAGCTTTTGAGCACTCGTTCATCCACCTTGTAGGCTCGAAATATTTCAATTTTAAGTTCCACATTTTCGGAGCAAAATCTTCGAAAAACCTTTCGATTCATCAAAATACCGAATGTACCACATGAATGCTGGAATTATCTACTATGAGACTGCTGAGTCTGGTTCGAGATATTGCATTTAAAAACTGGCAATGCAGATGTCAAGAACTTCAAGAATTAGTGCATAACTTGGCAACAGTGCATGGAAGAGAATTTTTTTTTAGGTAGGTTGTACTGAGAATTTGGTATTGTATCGATACCTAAATAAAAATATAGGTAGTTCCGTTTGAAATATGAAAGTAGATATGCGTTTGAGATAGATGTGGCAACACTGTCGACTCGAAGATATTTTAGGCGAAGAGTTCCCTCATCCCCAAGGCTCCACCTAAAATTTCAAAACGAAATATTCATTTGTTCTCCAAATACTTCTAATAGGCCAAGTTAAAAGGAAAACCTGTATATGTGCGAAATTTCATTCCAATTCAATGAGTAGTTAATAAAATTATCAGGAAAAAATATTTCGAACGGCATATTTACGGAACCCCTATTCTAATTTTGCTCATTGATGATCGTGACCACGAAATTCGCCGTAGGCCTTTCCGTTCGAGAGTTATAATTTTCTATGGCTTCTATGGTTCCGGCCGCAGAGTTGCGAATACGGCTCTGATGGGGGGCACAATAGACCTTGAGGTCGCAGTGGAATGTAACCCCCTTCCTAACTATTAACTATGGTTCCGGCCATGCGATCTGGGTAAAATGTAGCGTGGATATATATTTCTCCATTGATATACAAAATTTCGTCAAGATCGAATTCGTAGTTTTGAGATTATCAAGAAAACTAAATCACAAACGACCATACCTACGGAACCCCAAGTCTAATTCTGCTCATCGATAAACGTGACCGCGACATTCGAGATCCACACCTATCCTGAAAATATGAAGTCTCTAGGCCTTTCCATTACAAAGTTAAAAATTTTCTATGGTTTCTATGGTTCTGGTCATGCGACATGTAGCATGTAGCTTGAACACGTTATTATCCACCTGTGTTCAAAATTTCACCTCGATCGAATCAGTAGTTTCGAAGTAATCAGGAGAACAAAATTCCGAACGGCCATATTTACAGAACCCTTGGTCCAATTTTGCCCAATAATGAACTTAACCGCGGCATCCGAAATTCGAACCTACCCTAGAAATTTCAAGTTTCTAGGTCGTTCCGTTCGAGAGTTATCGTGTATACGGCCAGACTCGAGTTTTTCGACGGATTCATCGTCAGTGAGTCAAACTCTGTCTATTGAGACTATTTTCGGCTCAAAATTCGAAAAATATAGACATCGTGACGAATTGATATAGCCCTCGTGTAAGTACCTAGTACGAGGGCTCAAAAAGAAAAAAATGTTCAATAAAATCACATCAAAGCTAACATGTTCCTTGAAGGGCCTTGAATCATAATAAAAGTTTTTTTCAATATGTATTTTCTCCATAATGTCTATAGAAGTAGTGATCCTCCGCTTACCAAACATCACATCAATCGGACAAAAATATAAGAATTATGACAATGATGCACACTGCATTACTTTTGAGTATTTTTTGTTTTTTTATTTTTCAATTAAATTTCATTTCGTTATAGAATTCGAGTCCACGCATCGCAATCAAGTCAATCGAAAAACTGGGAATTAAGCGTTTGAGTAATGAAACGGAACTCTTTGTCCATCCCTATTTCCAGGAATTTCATGAGCTTACTCATGATATCTTGGTGAAGGTATCTAGATCCTCGGTGGTTTCGGGTCCTTTCTTGGTGGTCTCTCCTTTCTTCTTTTGGCTGTTCTTCTTGGATTTTCCATTTTTTGGGGCTTCTTTCTTCTGCTCTTGTTTGAGTGGTTGCGTTTTCTTCTTCTTATTTTCTTCCTTCTTGTTGGACAGTAGGCATCTTTTTCTTTTCTTGATTTGGTCGCAGTCTTCTTTTTGGTCACCAGTTTCCACTCGCTACAGCCTTTGTAGCTGGCTGGGCGACCTGTTCTTCCGCAGAGCGCACAGGTAGCATTTCTCTCCTCGTTTTCTCTTGTTAGCGTACAATCTTTACTATTGTGCGCTCCAGAGCATTTAACACATCTCCATGGGAATGTGCATTTACTTTGTGCATGTCCGTAACGTTGACATCTATGAAATTGGCCAGGTCCAATGCTCTTTTTCTTCGGCTCTACTACCCAATTTATACCGTAGAGCTGTTTTACTTCTTATTTTGGGTTTTCACCAAAAATAAGAGTTTTGCCTTTTTCGTTTTGTTGGATGTCATCCTTATGACATCCGCGTCGGTAATGCCTTGCTCGGCGAGGTCTTCTGTGATAATGTTAATCTCTGCGTCTAGTGGCAGATAACGTACTACCGCGTAGATTCCCTTCTCTTCTTCTCTTTGGAGGGTGTAGAACTCTTTATTTCTCGACTCGAGGAATTTTGTCATCTTCCTGTGGTCGTCGGGGGATTGGGGAACAACACGAATGCTCTTACTGTGGTCGCTCTCAGGTATTTAATACCCTTCATTTGCATCTCCCTCGAGATTTGTGTCCTGTCGGCCGTGCCTCTTAATGTCACTGGAGGGACTTTCCCTTTTTTCTGCTCGATTGGAGCAGGGTCTCCAATTTCTTCTGCAGGTACAGAAATAGCTTCTAGGCGTTTTTCTCTTTGCAATGCTGTAATATACGACTTCTTCGTAGGTGGCCCTCCTGCAGCTGCACCATTAGTATCGATAGGTTTTTTCGGGTCTTCTTTTTGGATTCTGGGGGTTGACACTGTCTCCTCTGTCCCAGAGGAGAAGCCATTTTCTTTTCTCTTAGCCCGTTTCCACGGCTGCGAGGACTGAGACATTTCTGCTCTCAAGGATTTCACCTCATCTGATGAAGTTTTAAGACTCTCCGTCAAAACTTCCATCTGACTCATGAGGCTGTTGATATACTCCTTCTGTTCTTGTATAATCCGATCTTTATCGGATTCATCATTGGCATCTTCTACTTCGATATCCATATCGGATTTTTCTTCATCCGACGAATTTTCTGCGTCGGATTCTCTCTCTTCATTTGCAAAGTCATATTCCGACATTTTGTCAGAATTAACAACACTCGAACACTTATTTCACTTTATTCACTTTTGTCTTTTCAATGTAAAATAATCTGTGGAACCATCGATCTAAACCTGGACTCAACACAGTTATTTCTTCGATTTTTATCACTTCTATACGAGGTTATCTAGAACTCATTAAGTCAGTGTCTTTGACTAGACTACCTGCGTAATAAAATTCGTTAGTTCACTTGGCAAACATGCGCATTTCTCAATACGTCCGCACTCCTCGAGGGTTCAATCGCTACTGTACATGTACCCACCGCCCGTCGAGTATACTTTATGAAGAGGACCGCGAGAGACAACGGGGTGTGTCATAGCCGCAACGCCATCTTCCGGGCGTGCGGAGAGTCGCCACACATTAATAACCTCGAAAATCAACGGACCAATTGACTCTGAAGATAGTCTATTTCTAGAGTTAAGAATTTATTACTGGTTTACTTTTCAGCATTTGAAGTACCTACGTTTGAATATCATAATAGAACTATAATTGTTTCTTGGAAGGTGACTAGCAAACAACTTTCTGAACGTGGACGTAGATTCCAAATTCGAAATTCGCCGAACGACGGGGGCCGTAACCTATCATTAGCATATTATTACGCAATGATAATTTCAAGGAGTGCACTTAAACGGCCTGCTGGCTCTCTGCGCAGAAATGGGGTCCATAATTTCTTTCATGCAAATGAACCTTTTTCGGAAGATGAGCTCCGTTTGACGGCGTACGTATAAATATGAGGAGAAAAATAACCGTTGGTAATACATATGGAGATGGAAATAATTTCCATGTCTGGTGTAACGGATGGAGAGCGAATTTTCGCAGGCGGGTTGTCGGGGTAGACAGATAGGACCGGGGCCAGGCCTTGCTGGCAACCATATTGGAAACTCATTTATCATGCATCTGTCTGTTAGGGACGTCTCCATTTATCACGACATTATCGAATTATTATATGTAAATGAATTGGAAATTTGTATAATTCTGGAAGGATCATATCCGTACTTACAATTAATATTTATTTATATTCATTATAATTTGGACTTTGATAAATCAATATTGAGTTGAAAATTTATATGCCTTGAAGGGAAATAGAGATTCCAAGTAAAAATTACGAAAAGCACTGCCGTGAAGTCAGGAGCTTTTGAGCGCTCGTTCATCCACCTTATTGGTAGTTTTAGAAACCAGTTGGAAAGATTTTGACGGCTGTGAAAAAATTTGAAACAAGGCAAAAATCCAAAATTCACGACAGTGCTCTAGGTGACCAGTTTTTTTTTCGATAATTCGCTAGAATTTTCTACGGTATCTATGGTCTTGGTGATGCGGTCTGGACAAAATTTTGCACGTAGTTTGAATACATTATTCCTCATCTATGTGCGACATTCCATTCCAATCCAATAAGTAGTTTCGAAATTATCAGGAAAAAAATACTTTGAACGGCCATATTTACGGAACGCCTAGTCTAATTTTGCTCCTTCATGAACGTGAATCCGATCCGAACTTACCCTAAAAATTTCAAGTCCCTAGGCCTTTCCGTTCGAAAGTAATAATTTTCTATGGTTTTTATGGTTCTAGTCATGCGATATGGAAAAAATGTAGCTTGAATTTTCCATCAGAATACAAAATTTCGTCAAGATCGAACCCGTGGTTTTGAAATTATCAAGAAAACTGAATTTTAAACGACCGCATTTACGCAGTCTAACTCTACTAATTGATGAACTAGACCGCAACATTAGAGATCCACACCTATCCCGAAAATTCCCCTAGGCCTTTCCGTTCGAAAGTTATAAATTTTGATGGTTCCTATGGTTCTGGTCATGCGAGCTGGACAAAACTTTGCATGTAACTTGAGCACGTCATTTTCTATCTGAATGCAAAATTTCACTCTGATCGAATCAGTAGTTCCTTGGTCATAATACACACTGCAGCTATTCCAAACATCGAAAATCCTTAGAAATTTTTTCTACTTTTGGCCAGCTTTCTGGGGTTTCGGACCACTGTGCGCCCTGAAAAAACCTTTCGGGTATACGGCGCTCCATTTGGCCTGCGCGCGCTTCCTTATTCTTAAAGTTTCAAATCTTTCACGTCTGACCGGCCCATAACAGCCATAAGCTTATTAGCATGTACCTTCGCGATTACCAAAGTAATCACCGAATCAATCGGGTCGAATTCTCTGGTACACGATACCAGAAATTCACACGACACTGTTCAAAAAATCGGAATGAGCCATCCACTGGATGATTAGAGTCAGATCGGCGACAACATACCAATCTATCGCATAATAACCACCGAAACATCTGTAGGCAACCGAGTAACCGTGTAACTAGCCCTGAAATTTCAGGTCTAGGTCAGAAATAATGCATGTTTCGAACCCATTCCTGATTATTAACGAGAGTGAACAATTAATCTGATCTGAACTTCTTAACATCGGTAAAAACTGACTTTCCAGTCACATTGTCCCATGTTTCGTATACGCAGGACAAAACCGCTAGAATGCTACACAAAAATGTTTACTATTCATTTTGTCGATATTTTCTTTACGAATCTCTTCAAATTATTCGACATCATTTCAGCCTCAAAACGAAAACGGCACCGCTACGGTGGATTAAAAACTATCCCAGATTTAAATCACAATGTCTTTAAAAATATTACATTTATTTCTTACAACAATCAAAAAATTCTGTCAAAGAATATGGCTCACATTGAATACACATTACAAATAATGTTTTCTCGAAAATTTTCTGATTTAAGATCCTTAATTTGCGAGGTGAAGCATTAAATAATTTTAGACCCATGTATAAGGGAGACTTTTCAGTTAGAGACAATGAGTGACGCGGATACAAGTAAGGCTCAGTGTGCCTTGTATTATTACAGGTTAGGTAGTTCTTGAAGTACTCAGAATGATCACTCATGAAAACAAGTACTTTGAAGTTAGAAAATTATTTGCTTTGAAGTGACCTCTACATGATTCCCTGATACCTATCTTTAACATGACCCTCAATATTAAATTTTGTCTCAAAAAGACTGACTCAATTCCCGCACTACTACCCCAAAAAATTATACCATAAGATAAGATGGACTGAAAGTTTGCATAATAGATCATCTTCAATGTTGGAAAGTCAACCCTAGTTTTCAGAACATTAATTGAATAGATACATGACATGATGAGATGTGCCTGGTCCTCTCTGAACAAGTACATCTCATCAGCGAACCTGCCTAGTGATGTTATGATCAAAAAAGTAAGCATTGAGAGGAACTTCAACTCTAAGCTATGTAAAAAGGAAGAATGGGAAAAGGAATACACTACCCAAAACTTCAAAGTGAATACCATTGAATGGTATACAAATGGTTCAAAAACCACGATGGGGGCCGGCGCTGGAGTATACGGGGCAAGAACCAAGTGTACACTATCGTTAGGCTCCTACTCGAGTGCCTTTCAGGCAGAAATACTTGCAATCGAAAGATGCATAGATATAAACCTGGAAAGAAACTATCAAGGGTGTGACTTTGTGATCCACTCGGATAGTCAAGCTGCTATCAAAGCACTGAACACCTATATCATCGACTCAAAGCTGATATGGGAGTGCCGGAGGAAACTTAATGTAGTAGGCAAAAAAAATAAGGTCTCTGTAGTCTGGGTTCCTGATCACTCAGGAATCAAAGGAAACGAAGAGGCCAATACACTCGCCAGAAAGGGAGCACAAACGCCACTTACTGGCCCAGAACCCTTCTGGGGCATAGGTAAACGCACCTATAAGAAAGAGTTTCTGGAGAAGGAAGAGACCGAAAGAAAAGCACTCTGGAATGGATCACTCTAAAAGGTTCATTCGGAACTTTGAAAGTACAAGATCCAAAAAGTATTTGGTACTCAGTAAGAACAAGTTACGCCTACTCACTGGCTTCCTCACAGGACATTGTCGCCTTAGGAAGCATATGATGAGAATGAGCTTAACAGAAACAGACGAGTGTAGATTCTGTGGTGAAGAGGAGGAGACTCCTGTTCACCTGGTTACAGAATGCCTCGCCATTGCAAACCAGCGCAAAGAATGTCTTGGACAAGAGAATTACAGGAGGAATGAGGATCTAACCTCCTTGAAGCCCTCTCAGATACTGGAGTTCATTGGAGCTCTGGAGCTGGAGGGCGAGCTTTAGGTAGCGCATTTGCGAATACGGCTCTGATGGGGGGCACAATAGACCTTGAGGTCGCAGTGGAACGTAACCCCCTTCCTAACTATTAACTACATGAGTTGGGACGTTTAATCAGCATTTCAATATGTGAGTTCTACTTGAGGTTTTCATCCATACATATTCCAAGGAACTTCATAGTGTTGGAGATTGAGATGTTATTATTCATATCGATCAGAGTTGAAAACCACACATTCAGTCCTTGTCATGTTCATCAAATGATAGTTATTCCCACACCACTAATTGATATCTCCCAGTATAGAGTTTGCTCTATCAATCGTCAGTAAAAGTGAAGGCGAATTAAGCAAAACATTAAGGTGCATACTCACAAAGCGAACGAGCAGCGAACTCCGAACTCCGAATTTGAATTCGGTCAATGTATACGTTAAAGCGAAGGCGAATCGAATGGCATTTTCAGTTCGGTTCGCCTTCGCCGTCGTTCAGTGGATGAGCAGTACATCAAAGAGATTCGCTGTTCGGTGTGGACGGGATTCGCTATTTCTAGTGTAATTTCGAACCGAACGTCGAATTTGCGTTGAAATGTTCAGTTGCCAAAAATCGGAGGGATAGCGCCAGTCTTTCCTTAGGTGGAATTGCTTCTCGAAAATTTGTTGACTTTTTACGAAATTTTTCACTAATTTTTCCAGGTAAAAATTCAAAATCCGCAGGGGATATTCTGCCAAAATTACTGAACTGCCCTAAATTATTCCTTGAATCAGGTCCAATCCCCTATATTGATTCCGACTTTGATAAAGTTATGTCCAATATCTTCGTTTCCTTTTTTGTTCTTTACTGGTTTTCAGTAATCCCGCAATAACTATGAAAGACGATGCTGCAATAATTTCGTCACACATTTTTACAATGAATGGAGTCGATGCCGAATGCCCAGCGAATAGCGAACTTTTTAAACACTGTATTCGGTGCGGAGTTTGCTTCATCGAAACGAAATCGACAAATTGCTGCCGAACGAACTCCGAACCTTCGTTGTTCGGAGTTTGCTGTTCGTTCGCTTAGTGAGTATGCACCTTTAGCATCATCCGCAAAGGCAACGAACCCAGTCGAGAAATGTCGAAGTAACTTAGTTGTATTACCCGAGGAAGATCTTTCACATAAACCAGAAGAAGAAGGGCGCCCAGAATGCTCCCCTGTGGTACACCAGTTTTTTTTTTTGGTTGTAGACTGATATGTAACTATCTCACAACAACCGATTGCGGTCTGTCCTTTAAGTAGCTCTCCCTCAACTTTAACTGTTATCCCTCTCTGTTACTTACATATAACCACTTTCTTTTCGTAGGGGCTTTCATTTTACAGTTCAACTTTAGATCCTGTGCACAAGAATGTATTTCGTTTGATAGATTTTTTTCGTATTACTGTTTTCCACCGAGAGTTGTCAAGGGTTTTTAAATTCGTTTCATCCGTTTCGCTGCCGAGATTTATAATATCACTCATTTTCTTACGCTGAGCATGTTCCAGTTTAGCATAATGAAGTATGTAGACTTGTTGTCAAGATCTATACTTGCCGCGCCCTTTGGCAAAGCGTCGTTATCATTCCTAGACCTCGGACCTAGGAGATCACCAGTTGCGGCATCCTGTATTGAATCACGGACTTGTTCGGTCAACTTTGACGCTTGGTATTTGTTTTCGTTCTTCATGATTATCATGGACCGCTGTCATATCATGCCCATATTTACTATTTTTGCTTGGAACTTCCTTTGATTATTTCATATTTTTTGCGTTAACCTCATTTATTTTATCAATCAGTACCTAGATCATTGTTTATTTGAAGAACTTAAATTTTATTTTTCATCTCTTCTAGAAGCATCTTTAAGTAATGAACTTCGGTTTGTAATCTTTTATTCTCATGATTGTCCTAATCATCCCTACAACCCAGCGAATCACAGCACTTCACAATTCCATCACCAATGATTTCTAAATTTTTTATTCTTTTAGAACAACTTTCATGGAAGACAGAATAGCAAAATTTGCCAGTACCCGGCGCGCTTTTGCACAACACTTGAATATATTGTCGCCAATATTCAGTTTAATATTCACACTTTCATCTCACTCACAATCGGATGCATCTGTATCATCAGCCGCCATAATGCTGAATGTAAAGCCGGTTCCAGAGCGATGTAATGTAACAAGTAATGCAACGCGTAATGTAATGCAAATTCTTCGTATAGGTTGTACTGCGATATAGCTACAAATGGGTGCTTCTGGGAACCCGGCTTGACTACTTCAGCATGGGAGAATTAACATTCATTTAATTCAGGCATGCGAAAGATTTATAAATATGAAAAATATCAGAGCGATCATAATTATTTATCAGTACTTATTTCTCGCCAAGAAGAAGGACCAAATGGTTTCTCAAACTGGAAAATGTGAATCTACCTACAAGGTGATGAACGAGCGCTCTCAAAATGCTCCTGACTTCACGGCAGAGCTTTTTGAGCGCTCGTACTACTAAAGGCCGATTTACATCAGACGAGCGAATGCTCATTCTAACCCCACTCTATCAAATTCTTCTAGTTTAAACAGACGTGGAACATTCTTTCGTCATTCTATCAGTGTTCTAAAAGATTCTATAGATGTAGAACATTTTGAGAATGCTCGATCGCTTAATGTAAACGGCACTAGAGCGTATGATCAGTTCCATAGAGCGTTCTTTCCTGTTCAAGGTGGGTTTAAACGAACAAAGAACAAGAGCTAAAACAAGAACATTCTTTGTTGATCTTTTAGTGTGAACGAAAGCTCGATATCTACACCAAAATATCTGCGAGCAAAAACGAGAACAAAGAGCTAGAACACTAGAACGCTTTGAAGAGACCGCTCCGGAAAGCGAGCGCGTCTCAACCCGAAAGAACGCTCTAAGGAACTGATTATGCGCTCTAGTGCCGTTTACATTAAGCTATCGAGCATTCTCAAAATGTTCTATAGAATCTTTTAGAACACTGATAGAATGACGAAAGAATGTTCCACGTCTGTTTAAACGTTTAAACTAAAATATCAACAAAGAATGTTCTTGTTCTAGCTCTTGCTCTTTGTTCGTTTGGTTTAAACCCACCTTTACACGATGGCTATATCATTTCGTCACGATGCCTGTATTTTTCGAATGTTTAGCCGAAAATGGTTTCAAACGACTATGTTCGACACACTGATGGCGAATCCGTCGGAAAATTCGAGTCTTTCCGGCCGTAAGCACGATAACTCTCGAACGGAACAACCTAGAAAATTGAAATTTTCAGTGTGGGTTCAGTTCCCGAATGTTTCGGTTGAGTTCATTAATGGGCCAAATTCCACCAAGGGTTTTGTAAATATGGCCGTTCAAAGTTTTGTTCTCCTGATTACTTGGAAACTACAGATTTGATCGCGATGAAATTTTGCACTCAAATGGAGGATGGGGTGTTCAAGCCACATGTGAAATTTTGTCCAGATCGCATTACCAGAACCATGAAACCCATAGAAAATTGTAACTTTTGAACAGAAACGCCTAGGGACTTGAAATTTTCAGGATAGGTGTGGATCTCGAATGTCGTGATGACGGTCATCTATGCGCAAAATTATACTAGGGGTTCCGTAAATATGGTCGTTTAAAATTCAGTTTTCTTGATAATTTCAAAACTACAGAATCTATCGTGACGAAATTTTGTATACTAATGAAGAATGATATATTCAAGCAACATTTCTCCAGATCGCACGACCAGAACCATAGAAACCATAGAAAATCATAACTTTCAAACGGAAAGGCCTAGGGACTTGAAATTTTCAGGATAGGTGTGGATCTGAAATGTCGCGTTCACTTTTATCATTGAGCAGAATTATACTAAGGGTTCGTAAATACGGTCCTTTGAAATTTTGTTTTCTCGATAATTTCGAAACTCCGGATTCGATCGAGATAAAATTATGTATTTCAATCGAGAATGATATATCAAAGCAACATTTTGTCCAGATCGCACGACCAGAACCAAAGAAACCATAGAAAATTATAACTTCCGAAGGGAAAGGCCTAGGAACTCGAAATTTTCAGGGTAGTTTTGGATCGCGAATGTCACGGTCACGTTCGTCAATGAGCAAAATTAGACGAGGGTTCCGTAAATATGGCCGTTCAAAATATTTTTTCCCTGATAATTTCTAAACTACTGATTGGATAGGAATGAATTATTATCTACTCCGATTGAATAATATAGTCATTACTCAACTACTTTCGATGGAGTAATGGTATATAGAAACAAACACTGTGAGTGTTCTCCCACTCACTCACTCCTATAACTCCCCTGTGTGATTGGCCGTAAGGGAACAGTCCATTATTAGTATTGAGAAAGGCCACTTGAATAATTTTGACGTTTAATCAAATTGAGTTGATACCTAATTATTATTGTGGATATTTCGATGAAAAAGATTAATTCAGATAGTGAAGATGAATTATTGTGTACATCTTCAGAAATAAGACAATCAGCAAATGTTACCATACAGAATTTATTGCCCGAAAAATACCAAAACAAATATAAAGGTGTATACAACAATTTTCAAGATTGGCGTAGCAGTAAGAATATCAAGTCATTGTTTACAGAGAATGTTCTTTTGGCATATTTTAGTGAACTTGGCACTAAATATGAAGCACGCCCCTATAGACTTTCTACTGCATGCTTAGAAGCACAATCAACATAAATAATGCATGGTTATATGTAACTATTAAGATTTTTAAATAAAGTTCTTTCTCTTTACTTGTATCTTAGTATTTATTGTTACAATCGTAGATAAAGTATAGTATTCATCTTGCGGTAATGGTCATAACTCACTTGATGAATTACAGCACTCGCCTCCGGCTCATGCTGCAAACTTCATCTGCGTGAGTTATGACCTACATTACCGCTCGTTAAATAATATACTATTACACCTGGCTGAAGAATAATGTATTCAAACTACGTGCGAAATTTTGTCCAGATCGCATCACCAAGACCACCTAGGATAGATACCGTAGGAAATTCTAAGTTGAAAATGTCAAAATGTATTGTAGAGACAAATTGCTATCTAAAATTATGAAAAGTTCTGCCGTGAAGTCAGGAACTTTTGAGCGCTCGTTCATCCGCCTCGTAGGTAGATTCGCATTTTCCAGTTTTAGAAACCAATTGAAACAATTTAGGACAACTGACAAAAAAATTTCAAACTGAGGCGAAACTCCAGACTTCCAATCAGTGCTTAAAGTGAGCACTTTTTTCTTCGATAATTCGCTAGAATTCTCTACGATATCTATAGTCTCGGTAATGCGATCTGGACAAAATTTCGTACGTAGTTTGAATACATTATTCTTCATCTATGTGAATTTCATTCAATCCAATTATCTGGAACATATTTGAACAGCCATATTTACGGAACCCCTAGTCTAATTTTGCTCAAAGATAAACGTGACTACGATATTCGAGATCCACGCCTATCCAGAAGATCCCTAGACCTTTCCGTTCGAAAGTTATAATTTTCTATGGTTTCTATGATTCTGGTCATGCAATCTGGACAAAATTCTTCATATAGTTTTAACACCTTATTCTTCATTCGAGTACAAAATTTCATCTCGATCGAATCTGTAGTTTCGTAATAATCAGGAGAACGAAATTTCGAACTGCTATACTTACGGAACCCTTGGTGGAATTTTGCCCAATAGCAACCTTAACCGCGGCATTCAAGATTCGAACCTTCTCTGAAAATTTCAAGTTTCTAGGACGTTTCGTTCGAGAGTTATCGTGTATACGGCCGGAAGGACGGACAGACTCGAATTTTCCGACGGATTCGTCATCAGTGAGTCGAACCTTGTCGATTGGGACCATTTTCGGCTGACAATTCGAAAAATACAGAAATCGTGACGAAATGATAATATATAGCCATCGTGTAAGTAATAGGTACACAAAAGTTGAGGTCAAATTACTTATTATTTTCGATACTTTTTCCAGACCAATCACGCTTATGTCATATTTCCAAGGCGACCAGTAAAAATTCGGGCATTATTATTTCCTAGTGGGAAAACCGTCCTGGGTTATAGCCCGGTTTGCCCCTACCCCTAGAACGGGCCCTGAGTGGTTGAATGGTATTGAAGCTATTTCATTTCATCAAGACAATTCCTATGTCGTACGTCGTTGCATTCGCAATCAAAATGCTCTATCAGACACGGTGTTAATTTTTTTCGTGCCATAAAGAAAACAAAGTTGATGATGGTTTTTTCCAAACGAACCGTTGTACGAAAATTTTTTGAAGGTCATTTTGTAGAAGTTAAAAAGTGGCAATGGGAAAGTGCCTCTGGTTGTTTCGAAACTCTTCAAATAACTTCAGAAAATAAAAACGAAATCGACAAATTTCGGTTTTTTCCAAATATCTTCGGAAGTAAACGACATTTGTTTGATTTCTCAACATTTATTTATGGAACCCTAAATTGCGCAACTTTTTGCCCATTTGACCTTATGTTCAACTCAACAGTAACTTCAACAGTTACCGAGATCCTTATCTTGGTCACACCGTGTATCGATGAAATAAAATCATACTTGAGTCCACTCAAGAAGTATTGGCCAGAGATGGTCGAATTAAAATGTCATTGAAATCTCAAAAATATCAAATTTTGCTGTTAACAAAAGATAATAACTTTATACGATTTTTACAATTTCCATGTCTCGAAAATTGGAGTTGGCAATAATGTGTAATCCATTGAGGACTTTCTGAACTTCTTGCTGAAATGATGTTATGAGTTGAATTTACGGTTTCAGTGACCTCAGTTCTTTATTTCCGGACGCGAATCTAAAAAATACGCAATGCTTTCCCTTCTGTCGAAAAGAAGAGGGGACTTAATACGCAGAAATTGTTTGTCAGATGAAAAAACTTTCATCCACCGCCTAACAAGAATTGTCGTTGAAATTAACAAACCGCCAGCTGTTTTTTCTTCGTTCATTATTACCGCTTATGCATCATCCATTGTTCGTATGTCTATTCCTCCTCCTACTCCGTTTAATAATTCATTTCGGCGAGGCTTAAGCGTCCTACGAAATTAATTGTTTTTCGGCATTTCCCGGTCGGTTAGAGTCAGCAAGGCAGGAAAACGTCGTTCCTATGGAATTTATTTCAGTTGGACGTCAGGACAGCTATAATAATCCTATGTGAAGAGACGTGGATGGGACAGTTTTTGTCAGGACATTTCGTGCACCGAGGTGAAATGAGTGTTTCAACTCTTAATGAAGATTTCCGGTGAGCAGATCCTCAATTGAATTTTTGACGTGATTCAGCAGATCAGGAAGTATGAAAAGTTGTGCCAGCAAGTTTGGGTAATGTTTTGACTCCAGAATAATGAACCTTCGGACCCATCATTGCCTGAAATTTTTAAGGAATGAAGGAATCAGAAAAGTTGGCCCAATGCGACTTATTTGTGCGCTTGTTTTTATGAACAAGAGCTTTATTTTTTGCCGAAATGTTTGTCATTTTCTAATTTTGCGTTGAGGGTCTTGAACGAATAGGTTGAATTCACTGATACAAAATCCGTGCTCGATAACTCTCAAAGGATAAGGACTAGAATTTCGAAATTCATAGGATACGTTCGAGGCCTGAATGCGTCAGTTGACTTCGTTAACGAGCGAAATCTGCTGAAGGTTTTTGTAGATAAAGACATCCAAATTTTAATTTTTTTCAATGATTTTTCAATTATCATAGATTACTTGATTTTTCACATGTCGGAAACCCTGATTGATTCGAAATCGTTGTCAAGCTAAATGTTGTGTCAGTTGAAGTAAGGTTTGATCAGTCTTTCAGGAACCAAGGATGATTTCGATAAGTCTTAAAGCCAAGTAGGGAATTCAATCCTGGATCCCGCAAATGCGGGACCCCTCTGAAATTCTGCGGGATCAACATTGCTGGATTTTTCGTGCGGGATCTGCGGGAATCAATATTAAAATCCCGTTTTCGACAATGAAAGCTCAACTGTCTTTTGAAAAGCTTCTCCTTTACCTGTACGAGCACGAGTACGAACATACTTAAAAGCTGTTTACAACTGTGTAAAGTCTATTCCACCGACAAGTATCGAGGCTCAGCGTACGTTTTCAGCCGCAGAATATACGTGCAATAAAGAAGATCAAATTTATTGCGGTACCTATTTTTTGTTACTGTGGAGGTGAAGCACTTTAGCTTAGTAGCAATTATTGGGAATATCATAGACTACCGGGAGCACATTTGGAGATTCTGTATTCTCAAAATCCGCTTGGTTCTGTAAGACTTTACCATTTACGTTGACCATCTGCAATTGCATAGGAAGAGGAATTAGGGAAGTTAACATTGCAGGCGAAACAAAAACTGTCGCGACGAAACTCTAACACAATAAGTACTTAGATTACAGAATCAATACTGTAGGTACGAACAGTACTACGAGAGAAGTATGCTAGAATAATACATGCTACAGTAACATGAGTGCTAATTGAATGTTAGAGTAATACTTCTAAACTTGTATGTTGAAATAATACCTTCACAGGGGAAAGTATGGGAATTGCAGGGAGAATAAGGATTTGGCCAAAGAAGTTATGTCAAAATAGCGTTCCTGTTCTTATCGGTCCTCCAGCAGTAACCTTTTCCATATGTTTTATCATTGTTATCCATTCGAAGCGGGAGAATGGCCAGATCATCCAACTGGTTGTTTTCGATAGACTGTCGTATTTCTGTCTGCGCTCATTATTCTTGTGCGTGGTAAGTTTCCACACTATATGAGGGTTTTCGGAACATTTGAAGATTTTTCATCTTTTATATCCATTGTTATGCGCTAAACCATCGTTGAGGGAGACTTGCGAACTCACTGATTCTGTGCATTAACGGTTTTCAGAGAATACATTCTTTACCCCTTTGATGGAGGGAAATCGTTCAGTCCCCACAGGTTCAACATTGAGGGGACTCTTCAGAAAGCCCTGAACTTGTACTTATTTTTGCGTCTATACAGAGGTGGTGGTCTTCTCATTGCTGTCCTTTTCTTCAAATTATGAGACTCGATGAAGTTTTCAATCCTTCAATTTATTGAAAAGGAAAATAAGATTATGGATGCAACAACAGCCTAGAATTATGATTCATAGATTAATACATCTGAAAAACCATTATGATTGTTAAACCATGAATACGGTATCGTTATACAACATTGTGAATTATTGATTTGTGTTGTTTCTGTTTCATGCTGTTTATATTGTTTTGTTTTAACCAATCGGCCCATAACTTTGCGCGGATTCATTTCTTTGAAGTTGGCGCAGATTCATTTTCTTTCTGGAATGCATATATATTTTTGTTGATCAATGAAGAAAATTACGAAAAGCACTGCCGTGAAGTCAGGAGCTTTCGAGCGCTCGTACATCCAGCTTGTAGGTAGATTCGCATTTTCCAGTTTTAGAAATCAATTGAAGGAATTTTCGACAGCTATCAAAAAAATTCTCAAACTAAGGCGAAACTCCAGACTTCATGTGAGTGCTTCAGCTGACCAATTTTTTTTCGATGATTCGCTAGAAATTTCTACGGTATCTATGTTCTTGGTGATGCGATCTGGACAAAATTGCGCACGTTGTTTGAATACATTATTCTCCAGCTAGGTGTGAAATT
Source organism: Aphidecta obliterata (assembly GCA_963966015.1). Lineage (NCBI taxonomy): Eukaryota > Metazoa > Arthropoda > Insecta > Coleoptera > Coccinellidae > Aphidecta > Aphidecta obliterata. Next base: position 3,253,815 of record OZ014432.1, read on the forward strand.
TCATTCCAATCAAATCAGTAGTTTCGAAATGATCAGGAACAAAATATTTTGAACGGCCATAGTTACGGAACCCCTAGTCTAATTTTGCTCATTGATGAACGTGACCGCGACATAAACCTACCCTGAAAATTTACTAGGCCTTTCTCTCGGAAGTTATAATTTTCTATGGTTTCTATGGTTCTGGTCATGCGATCTGGACAAAATTCCACATGTAGTTCATTCTCCATTTGAGTGCAAAATTCCATCTCGATCAAATCTGTAGTTTTCAAGTTATCAGGGGAACAAAACTTTGAACAACCATATTTACGGAACCCCTGGTGGAATTTGGCCCATTAGCGAACTCAACCGAGGCATTTGGGAACTGAACCTACACTGAAAATTTCAAGTCTCTAGGTTATTCCGTTCGAGAATTATCGTGCTTACGGCACATTTTCAGCTCAAAATTCGACGAATACAGACATCGTGACGAAATGATATAGCCCTCGTGTAAGTAGTACCAGCGCTCAAAAATTGTGATAAACGAAGACAAATAAACTTTATTTTCAGATCATTGGGTCGTATTTCTTGAGTATTCAATTACAGTATAAGTCAACATATAAAAAAGATAAAAGAAGGACCTTAAAGACTACGAAGGAATGAGATTCTATTGCAAAGCAAAAATCTGCGGTAATGACACAAAACATGAACATGCGGACATACTACAATCATTTGTGAATGATAATTAATGAAGTCATAGCACCCTTATCAAGTTGGTGTCTTAGATTCAGATTTAGATTATAGGTGGCCTTAGCCTCGAGGAAGTCTTTGTGCACCGCGAAAATCTGATGTCGTCGGGTGGCGTCTTGAGTCTGCTGTAGATCAGACAAATTTCGCTCTCGGACACTTGACTAACTTACGCAATTCAAAGGAATACATACATTTATAAAGATGCATTGCACTTGGCTCAAAAATCCACAGAAATAGATATAAATTTCATAGAAACTGGTATTCTTTTTTCAATACAGGTTCTGGGTTGCTGGGTAACTGAATACATCTGAGAAGCGTGAGTGTAATATTGGTGTTTTATTGGTTGAGCTATTTGCATCGACAATCTGAAAGTACACTTAAAAAATTAAATCCTGACACTTCCGTCGTGTTTGGGTCAACGTGAGATATATTATCATCTGTGGACGAACCTTGTCTATTGAGACCATTCTCGGCCTAAAAATCGAAAAATACAGACATCGTGACGAAATGTAAGTAGTACGAGCGCTCAAAAACAAGAAGGGTATATAAATAATGGATATTGTGATGAGTCTTATAAGAACTTCTGTATCCTACAGATATATTCCCTATAAAAGGAGGAAAGCCATGTCCCCTTGTTATCCCCGATGAAACAAACGCCGGCCGAAATACGTATTCGGATTATTCAACTTCCCTTCCCCGCCACTGGGCCGAACCGCAGGCACACAGATAAATTTCTCACCAAGCCGAGTAGGAAACTTTTTGTGCCATCTGAAATTGTACGGTCGTCCTACGTTTCAAAACTACAAAAGTTAACAAGGTAGAAGAAGTATTGAATCGGAACACCATTCCGTCCTGCCGCCTGTGATCGCGTTATACATGCTTTTTTCAACGAGAACCCTTTTTTTCACCCCCTAATAGCACCTAATTGTATCGGAATGGATTTGAGCGGATCGTGGCCGCGGAAGGAGCCGACGAGGTGATTCCGTTTTTCACGCCGCTGAAAGTGAGGCTCGTAGATGTTGAGCGATCCCGTTTTTTTCGGCTGGGCACGTTGTGATCGTGCAATTGGTTGAATGGTATAGATTGTGCAGCTTTAAAAGGATCACTGTTCACGATTGGCTTATTGGGTTATGATGGGGTTCGAATAATGACCCTTCATAACCTGAAAAAAAATTACGAAAAGCACTGCCGTGAAGTCAGGAGCATTTGAGCGCTCTTACATCCACCTTGTAGGTAGCAATTTCCAGTTTCAGAAACAATACGAAAAATTTTTTGACAGCCGTCAAAAAAATTCTCAAACTAAGGCGAAATTCCAGACTTCACGTCGGTGCTCTGGCTGACCAATTTTTTTTCCGATAATTCGCTAGAATTCTCTATGGTATCTATGCTCTTGGTGATGCGATCTGGATAAAATTTGGCACGTAGTTTGAATACATTATTCTTTAGCCAAGTGCACAATTTCATTCGAATGCAATCAGTAGTTTCGAAATGAATAGGAAAAAATTACGAAAAGCAGTGCCGTGAAGGCAGCTTTTGAGCGCTCGTACATGCACCTTGTAGGTAGATTCGCATTTTCCAGTTTTGGAAATCAATTAAGGAAATTTTTGACAGCTGTCAAACAAATTTTCAAACTAAGGCAAAAATCCAGACTTCAAGTCAGTGCTTTAGGTGACCAATTTTTTTTTCGATAATTTGCTAGAATTTTCCATGGTATCTATGGTCTTGGTAATGCGATCTGGACAAAATTTCCCACGTAGTTTGAATACAGTATTCCTCAGCTAGGTGCGAAATTTCATTCCAATCAATCCAATCGAAATTATCAGGAAAATAATAGTTTTGAACATTTATATTTACTGAAAACCCTGGTCTTATTTTGTTCATTGATAAACGTCACCGATAAATTCGCGATCCTAACCTATCCTATCAAGTCCCTAGGCCTTTCCGTTCGAAAGTTATAATTTTCTATTGATTCTATGGTTCTGATCATGCGATCTGAAAAAAATGTAGCTCGAAAATATCATTCTCAATTTGAATACAAAATTTCTTCACGATCGAATCCATAGTTTTGAAATTATCAGGAAAACCAAATTTCAAACGGCCATATTTAGGAACCTCTAGTCTAATTTTGCTCATTGATGAACGTAACCGCGAAATTCGCGATCCGAACCTATACTGAAAATTTCAAGTCCCTAGGCCTTTCCGTTCGGAAGTAATGATTTTCTATGTTTTCTATGGTCCTGATCATGCGATCTGGAAAAAATGTAGCTCGAATATATCATTCTCAATTTACATACAAAATTTCGTCACGATCAAATCCATAGTTTTGAAATTATGAAGAAAACTGAATTTCAAACGACCATATTTACGGAACCCCTAGTCTAATTTTGCTCATTGATGAACGTGATCGCGACATTCGAGATCCACACCTATCCTGAAAATTTCAAGTCCCTGGGCCTTTCCATTACAGTGTTATAATTTTCTATGGTTCTGGTCATGCTAGTTGGACAAAATTTTGCATCTAGTTTAAGCACGCAATTCTCCATCTGAGTGCAAAATAACACGTCGATCGAATTAGTAGTTTCGAATTAATCAGAGAAACAAAATTGAACTTTCAGGATAGGTGTAGGTCTCGAATGTCGTGGTTTATCAATCAACAAAATTAGACTAGTGGTTCCGTTGATATGGTCGTTTGAAATTTATTTTTCTTTATAATTTCAAAAATACGGATTTGATAGTGACGAAATTTTGTATTTTGTTGGAGAATGGTATATTCAAGCTGTATTTTCGCCAGATTCCAGATCGCATGAGCAAAACCATAGAGAGCATAGAAAATCATAACTTTCGAACGAAAAGCCTTGGAACTCTCAGGGTAGGAATGGATCTCGAATGTCGCGGTCACGTTTATCAATGAATATGAGAGTGAATTTTTTATTCGTTCTTTAGAATCTAAACTACCCGAAATATAAGCTGCAAACATGTTGGGGAAGAAGTTAGACAAATTTTTTTAAACGATTCCGAATTATTCGAAATAATATAGCAAAATCATCATCTAATCCTAGAAGCTGCGGAATTGAAAATAAAATAAATTTTCACACGTAGGGACATAACTTTATTTTAGATCTGTTTTCAAGATATTGAAAAGCACATTACAATTTTAATTATCTTCGAAAAGATGTAATTTCCCTTAGTATCTACATAAGAGATGTTTCACTGAAATGAAAATTATTGTAATTGGTTAGGAATTTTGCACTCCTGTTTTTTCTATGTATTCAGACAATTATTCTAAGAACTATTCAATATTCAGCGATTACTTATCATATAACAAGGATCAACTGGCCACTTCATCATCCAGATCGGATTCACTTATCTCAACAAAATCTTCATCGCCTGACCCACCCAGATCCCGCAGGTAAAAATCCCCCAGTTGCACATGTCGATCTGGCGATATCAGGTGTCCCTTATAATCGAGAAATACAAACCATACAATCGAAATAATTGCGAAGAGCGCCTAATGGCCGTGAAAATTTACCCCGCTGGCCATCTTCCTTAATTAGCCAAGGAGATGTTTGCCCAGATATGCCACACGTAATTAAAAACCTATCGAATCGTCTCCAACGTTTCTGGTGGGGTCCTTGTCACCGGGACTTCTTTGCCTGGCCATTTAGCCCTGACTGTCACCGGAGGCACCTAAAAGCATCGACAAAAACACGTTACTCGATTTTCGAAACGACGATGAGATTGAAGAGCGAGGAATTCATTAATTGGGCTCGGTTTCACTGGAAATCACTAAGGAGGGTCGATTTAGGTTGTGACAGAAAGGTGAGAAATTAATCAAACCGTTAATTCGATAATAAAAACGATACCATTTTTTTATTTTATGAAATAATTGTCTACGAGATTTTTTTACAGCTGTTGAATATTTATGGAGAAATAAAATTAGTTCAACTTGTAACTTTGGCAAGGGATTCATTCTCGTGACGTTAAGTTAGCGCTCTTTGATAGAAAATGGATGGGTATTTCGTACCAGAATTTCTTCTCGAACTCGTCGGTAAGGCATATCGAGTAACTCCATTCTCAGACACCTCCATGCAAATCGGAAGTGGTAGCCTCCGCACATTGGTTGCGCCTTGGAAACGGATCAGGGACATTCTTTTTCTTCTTTTTCAAGAGAGAGCGTTGTCACCTATTATTTAGTGCAAACCTTAAGACTACAGATAACTCAATCTCACATCTGAGTATGGAGATGTTCAGTTGTCACTTTAGGCTGTTTCAATGTGGTTCTTATTTTATGAAGAACCATCAAGTAGAAGAGGGCTCTGTAGAACTCTTCGAGTGAGTTTTGATAGGATGAAAAAATATTTTCCACCTTGGATCTGTCTGCATTCGTCCATTTTATTTTTACTGCACCATAAAGTATGTCATCTTCTGTCGCGCCCTTCACAAAAAATGTAGTGTATCAAAAAAATTACGAAAAGCACTGCCGTGAAGGCAGGAGCTTTTGAGCGCTCGTACATGCACCTTGTAGGTAGATTCGCATTTTCCAGTTTTGGAAACCAATTGAGGAAATTTTTGACAGCTGTCAAACAAATTTTAAAACTCAGGCGAAAATCCCGAATACAAGTCAGTGCCTAAGGTGACCATTATTTTTTTCGATAATTCGCTAGAATTTTCTACGGTATCTATGGTCTTGGAGATGTGATCTGGACACAATTTCCCACGTAGTTTGAATATATTATTTTTCATCTATGTGTGAAATTTCATTCCAATCAAATCGGTATTTTCGAAATTATCAGGAACAGAATATTTTGAGAGGCCATATTTACGGAACCCCTGGTCTAATTTTGCTCATTGGTGAAAGTGACCGTGAAATTCGCGATCCAAACCCACCCTGAAAATTTCAAGTTCCTAGGCCGTTTCCTTCGGAAGTTATAATTTTCTATGGTTTCTATGGTTCTGGTCATGCGATATGGACAAGATGTTGCTTTAATATGTCATTCTCGTTTGAAATACAAAATTTTATCTCGATCGAATCCGTGGTATCGAAATTATCGAGAAAACAAAATTTCAAACGACCGTATTTACGGAACCCCTAGTATAATTCTGCTCATTGGTGAACGTGAACGCCACATTTCAGATCTACACCTATCCTGAAAATTTCAAGTCCCTAGGCCTTTCCGTTCGAAACTCATGATTTTCTATGGTTTCTATGGTTCTGGTCATGCGATCTAGAGAAATGTAGCTTGAATATATCATTCTCCATAAATATACAAAATTTCGTTACGATCGAATCTGTAGTTTGGAAATTATCAAGAAAACTAAATTTCAAACGACCATATTTACGGAACTCCTAGTATAATTTTGCTCATAGATGAAAGTGATAACGACAATCGAGATCCACACCTATCCTGAAAATTTCAAGTCCCTAAGGCGTTTCCGTTCAAAAGTTACAATTTTCTATGGTTTCTATGGTTCTGGTGATGCGAGCTGAACAAAATTTTGCAAGTAGCTTGAACCCCTCATTTTCCATTAGAGTGCAAAATTTCCTCTCGATCGAATCTGTAGTTCCAAAATAATCAGGAAAACAGGCGATATTTACGGAACCCTTAGGCAGATTTTGCCCAATAACGAACTTAACCTCGGCATTCGAGATTCAAACCTACCCTGAAAATTTCAAGTTTCTAGGACATTCCGTTCGAGAGTTATCGTGTATACGGCCGGCCGGACGGACGGACGGACAGACTCGAATTTTCCTAAGGATTCGTCATCAGAGAGTCGAACATAGTCGTTTGAGACCATTTTCGCCTCAAAATTCGAAAAATACAGACATCGTGACGAAATGATATAGCCCTCGTGTAAGTAGAACGAGCGCTCAAAAATTGCAATAGACAACCCAGCCCATTTTTCGAAACTGCAAAGTCGCTGAATTTTTTCCAGCTGAACATTGTCACAGAAGAACGAAAATTTTTGTCATGCCACCTCATAACGGAATACGACATCTTTCATCAATTATGACAGTTTTTTAACGTCGAGGGTTTTTTTTTTTAACATGGCCTAAATTAACTGGAATAAATTGGAAAAACATAATATGCATGTAAATTTGTTGGCGGAAAAATGGAGCTCAAAACGAGTACCATCGTTTGAGCCAAGATAATATGAATATCCAAAAAAATGAGAGGCTAAGCGTCAAGTGTGTCCCCGGAAACAAAGTTTCCATAAAATCTGCACTCATCGATGCATCCAACCTAAACAAACGACACAATGCACCATAATTGTTCGCAGCAAATCCAAATTTCCAAACATCGAGTTAGCCCCCGGAAACACAATTGCCATAGCACCTTGACTAATCAATGTAGTACAATGAAGCAAACAATGGCAAAATTCAGCAAAATGCGAGCAATAAAATGCACGCAAGAAAAAATGCGGAGCTCAGCGCCCTCCGCATTGTTTTTCTAAGAATCACCAATTTTATGTGAAGCAAAAAAACATATCAGCACAATAGAGCAAAATGCAAGCACAACTTATCAAATTGGTGAAAAATGAGAAAATATTTTCGGCGGACCTCTTGACAGAGCGCAACATTCGAATTATATTTACGAATTCGTTTCTTCTCAGATGAACTCTCGGTATTGTAGACTTAACTAATAGAATTCAAGACTGATCCAACAGACATGTTCATCGACTGCCCGTCACTGTTCCAAATAAGGCCTATCGGAATTTCAAATGTCTGTCACGAGTGGTTAATTATATCTAGACTGACCGATATGCTGCCGAACAACAACAGTCGAACTGGATCTGTGAGATTGTTTTTCGTGACCGAAGAAGGTGTAATTGCTTTCAAAACGAACGTATTAAAACTTTTTATCTACCCTGGACCAGCCACAACAAAGGGCGATGATTGGAGCCGGATCCTGTTTAACTTTCGATGTGTTATAACACGTTTCAGAGCCGCCTCGCGAAGATGCCGAATCATTTATCGCTTCTAGGTAGTAAAAATTTAGAAAAGCACTGCCGTGAAGTCAGGAGCTTTTAAGCGCTCGTACATGCACCTTGTGGGTAGATTCGCATTTTCCAGTTTTAGAAATCAATTGAAGGAATTTTGGACAGCTGCCAAAAAAATTCTCAAACTCAGACGAAACTCCAGACTTTGTCTGTGCTTCAGCTGACCAATTTTTTTTCGATAATTCGCTAGAATTTTTTACGGTATCTATGGTCTTGGTGATGCGATCTGAACAAAATTTCGCACGTAGTTTGAATACATTATTCCTCATCTAGGTGCAAAATTTCATTCCAATCGAATCGGAAGTTTCGAAATTATCAGGAACAGAATATTTTGAACGGCCATATTTACGGAACCCCCAGTCTAATTTTGCTCATTGATGAACGTGACCGTGAAATTCGCGATCCAAACCCACCCTGAAAATTTCAAGTTCCTAGGCCTTTCCCTTCGGAAGTTATAATTTTTTATGGTTTATATGGTTCTGGTCATGCGATCTGGACAAAATGTTGCTTCAATATATCATTCTCGTTTAAAATACAAAATTTTATCTCCGTCCAGATCGCATTCCCAAGACCAATACCTCAGAAATTTCTAGCGAATTATCGAAAAAAAATTTGTCGCCTAAAGCACTGACGTGAAGTCTGGAGTTTTGCCTTGGTTTGAGAATTTTTTTGACACTTGAAAAATTCTTTCGATTTGTTCCTGAAACTGGAGAATGCGAATCTACCTACAAGGTGGATGAACGAGCGCTCAAAAGCTTTTGACTTCACGGCAGTGTTTTTATAATTTTTCCTATTGAAATTCATACCAGCAAAACCACTGGTTGATCCCCAATTGAAACATGAAGACCGAAGAAAGAGTCAAGAGAAGGAGTTGTTCAGAGAATGAGAGCTGAGTGAATAATGGTAGAACCGTACTCCAGGTCAGAAATTTCTTTTCCCGCAAGGAGGATCCGAACCCGGGACCTTTCGATCACGAGCCAAATGCATCAACCACTAAGCTACGGCCCTGAATACCGAATAATGTATGAGCTTTCCCCCATTCACCACTAAATCTAAGCTTCATTTGAATGGTTCTTGCTTCCCCTCTCTGAATTCGGATCACATGCTGTTTATTCTTCCTTAACAATAAATTGCAGATAATTTCGAGTGAGCGCCATTTCCTTGAGCTCCTTCAAAGATTAGTTCCTGAAGGAGGAGTCAAGACCTGAAAAACAAATAAAAAATAGCTTGTTAGGATCTAATTCAATGGTAATTTGTAACAGAAATTAAGAGGGCAATAAATGCTACTCAAGAAAATTCTCACGTAAAAGAATAAATTTGATATAATTCATGAGGTCGTTAGTGAAGTCAGTTCTATGAAGATGTGAGAAATAGCTTTTTATTTCAGCTCACCTTCGGAAGAGGAATGGTCGGAATAAAGGAGGTGATTATCATTATAAAAAATTTGTATTCATTATGTTTAAGCTCCGTTTTGTAATTCCGAAAAATGATACTGATGAAACTGACTGGGCACTAATAAAATTCGTCGTTCCACCATTATTCCAGTGAGCAATGTTTCGCAATGGCCGTTTTCGGGAGTTTTTTGGGGTACTAAACCCGAATTGAGGTTTGCCCTCCAAAACAATTAAGGTGTACGGTCGAAAATCTCAAAAATCTTTGAAAATATCGAACTTTTTTCATTTTTTTGCTCATCTTCTCGAAACTGCATTTTCCGAAAATATTGCATACAATTTGCAACTTTTTACTTTGCATTTTGCATTTTTCAAATGAATCACGTTGCACGAAAAGCATTCAGAATTGAAAAGTACGAAGTGATAAGTGAATCGTCGAGTGCGAAGTGAAAAGCAATTCGCAGAAGTGAAAAACAGTGTTGGAAGAAATGTTGTTTAACAGAATCAATTTTCACTTTGCAAATTTGCAAAAAATGCAAAGTGTGAAGTGAAAACTTGCAAAATAGTCTGATGCAAGTGGCCCCTGATCCACAGATACCCATGTAATGGGCAAGTAGTTTTACATGTAGCACATCTCGAATTGATCATGAGCATTTTTAGTGAAACGAAGGCACAGAAAAGGTTTCTTCAAGTTCCGAACGTCAGTGAGGTACCATTTCGCGCCAAAGGGCTGGTATGTAGGTTTCCACCAAGATACGCTTATACATCAGCAACACTCGTTATTCTTTCTAACTCTTACCAGAAATTATAGCTTATCCGTCACGTCAGATATTTTGAAAAATCCGGACTTTGAGGATTTCTGCGTTTTTCGACCATACGCCTCATCTCAATCAGGGGGAAGCTCTATTTTCAGATTCAGCACCCCAAAAACATACAAAACCGTTGTTAGAAGATTTTCGGGGTTTTGGTGTCGCAATTCCGCTTGTCTATCAGAGTCCTTCAATTACCGAACAAAATAATACTTATTGATCTCGCATGATTATCTTGAGGAAATTCAGAAACCAGCAAAGAAATTTATCTCTTATTGTTGGCGAGCAAATTACCAGAAAACTCGCCAAGACACACACATTGACGGAACTTATGAATAACATATTCTAAGTCACCTTGAATATTTTGAACTTTATGTCAGCTGATGCGAAAAAACCGTGGTCAAGATGGTTACAACTTAAATAGATGTTCTTCTTCATGTGACATCTCCGAGTCGAAGGTAAGCAAACCACTATTTCCACTTTAGATGCGGCTACTGTGACAAGTTGGTAAGAAACCGCCAACTGGGACGAAACAAAAATTTCTCCTACTCTTCAGTAATGATGTTTATACTACATAAAGATATTTCCTGGATCCCTAATGTAGTGGTTTCTTCTTTCCTTCTACATCTCAATGCCGTTGACCCTTAAATGGTTCTTCCGCATTTGGAAGTTTTGGAACCCCAGGACAATCAGGGTCCTTAACTTTCGTCAATTCCTACATGCGTAGCTGTTGATTGCCAATAGGGAATTTTTCATACCGGTACTCCCTCGGTCGAAAAAGCCTAGTTTATTATCTGGCAGGGTGCAACACATGCAGGTGAGATTGTCAGTTGGGTTGCCCATGACAATGGCCGTCATCCATTACATTCCCTACACCCACTTCTTCAGAAGTTACAAAAGACAATTTCAATTCAAATAACATTAATATTCACTTCTTTGTTCTCATATAATGAATATGTAGTTCAATTTCCCTTTTTGGATCTCAGTTATTCGAACTATCTAATGGAACGCCACTGTTATTGATGTTGGGATCCTTCCCCACGAAACAACATTATTCTGCTGAATTTTTCTTACAAGAATGACGAATATATATTAAATCGGAAACCTCCTCTTCTTCAATGATTGGATTGAGAAAGTATAGCGACCGGAATGTTAAAGAAAAATTTAGAAAAGCACTGCCGTGAAGTCAGGAGCTTTTGGGCGCTCGTTCATCCACCTCGTAGGTAGATTCGCATTCTCCAGTTTTAGAAACAAATTGGAAAGATTTTGACAGCTGTCAAAGAAAATTTCAAACTAAGGTGAAAATCCAGACTTCAAGTCAGTGCTTTAGTGGCCTTTCCGTTCGAAAGTTATGATTTTCTGTGGTTTCTATGGTTCTGATCATGCGATCTGGAAAAAATGTAGCTCGAATATATAATTCTCAATTTAACCCTTTAATGCATGATTTTTGAGCGCTCGTACTACTTACACGAGGGCTCTATCATTTCGTCACGATGTCTGTATTTTTCGAATTTTGAGCCGAAAATGGTCTCAAACGATTATGTTCGACTCACTGATGACGAATCCGTCGGAAAATTCGAGTCTGTCCGTCCGGCCATCAGTCCGTCCGTATACACGATAACTCTCGAACGGAATGTCCTAGAAACTTGAAATTTTCAGGGTAGGTTCGAATCTCGAATGCCGCGGTTAAGTTCGTTATCGGGAAATATTCGCCTAGGGGTTTCGTAAATATGACCGCTCGAATTTTTGCTTTCCTGATTATTTCGAAACTATAGACTCGATCGAGGTGAAATTTTGTACTTAGATGAAGAATAACGTATTCAACCTATAGGCAAAATTCTGTCCAGCTCAGATGACCGGAACCATAGAAACCATAGAAAACTATAACTTTCGAACGGAAAGGCCTAGAGACTTGAAATTTTCAGGTTAGGTGAAGATCTCGAATGTTGCGGTCACGTTCATCTATGAGCATAATAAGACTATGGGTTCCGTAAATATGGTTGTTCAGAATTCAGTTTTCTTGATAATTTCAAAACTATGTATTTGATCGTGACGAAAATTTGTATTTGAATTGAGAATGATATATTCGAGCTTTATTTTGTCCAGATCGCATGATCAGAACCATAGAAACCATAGAAAATCATAACTTTCGAACGGAAAGGCCTAGAGACTAGAAATTTTCAGGATAGGTTCGGATCGCGAATTGTGAGGTCACGTTCATCAATGAGCAGAATTAGACTAGGGGTTCCGTAAATATAGCCCTTCAAACTATTTTTTTCCTGATAATTTCGAAACTACTTATTGGATTGGAATGAAATTTCGCACATAGATAGAGAATGATATATTCAAACTACGTAGGAAATTTTGTCCAGATCGCATCACGAAGACAATAGATACCGTAGAAAATTCTAGCGAATTATTGAAAAAAAAATTGGTCACCTAAAGCACTGACGTGAATTCTGGATTTTCGCCTCAGTTTGAATTTTTTTTTACAGCTGTCAAAATCTTTCCAATTGGTTTCTGAAACTGAATAATGCGAATTTACCTTCAAGGTGCATGTACGAGCGCTCAGAAGCTCCTGCCTTCACGGCAGTGCTTTTCGTTATTTTTTTATAATACTTGAACACTAATTATTTCATTTCATAAAACAAAATTGAGAGGGTAGTATCATAAGAGATGTTCGAAATGGAGTCCTTTCATATCGACAAATTTTCTAGCTCTCAAAATGAGATTATTTATTGCCTTTTTCATCATATATCGGGATTTCGTTTTAATTCTGTGCAAGCTTCTTCTATCCACTGCCTCAAATGGTCTGGTGGAGTTATTTCAACGACATATATATTTTTCTTCAGATAACCCTACAGAAAATAATCCATACGAGTTAGATCAGGGAATCTTGGGGGCTATGTTACAGGCCAATGTTACACGGTCGAATTTCGAATGAAAATTGGAATAACTTTAAATTTGACAGCTATGTTTGGAGGCCAAGAATATCGTTCCTTGAATTCAAGTTAAACAAATATTCAATGTCTAAAGAAATCGATATCTAGCGAATTTGCTGAGGAATACAAGTCAAATTTTTTTCAAGCAAATTCACTCATTGATAACGTGTTGAAACACTCAGTGGGTACTGAGAGGTTTAAAATACAAGGGAGTCGAACAGAAAGTTACAAAACTCACAATTTCAGCGAAAAACACGAAAAACAATATTATCACAAAAAGACCTAAATTAGGACCGGATTTAAAAAAAAATAACATAAGATATTAATTCGTTCGATCGCTACTCACTTATAACAAGTGTGCCATTCAAAGTGAAAATTGAATTCTTTAGATTGAATAATGTAGTTTTTCATGGCAATAATGAGATTTCTCGTAGTGATGTGAAAAATTCAGACTTTGAGGCTTGAAAGATAAACCACGATATTCCACTGTTCTGAAAATATTGATATTTCGTGAGCCATTCGAAAGGACTTTCGGAAGTAAATGAAACCATGAAATTGGATCAAAATGGGACCTCAGATTCCAAAGTTATGGCTATCGTAATTTTAGGCCGAAATCCATTAATCACCCTGTATCTCCTAAACTAATAGCCTTAGGATACCAAACAAGCAACTTTTCTGGAAGGCCTGGATGACTTACATTCACCAATAGGCTACGGCCAACCACTCATGAAACACCCTGTATATTTGTATAGGGCATCGATAAAACCAGTTTTATCAAAATTCAGCATTACAGGTGTTCCACTATTCGATGTAGAGAAATTTGCGAGCACGACGGCGAAGCCGGAGTGCTCGAAATAGAGCAAGTGTTTTAAAGACCTGTTATCCACGAATACTTTACGCTATTTTTTTTTATCGGAGCGCTTTGAAATCATTAATACTGGTTTTATTACTACATAAAATGGTAATGAGAATGTGAAATGGTTGAATTCTTGATCAGTATACCTTTCGTTGTCATGGTAATGAGAAAAACAGAACTTAATTTGCGATTTGTCATCAAAAATGAATTATTGTCACCGCAGTGCTTGAAAATGAATTCTAATTTTTTGAAAAGTAAAGCAGAATTGGGGTTAATACCACAAAAATCTAATGTTGCGTATGGAAAGAATATGATAAGTTCATCAAATAACCTCCGCCGGCTCAAGGAGCCTGCAGCGAATGCAAGGCATCGGGCGCAAAAGAAAAGGGGGCGCCAAAGGCGCCCTTCCAAATTTTTTGATCGTGAAATCAGTTAATAAATATAGTGAATAATTGATAAATTTAAGTAGAGTTAACTTTCGCCTATACGTATTTTACGCATCACACGTGTGGAGTAGATGGTGGAGGTGCGAGATCTCCAACCCCATATGTCATGAAACAAAGAAAAGTGTTGAAACGCTCAAGATAATAATAATTTAGTAGGTGAATAACGTTTTATTTTATTTCATAACTTGTTTATATCTTAAAACATTTGGTACACCGAATCCGTTTCCAGTCAAATTTGACTTATATTAATGATTGACCAGCAAAATATGCGAAATTATCCTCAAGTATTCCGGTCAGTAAATTGTCTGCTCTCTTATCTGGTGATTTATATCACTACTTCCTCCACAAAATCTACCATCGCATTTAATTTCAGAGCCTAAAGGAATCACAATGGAAGAGAATTCCCTTTTTTATGGGATCTGATTCAAACTTCACTTCGTATTAGTCTGTATTTGAAAACTATATGGCGAATATCACGTCTAATTGTTTGAAAATAAATGCCCACACAAAAGCAATAATGGGGGACCGCATGTTGACTGAAGAATTCAATGGCTACTTACGTAGCATTCGCATTGCACCGAAGTAGATTGTAAGAAAACATGTATACCTCCATTTGAAGAGCAACAATGCTTACTTGTGGGTGAACATGATTTACGCGTGATTTTCCGATATTTTGAGGAAGACACATTTCTACAATAATAATTACCTAGATTTGGCCCTTGATCAACATTCATAAACGACCTAGGCCAAATTATAAGAATGAAGTGGAATATCTAAAAGATCAGTGAACTCAACAATTGGGAAACACTTTGTTTTATGTATTAAAATATATTACTGATTAAAAACAACGCAAACAATATTAATGAAATAATTTCATCATGGTGGAAATTGAAACAAAAATACATACCAATTTGTAGAAGATATCCTTGCGCCTTGTTATGTTGATGCAGTGGCGGATACAGAAAAAACTCAAGGGGGGAGGGGGCGCTAAAGTTATCTTGAGCTACTTTCACTTTTATCATATGTATTTTATATCATGGGCAGCATCTCTGCTTCCCAATGAGAACGTGTGAACAGCCCCTCAGAAAAATCCTAGTTATCACGATAAGAACAAAATTATATTATTATAACTATTTTCCGAACAATTTCTGAATGTTTATGTAAATACGGAATGTAGAAAAACACGCTCGACTTGACTACGTCAACTTTTTCGCTACGTGTTATTTGATATATTGTTAGGTGATATTGTTACGTAATACATACGAGGGTTGCCTTTTATATTTCGGGATTGGAGAACCCTAGTGTTGCAATCTGGAAACTGACCACTCTATCGTAAAGTTAGACTTTTTGAGCGCTCGTACTACTTACACGAGGGCTATATCATTTCGTCACGATGTCTGTATTTATCGAATTTTAAGCTGAAAATGTGCCGTAAGCACGATAACTCTCGAACGAAACAACCTAGAGACTTGAAATTTTCAGTGTAGGTTCAGTTTCCGAATGCCTCGGTTAAGTTCGTTAATGGGCCAAATTCCACCAGGGGTTCCGTAAATATGGTCGCTCAAAATTTTGTTTTCCTTATTACTCCGAAACCACAGATTCGATCGAGATGAAATTTTGCACCCAGATGGATAATGACGTTTTCAAGCTACGTGCAAAATTTTGTCCAGCTCACATGACCAGAACCATAGAAACCATAGAAAATTATAACTTTTTAATGGAAAGGCCTAGGGACTTGAAATTTCTGGAATAAGTGTGGATCTCGAATGTGGTGGTCGCGTTTATAAATGAGCAAAATAAGACTAGGAGTTCCGTAAATATGGTCGTTTGAAATTTAGTTTTCTGATAATTTCAAAACTACAGATTCGATCGTGACGAAATTTTGTATACTAATGTAGAATGATATATTCAAGCTACATTTCTCCAGATCGCATGACCAGAACCATAGAAACCATAGAAAATCCTAACTTTCGTACGGAATGGCCTATGGACTTGAAATTTTCAGAATAGTTGTTGATTTGAAATGTCGCGTTCACGTTCATCAATGAGCAGAATTCTACTAGGGGTTCTGTAAATAAGGTCGTTTGAAATTTTGTTTTCTCGATAATTTCGAAACTACTGATTCATTCGAGATAAAATTTTGTAGTCCGATCGAGAATGATATAATGAAGCAACATTTTGTCCAGATCGCATGACCAGAACCATAGAAACCATAGAAAATTATAACTTCCGAAGAGAAAGGCCTAGGTTTGGATCACGAATGTCGCGGTCACGAGCAAAATTGGACAAGGGGTTCCGAAAATATATATGGCCGTTCAAAATAATTTTTTCCTGATAATTTCGAAACTACCGATTGGATTGGAATGAAATTTTACACCTAGCTGAAGAATAATGTATTCAAACTACGTTTTTGTCCAGATCGCATCAGAAAGACCATAGATACCATAGAAAATTCTAGCGAATTTTCGACAAAAAAATTGGTCGCCTAAAACACTGACTTGAAGTCTGGTGTTTTGCCCAAGTTGGGGAATTTTCTTGGCAGCTGTCGAAAATACCTTCAATCGATTTCTAAAACTGGAGATTGCGAATCTATCTACAAGGTGGATGTACGAGCGCTCAAGAGCTCCTGCCTTCACGGCAGTGCTTTTCGTAATTTTTTTTGTTAAACGTGCTCAGAACATTTTGACATACGAGCGCTATTTGTATTGTTTACATTAACTTAAAAGATTCATCTCGGCCAAAAAATGGAATTAAATTTATGTAGGACTTTTTTGAGCGCTCGTACTACTTACACGAGGGCTATATCATTTCGTCACGATGTCTGTATTTTTCGAATTTTGAGCCGAAAATGGTCTCAATCGACTATGTTCGACTCACTGATGACGAATCCGTCGGAAAATTCGAACCTGCCCGTCCGTCCGTATACACGATAACTCTCGAACGGAATGTCCTAAAAACATGAAATTTTCAGGGTAGGTTCGAATCACGAATGCCGAGGTTAAGTTCGTTAATGGACAAAATCCGGCCAACGGTTCTGTAAATATGGCCGCTCGAAATTTTGTTTTCCTGATTACTTTGAAACAACATATTCGATCGGGATAAAATTTCGGTCTCTAATGGAAAATGAGGTGTTCAAGCTACATGCAAAATTTCGTTCAGCTCGCATCACCAGAACCATAGAAACCATAGAAAATTTTAACTTTTGAACGGAAACGCCTAGGGACTCGAAATTTTCAGGATAGGTGTGGATCTCGATTGTCGTGATCACTTTCATCTAGGAGCAAAATTATACTAGGGCTTCCGTAAATATGGTCGTTTGAAATTTAGTTTTCTTGATAATTTCCAAACTACAGATTCGATCGTGACGAAATTTTGTATACTTATGGAGAATGATATATTCAAGCAACATTTCTCTAGATCGCATGAGCAGAACCATAGAAACCATAGAAAATCATAATTTTCGAACAGAAAGGCCTAGGGACTTGAAATTTTCAGGATAGGTGTAGATCTGAAATGTGGCGTTCACGTTCATCAATGAGCAGAATTATACTAGGGGTTCCGTAAATACGGTCGCTCGAAATCGTGTTTTCTCGATAATTTCGAAACTACGGATTCGATCGAGATAAAATTTTGTATTTTAAACGAGAATGACATATTAAAGCAACAGTTTTTTTAGATCGCATGACCAGAACCATAGAAACCATAGAAAATTATAACTTCCGAAGGAAAAGGCCTAGGAACTTGAAATTTTCAAGGTGGGTTTGGATCGCGAATTTCACGGTCGCGTTCATCAATGAGCAAAATTAGACTAGGGGTTCCGTAAATATGGCCGTTCAAAATATTCTGTTCCTGATCATTTCAAAACTACAGATTTGATTGGAATCAAATTTTGCACCTAGCTGAGGAATAATGTATTCAAACTACGTGCGAAATTTTGTCCAGATCGCATCACCAAGACCATAGATACCGTAGAAAATTTTAGCGAACTATCGAAAAAAAAATTGCTCACCTAAAGCACTGACTTGAAGTCTGGATTGTCGCCTTAGTTTGAAAATTTGTTCGACAGCTGTCAAAAATTTCCTCAATTGGTTTCCAAAACTGGAAAATGCGAATCTACCTATAAGGTGCATGTACGAGCGCTCAAAAGCTCCTGCCTTCACGGCAGTGCTTTTCGTAATTTTTTCAACACTTTCGACGTGGATTAACTCAGCAACAGTGCATCAATGAACTTAATTAAGTTTTTGGCGATGAAGCTCCATCAAGGACCAGTGTTTATCGATAGTATGGTGAATTCAATCGAGGTCGTAGTCCGCCCCAAGAAGTATTTCGTGAAGGTCGTCCAAAATCAGTTGTTCTTCCGGAAATCATTGATGTGGTGCGCGATCTGACATTGAAAGATCGTCATGTGACCTATCGTGAGATTGAGACAATCTTAGGCATTAGTGGGATCAGCATACATTCAATATTGCATGAACATTTGACTGTCGAAAAAATTTGTTCGCGTTGGATCCCACAAAATTTGCTAATCGTTATAAAAAAGGCTCGTGTCGATTGTTCGAAAGAAAGGCTGTAAAAAAATCCGCTCGCGATGCTTCAAAAAACGTCTATGAGATCGTGACAGGTGACATATAGTGGATTTAAGCGTATTAGCCCAAAAGTAAATAGCAGTCGACTGTATGGTGGTTTCAAGATGAGCCAAAGCCCACAAAACATGTTCGGGCACGAAGCACTTCCAAGCAAATGGTCACCTGTTCAAGAAAAACTGGACATGTCACAACCGTACCACTAGAACAACGCAGAACAGTCAATTATGAGTGGAACACTACTATTTGTTTGTCAGTTGTCTTTCAAGAAATGAGGATAACCAACCGCCCAAGACGGATCACTCCCCACCACGACAATTCGAGCTTGAACACATCAGCTCGAACAACTGCATTTTTGATCACTCAAAACGTCGAATTGATTAGTCATCCGCCATATTGTCCTGACTTGGCACCGAATGACTTCTTTTTATTCCCGCATGGAAAAAATAAACTGAGAGGTCAACGTTTTTCGACACCTGCAGAAGCGGTTGATGCGTTCAGAATGCATGTTTTGGAGATACCTCAATAAAAGTGGCAAACGTGCTTCGACAATTGGTTCGAACGCATGCAGAAGTGTATAGATCTTCATGGGGGATATTTTGAAAAACAATAAAGCGATTTTCGATGATTAGTATTCGTTTTTGTTCTCTAATCCCGAAATATAAAAGGCAACCTACGTATTTGTTATTTTGTGCTGCATAAATCCAAACTACGAATACTTCTCGTCTGTTTACATCTCGGCGGCTTCTTTAATAAAATATGTATTTCATTGTTCCTTGATATCTGTGAGTCAGACAGGCTTATCTCAGGCTAACAATATGACGTTGTTAGTAGTTTGCTTTTTCCAGGCATACAAGCTCAAAGGATATTTGGAATATAGTTCCCAACGATATTCATCCAAATAGCCAAGATTCACCGAGTTCCTTGTCGCCGCTCTCGGCTCCCACCCCTCCGGACCTGCCTATTTTAATTTTCACAAAATGGGAAGTTTTATTTATGAAAAGTTTTGAAAATATTCACAGCTATATTAAATTTCATTGAAGTCGAACTTTCACTTTTAGGAAATGAAAACAACTATACTTTTTCGACAAATGTTTTATCCCACTTCGTTTCTTTTAGTGGTTACTGATAAGTCAATCAAATTTCGTGCAATCAGCTCTTATAGTTCCATGCAAAGCTTCAAAAAGCGGATGAATGTTTTTTTTGTTCCTATAATAAACCATTTTGAATTGGAGGTAATATCAATTTCTTCTGGAAGTACTCATGAATTTTAAAATATGTAGGGGCATCTTATAACTCAATTGAATATTTCTACTGCGAAGCTTCATTGTCATTCCTACGCCACGTGCCGTAGAAGTTCGCCAAGGAGTTCGCCCCTGTCTTCTTTCTTCTGGCTGTGTTCGGAAACGGAATAGGCTAAAGTGTAGTCGTTCTCTACTTTCTAACTAATCTATCAATATTGCTATGCCAGGATGTATTTTTGGTAGACCTGCAGCAAAATTTGATATTTTGTGAAATTTTTTTGTGGTACTCCTGGCGAACGAAGTGATTAGGAAATAATGGACCTTCGTGGTAAAGTTGCTTTTTTTATTTCAATTTTGCGAAACGACATTTTCATTGAAAATGTAAACTGAATATCTCAGTTAATTATCCGCTTTAGTACGCTCAAGGTGTTGAATTTTTAATATATTATGAACATTCATGAAATATTCAGTATTATAACAGTCTTTCCTCAAGAATATCCCCATTTCCTTTTCGGCCAATAAATATCAAACCAGCTTCCGTAAACAGTGTGAACGGTGCATATTCCTCCATTTCTGGAGTAACAATGGTTATTTGTGCTGTTCAATCGTCCGCTCAAAAATACTTCTTCCTTCTCAAATCTTCGACGTGTCGGATTCTCCGCACTCTTGTTCGAAGGAATTCGTCCATACTTCAGTGAGCATCGGTAGTGTTTTCTTGTTGCCTTGAACGTAAACGACCGGTTCAATGATCATGGGGATGCACGTATTATTCAGAATGCATCATTTTATTGCAGACGTATCAGGATGCAGAATTTCCGTCTAGTATCGCAGATTCCAGGAAATGGGATTCGTGTCGAATGTTACATAGGAAATGTCGCTCCAATCGAAAGCTATAATGTTTCTTGTTTTGAGTGTGTCGTGATTTTTATTCACCGATTCACCAAATTTCAACTATAAAATAAGAAGTTCCCAAAAATATCAAGAAAAGAATTGACGTGAAGTCGGGAGCTTTTGGGGTATTGTTTCTTCGTACCAAATCAGCCTTCAGTGCTCATTGGCAATTCGACAATTGATGTGATTTCAATTTTTCGCACAATAAGATGGAGTCACCAAATTCTATTGACTATATCAGGAAAACTCAATTTTCTTTTCACGTGGATGTGATTTAAATTTTTCGCACAATAAGATGGAGTCACCAAATTCTATTGACTATATCAGGAAAACTCACTTTTCTTTTCACCGGCCAGAGAACTGAATTTCCAAATAACTCATTTTATCGATGTTCGATATGCAGACAGAAAATTTCTGCACGATATGGCATAAAGTTTATGAGTAACGGAAAACTCAAAAAAAAGTTTTATATCCCACTGCTATCCTCACAAAAGTCCACATCGTCGGCCTAATTCGTTAACCTACTAATTCCATTTTTTGATCAATTTCTTTTTTTTGAGTCATAAAGTATAGACGAATACCTACCTTATGGCATAAAAAATAAGGTCAACATCAATATAACTAGAATCATTATAGGAACCGAAGGGATTTTCAGTATCTTTTTATGTAAAATAGAAAAGATTTCTTTCAGTTTTCTCTCTCTCCTGTGAACTATGCGAAATAGACTTAGCAGGTAAACGAATTAGGCCGACGACATGATAACTTCATGCCGTTATCTCACAACTAACATTGGCGGCTCAATTCTGTTGACCGGTATTTTTCGTATTATTGTGGAAAAAAAAGGAAGCTTTATCTACGGATCCCTGTGGCAGGCTTCGCCCAACCAGTGCGTGCATTCAGGCTCGGAACCCTGAAAATTTGAAAACTCCATGCATCATTCTCTTTCGAAGGTTATCGTGTTTACGGTCGGACAGAATTGAATTTGAGCATCTGTGAGTCTAACCTAATCGAGCAACGACCAACCTCGGCTCAAAATTCGAAAATTATATACATTTTTTCGTAATGATATTGCTCTTGTTCAAAGAATCAATCGCGCAAAAAATAACGAAAATATCATCTTTCCGAAATCTTTTCAATTCAAATTCAACTGCAAAATTTGCATTTTAATCGAGTCATTAAAACATTTTCTGAATTTCCTGGGTTGATCTGATGCAAAGATTATTCTGAGATACTCTTTCGTTTCGAGTGAGTATCCCATACTATTAATCATTTTATCTTCAGTTCAATTACTTATATCTTTATGAAATCAGGAGAATGACATTTTTCGTTCGCTAATGTGCTTTTCACTGATTCAGGGCTCATTTAGGCCCTTTCATGGATACTAATTGAAGTCAAGTCTAAATATAATATATATATATTCTTTTGAGTAAGAGCAAATACAAACTTTCAAATACCTATCAAACAATAAAGCAGGTGTGAAAAAACTTATTGTCAACCGAGGAATGTAAACAGCCGCTATACATTCCTTTGAACAATACAAAAGCACAGATCAAAACCCCAGCAAAAAAATCGACTCCCCGCATAAATAAATATAGTGATTCATTTTAAATTTGTTCATAGAATAAGATGACATAATCGTTTCGAAGGGCTTCTTTTTCATCAAAAATAAAAATTCTTCTTCCTTTTCGTTTCGATTCACAAGTGACAAGTAGTTATAGAAGGTAACCGAAAATCAGAAGTTGAAAAAATAAACAAAAGACGATGGGAGAAAAAATTAGTAAATATTAAATTATTTACCATATGTTAAATCGATTCGAAATGGACCACCCATTCCAAAAGTGAAACAGAAACTGCGTATATTGGAGTAATAATGAGCTTCTATGACTCTAATATCTGTATTTTATCCTACTTATCTATCCTATTTCCCGAAATAACTGAATATAGATTGATTTGTCTCACAGTTATTTTGCGTTCAATTTCATCCAACATATTTTCTCTCGAATATCACTACAAGAACATATTCTTTTCGAGAGATTTTCAACTTCAAATTTTGACTTTTCCATCAGGATTCCTTTCTGTCCCGCCTATTTTCCATCTCGTTCTCGTCAACCAATCAATGGTATCTGTTGCACTCTGGAGGAATCTTCTAAGGTTGGCATGAAATTTCCCAGGACTATCCTGATTTACCTGAATAAGCTCACACTATGACCATTAGCTTTCCTAAAAACACAAATATATCGTGATATTGGTTCACAATTCTGAACTTCTGAATCGCATTTTAATAACTAAAAAAAACATCCTAGAAACATTAACGCGACTGAATTTTCTATATTCTATATTATCTATAATATAAAAGCGCTTAATTCTTATAATTTTTGAGTGCCAATGACTCCACCTAAATCTATATCTACAGGGTGTTTCATGTACATACGTTAACCTGAGGTAGAGGTACCCAGCCCTTTCGTTCCTGGTAGTCCCGATTGTGAGGGTTCACGGAATGCCGCATAATATGTTAGAATTCGCGATCACCTCGGATCAGACCGGCCTCACAATAATTGTGGAGGTTCGTATTGATGTACAGAAGGCGACAGTTCCGATATTTGTGTGGTACAGCAAACTTGAGTATACATGTCTGAAGCGTTTCTCAGTGTTTTGGTTCGTTCAGATAAAACATGTTTTCTGGCTTTGGGTCTGAAAGGGCTAGACGAATCCGAAAAACCCACATATATTATGATAATCAACTTCATAGCCGAGATACAGGGTGATTTATGTATTCGCCGATATTTTCAATTGCTTATAACTTTTGAACCATCCAGTATAATCAATTCATATTCGAAACGTAAAAGACTCTTCCATGAGTGAATTGACTAATATTTGAACTGATCAAAAAAATTTAGGTCTGTATTAGATAAATATGGGACTTCTCGCAAGCTGAGATTCCTCATGGAGGAATATTGAAATTAGATTAGGATATTCGGAAAGAGCAGAAAATTTTCGATAGGGATCAGTATATTACAGTGTCAAATTTGTAGTTTTTTCCATATTCTAAAAATAATTTCAAGAATTTTCCAAAAAAATATGGATTTTGAATAATTTATTCAAAATGATCAGGGGTGAGAAAATGAATAAACAAATGAGTAAACAAGAAGAACATTGGAAAGAAATCATAAAAACTGCCACCCATTCTGCTCGATGCACATTTTCGCTCTTTTCAAACTGTCCAACAGCCTTTTTGATCGTTTTTGGATCATCAAGGATCTTATTGCAGGCAACTTCGATACGTTGTAGGAGAATATTCTCACATCCAATCTCAGACGCATATACTTAAGCTTTCAAATATCCCCAAACGAAATAATCGATAGGATTGAAATCTGGAGATGTAGAGGGCGTCATGCATGCGGTCCATCTATGCCTATCCACATATTTGGAAAGTTCTTATCCGAAATGTTCCTGACAATAACTCTAAAATAAGGTTGGAAAATAAAATGAGGAATGATGCTGGAAATACATTCATGCAAATTTTTTGTCAATAGTATTAAAGTCTTCTTGAATGGAAACTAACGGGATTCAACAGAAATCAATATGCTGATATGTTGTTCGACTGTCCGTGTATAGTTTCTGTGACGATGAGCCATATTTCTGAGGGATGGAGTATTTAAGTCGAAGAACTTGCATCTATGTGCTAGATAATATCCACATGCAGTTTTGTTTACTCATTTGTTTATTCATTTTGACTGAATTATTCAAAATCCATATTTTTCTGGAAGATTCTTGGTATTATTTATTACTATATGAAAAAAAAATACAAATTTTCCATTAGTACAACAGACATTTTTCCAAATTCAATCTCAATGTACGACATTTTTGTGAAGTAATTGGAATTTCACTATCAAATGGAATCTTTCGACAAAAATTTTGATGGGTCAAATGTCGACACTGAAATCTACTGATCCCCATCGAAAATTTTCTGCTTTTTCCGAATATTCTAATCAAATTCCAATATTCCTCCATACAGAATGTTGAATCTCAACTTACGAGAAGTCCCATATTTTTCTAATAGGGGAAGATTGGCACCATTCGTACACTTTTTAGAAAATGATTTTTCTAAATTTGGATATCAAAGTTAGATTGCTCAATCAGTTATTGGAACATACTGCATACATTCGACTTCCTAGTCAAAAAGTTAAACACCAATATCTTATTAAATAAATGAATGAATTCAATTTTTGGTAAAAGCCGTCAAATGTCCGAATCTACCCCCTCTGTAGGGGTGCATTCGTACACGGATAGGGGAACATTCATACGGTATGGGTATCTTAATACAGGTTGGATAAAATAGAAAATGAATCATCAAATATTGTTTGATTGGACTCAAAAGTAACAACCCTGTAATAAACTAAATGACAAAACTTTTAATGAACGAAAAACAAATATTTCTCAAAAAAAAAAATTGAAAAGCCCTGCCGTGAAGTCGGGAGCTTTTGAGCGTTCGTTCATCCAACTTGTAGGTATATTCGCATTTTTTTTTTGAAAATTCTCTGGAATTTTTCACGGTATCTATCTATGGTTTAGGTCATGCGATCTGGACAAAATTTCGGAAATTGTTTAAACACGACATTGTCCATCTTATAAGTAATCAGGAGAACAAAATTTCGAAAGGCCATATTTACGGAACCCTTGGTGGAATTCTTCACATTAACGAACTCGACTGCGGCATCTAGAACTGAACCCACACTGAAGATTTCAAGTCTCTAGGTCGCTCCGTTCGAAAGTTATCGTGCATGCGGCAAAATTCGAAAAATACAGACTCCGTGACGAAATGATATAGCCCACGTGACATTAGGACGAGCGCTCAAATAACAATTAAGAGAAAAAGCACGACATTGTGCACTACGCTAATTAATAGCCAATTATTGCACATTAAACGTAAAATTAACAGAAAATGTGTATAACTTAGAAGTTCTGGCGGTAGAGGCCCCCTGGAGATTTCGGGTTAGGAAGAATCAAAGCGACGCGGACGTCAGAAATATCCACGCTATATTCGTCTTCAATAATGGGAAACAAAAACGACCCTGTTCCTGTTTTTTTCTCAAATACGAGACCTTTGATTCTACTTCATATTTACTCATAACTTTCGCTACATAATGGACAACCGGCTTTTTTTTTGCAAAATTTTACTGAAATAAAACAGTTGTTCTTTATTTGTTTGGGTCTATCAAATTTTATTCATTGTTTTTTTGAGCGCTCGTTGTACTTACACCAGGGCTATATAATTTCGTCACGATGTCTGTATTTTTCGAATTTTGAGCCGAAAATGGTCTCAAACGACTATGTTCGACTCACTGATGACGAATCCGTCGGAAAATTCGAGTCTGTCCGTCCGTCCGTCCGTATACACGATAACTCTCGAACGGAAAGTACTAGAAACTTGAAATTTTCAGGGTAGGTTCAAATCTCAAAAGCCGTGGTTAAGTTCGTTATTGGGCAAAATCCGCCTAAGGGTTCCGTAAATATGGCCGCTCGAAATTTTGTTTTCCTGATTACTTTGAAACTATAGATTCGATCAAGATGAAATTTTGCACTCTAATGGAAAATGGGGTGTTCAAGCTACATACAAAATTTTGTTCAGCTCGCATCACCAAAACCATAGAAACCATAGAAAATTGTAACTTTTGAACTGAAACGCCTAGAGACTTGAAATTTTCAGGATAGGTGTGGATCTCGATTGTCGTGATCACTTTCATCTATGAGCAAAATTATACTAGGGGTTCCGTAAATATGATCGTTAGAAATTAAGTTTACTTGATAATTTCCAAACTACAGATTCGTGACGAAATTTTGTATACTTATGGAGAATGATATATTCAAGCTACATTTCTCTAGATCGCATGACCAGAATTATAGAAACCATAGAAAATCATAACTTTCGAACGGAAATGCCTAGTGGATTGAAATTTTCAGGATAGGTGTAGATCTGAAATGTGGCGTTCACGTTTATCAATGAGCAGAATTATACTAGGGGTTCCTTAAATAAGGTCGTTTGAAATTTTGTTTTCTCGATAATTTCGAAACTACGGATTCGATCGAGATAAAATTTTGTATTTTAAATGAGAATGACATATTAAAGCAACACTTTGTCCAGATCGCATGACCAGAACCATAGAAACCATAGAAAATTATAACTTCCGAAGGAAAAGGCCTAGGAACTTGAAATATTCAGGGTGGGTTTGGATCGCGAATTTCACGGTCACGTTCATCAATGAGCAAAATTAGACTAGGGGTTCCGTAAATATAGCCGTTCAAAATATTCTGTTCCTGATAATTTCGAAACTGCTGATTCGATTGGAATGAAATTTTGCACCTAGCTGAGGAATAATGTATTCAAACTACGTGCGAAATTTTGTCCAGATCGCATCACCAAGACCATAGATACCGTAGAAAATTTTAGGAAATTATCGAAAAAAAAAATTGGTCCCTTAAAGTACTGCCTTGAAGTCTGGATTATCGCCTTAGTTTGAAAAATTTGTTCGACAGCTGTCAAAAATTTCCTCAATTGGTTTCCAAAACTGAAGAAAATCGTTCTTCAATATAACAAATGCAGATTCTATGAGGAAAAAAAAAACATGTTCAAATCTCGGCTAGGTCATGGACGACATGGACGTTGTAAATGTCTAGACGTGGGTTGAAAATGATAGAGTTTGCGAAAAATATTCAATGTGTAGCTGGCCATTGCAGCCAAGCACAGATGAAAGAGAGAAAACAAAAAAGAAATAAAGAATTTTCTGTGACTCTCAAATTCAAATTAGTGATCAGAGAAGGTTTTTGATAGAGAAAGCAAAACAATTGATGGTGAAACTGTCAATTCTCATACGCGAAAAAGTATTAGAATTAGAATTATTGTTTGTTATTCAAATTAAATTAGGTTTAGTGTTAATTATTACTTGTTCAGTGGTCAGTTAGGTGTTATTGGTAAGTAACATAAAATCAATAGGCTTTGGCATATATGTTCATGATTTTACCTATTATTGTCACTTCCTGATCGAGTAATTATATGAACTACAAAATTTTGCACAAATTCTTGAGGGATACAAACCGGTTATGCTTATGCTGTTTCCAGATTTCATAGTACGTTGGCTGCATCTACTCACAAATCTTATATGAAGTAGTTATGAAATTTTAAAACATACATAATTTTTTTTCATTCTACATTATGGAATGCATTTGGATGAGTATATGCCTACCAATCTCTGTAATTACTTCGGTTACAATTATAATAAATCTTTTTCGTATTGCTCGATTCAATACTACCCAATGAACATTTGGTGAGCTTTAGGTGCCGGTAAATTTGTATAACCCATCTCTAATGGTTTCCAATCTTACTCTAAGGTGTATTGATGTTTCACACAATTACCTAACAATAAAAGTAACTAAAGTGCCATAAATCAGTGATATAGATTTCTATAGCACCCCATTATATACCCTAAAGTACTGGTTACTGTAAGTCTTATAATGAGGTTGTATAAATATCACTAACACTACGTTATATAAATTTTTATTGAAAGATGTATAAATATCACTATATTGACCATTATATTACTCACGTCATTTCACGTTAATCTTTTCCTACTCTGAAAAACAAAATGATGGTGATGGAATTCATGAACAAATGGTTTTTGACTCACAAAAATTAAGTTGTCAACTTTTTCATTCAAATTGAATAAACTTCCATGTGAAAAAAAAAGAAATTCTGAATGAACTGTATTTATTTATTCCTCTACCTTATTTCTTAATAACAGATTGCCCTAAAATTGCTATCTTTATCCTACTGTCCTGACGATAAAGTAGTTACAGGATGGAAATGCATCATCTTCTTCATTAACAATAGATTCACAGTTTCATGGAATGTTTTAATAACATTCGTATGGATTTTGAAACACATTTTTGAGCGCTCGTACAACTTACACGAGAGCTATATCATTTCGTCACGATGTCTGTATTTTTCGAATTTTGAGCCGAAAATGGTCTCAATCGACTATGTTCGACTCACTGATGACGAATCCGTCGGAAAATTCGAGTCTGTCCGTCCGTCCGGCCGTCAGCACGATAACTCTCGAACGGATCAACCTAGAGACTTGAAATTTTCAGTGTAGGTTCAGATCCCGAATGCCTCGGTTAAGTTCGTTAATGTGCCAAATCCCACCAGGGGTTCCGTAAATATGGCCGTTCAAAGTTTTGTTTCCCTGATTACTCGAAAACTACAGATTCGATCGAGATGAAATTTTGCACTCAGATGGAAAATGAGGTGTTTTAGCTACATGCGAAATTTTGTCCAGATCGCATGACCAGAACCATAGGAACCATAGAAAATTGTAACTTTTGAACGGAAATGCCTAGGGACTTGAAATTTTCAGGATAGGTGTGGATCTCGAATGTCGTGATCACGTTCATCTATGAGCAACATTATACAAGGGGTTCCGTAAATACGGTCGTTTGAAATTTTGTTTTCTCGATAAATTCGAAACTTCGGATTCGATCGAGATGAAATTTTGTATTTTAATCGAGAATGATATATTGAAGCAATATTTTGTCCAGATCGCATGACCAGAACCATAGAAACCATAGAAAATTGTAACTTTTGAACGGAAAGGCCTAGGAAAGGCCTTGAAATTTTCAGGGTGGGTTTGGATCGCGAATATCGCGGTCACGTTCATCAATGAGCAAAGTTAGACTAGGGGTTCCGTAAATATGGCCGTTCAAAATATTTTTTTCCTGATAGTTTCGAAACTACCGATCGGATTGGAATGACATTATGCAGCTAGCTCAGGAATAATGTATCCAAACTACGTGCAAAATTTTGTCCAGATCGCATCACCAAGACCATAGATACCGTGGAAAATTCTAGCGAATTATCGGAAAAAAATTGATCAGCTGAAGCACCGACATGAAGTCTGGAGTTTCGCCTAAGTTTCAGAATTTTTTTGACAGCACTCAAAAATTCCTTCAATTGATATCTAAAACTGGAAAATGCGAATCTGCCTACAAGATGCATGTACGAGCGCTCAAAAGCTCCTGCCTTCACGGCAGTGCTTTTCTAAATTTTTTCTCAAATAAGAGACCTTTGATTCTACTTCATATTTACTCATAACTTTCGCTACGTAATGGACAACCGGCTTTTTTTTTGCAAAATTTTACTGAAATAAAACAGTTGTTCTTTATTTGTTCGGGTCTATCAAATTTTATTCATTGTTTTTTTGAGCGCTCGTTGTACTTACACGAGGGCTATATAATTTCGTCACGATGTCTGTATTTTTCGAATTTCGAGCCGAAAATGGTCTCAAACGACTATGTTCGACTCACTGATGACGAATCCGTCGGAAAATTCGAGTCTGTCCGTCCGTCCGTATACACGATAACTCTCGAACGTAAAGTACTAGAAACTTGAAAAAGCCGAGGTTAAGTTCGTTATTGGGTAAAATCCGCCTAAGGGTTCCGTAAATATGGCCGCTCGAAATTTTGTTTTCCTGATTACTTTGAAACTATAGATTCGATCAAGATGAAATTTTGCACTCTAATGGAAAATGAGGTGTTCAAGCTACATGCAAAATTTTGTTCAGCTCGCATCACCAGAACCATAGAAACCATAGAAAATTGTAACTTTTGAACGGAAACGCCTAGGGACTTGAAATTTTCAGGATAGGTGTGGATCTCGATTGTCTTGATCACTTTCATCTATGAGCAAAATTATACTAGGGGTTCCGTAAATATGGTCGTTAGAAATTTAGTTTTCTTGATAATTTCCAAACTACAGATTCGATCGTGACGAAATTTTGTATACTTATGGAGAATGATATATTCAAGCTACATTTCTCTAGATCGCATGACCAGAATTATAGAAACCATAGAAAATCATAACTTTCGAACGGAAATGCCTAGGGGATTGAAATTTTCAGGATAGGTGACGATCTGAAATGTGGCGTTCACGGTTATCAATGAGCAGAATTATACTAGGGGTTCCTTAAATAAGGTCGTTTGAAATTTTGTTTTCTCGATAATTTCGAAACTACGGATTCGATCGAGATAAAATTTTGTATTTCAAATGAGAATGACATATTTGAGCAACATTTTGTCCAGATCGCATGACCAGAACCATAGAAACCATAGAAAATTATAACTTCCGAAGGAAAAGGCCTAGGAACTTGAAATATTCAGGGTGGGTTTGGATCGCGAATTTCACGGTCACGTTCATCAATGAGCAAAATTAGACTCGGGGTTCCGTAAATATAGCCGTTCAAAATATTCTGTTCCTGATAATTTCGAAACTGCTGATTTGATTGGAATGAAATTTTGCACCTAGCTGAGGAATAATGTATTCAAACTACGTGCGAAATTTTGTCCAGATCGCATCACCAAGATCATAGATACCGTAGAAAATTTTAGAGAATTATCGAAAAAAAAATTGGTCACCTAAAGCACTGACTTAAAGTCTGGATTATCGCCTTAGTTTGAAAATTTATTTGATAGCTGTCAAAAATTTCCTCAATTGGTTTCCAAAATTGGAAAATGCGAATCTACCTACAAGGTACATGTACGAGCGCTCAAAAGCTCCTGCCTTCACGGCAGTGCTTTTCGTAATTTTTTTTATTTTATGTTATATTTAGCGGCTGCTTTTCTGTAAGACTGTAAGACTCCATCTTAAACATCTTTAACTGCCAAAGACATAGCTTCTTCATTAATGTGGATCTAGTTCCTTTCTTCTTGTAATTCCGCACCATTTTTGCAATTTTTCTGGAAAACAGAACCCTTTTGATACATGGGGTAAA
Organism: Aphidecta obliterata; assembly: GCA_963966015.1. Taxonomy (NCBI): domain Eukaryota; kingdom Metazoa; phylum Arthropoda; class Insecta; order Coleoptera; family Coccinellidae; genus Aphidecta; species Aphidecta obliterata. Next base: position 3,285,522 of record OZ014432.1, read on the forward strand.
TTCGTTCAGTCTGGGGCACATTAATAAGTGTACGAATGTTCCCCTGGAATACGAGTACGAATCTGCCCCGAAGGACAAAAATGAATGATTTTTACCTACACATAACTCAAAATGAAAGAAACACAAAATAGGCTCACTATTATTAATATAATCGTAGTTACTTACGATTGCGCAATAATCCCATAGAATTTGACAAGTCACTTAAGCATGAAACATCCGGAAACATCGACGTAATATTTACTTTCAGCTACGAAAACACATTTTGGCCTGTCGTGTTGCTCGCAGCGGCCGCACTAGCGGCTAACTTCGTGGACAAATAGGGATAGCTTACTTCTACCAACACATGCAAAGCCGAAATAAATAGTCTGTTCTATCAAGTTGTAGTATCGACTGTATGAAGCTTCCCCGTGTATGAATGGTGCCAATCTTCCCCTAGTCATGGTAGTGTGTTGTACGTTCCAAATATCAATTGATTATACTGGGTGGTTCAAAAGTTGTGAGTCATCGATAATATTGGCGAAAACATAAATCACCCTGTATCTCGGCTGTGGAGTTGATCAGTTGATTATTTTAATAATATGTAGGTTCTCTGGACTCTGGACTAGCCCTTTCAGACCCAAAGCCAGAAAACAAAACGCTGAGAAACGCTTCATACCCAAGTTAGCTGTACCACACAAATATCGGAACTGCCGCCTTCATCCTATCATACATCCGTACCTCAGAGCAAAAGGGTATTGAGTCACAAAATGTGAGTTTTCAAGGAGAGCGTGAACTACTCGCATTTTTTGGTTGATTTGCGTTGTGATTAAGGACTTGATACTATGTTATTTTCGTTATTTCAAGTCCAATCCTCTTTAAGGTAGACCACTAAATAGGGCGCGAAATTTAAATGAAGGTTAGCCAAAAAACCCGAAAATTGAAATTTTGGACTTAATACCCTTTTGCTCTGAGGTACGGATATAGGTTTTTTGGACTAGTCTAGGGTAGCTCTACCTCAGGTTAGCGTATGTACATTAACCAAGGAAACATCCTGTATATCAATATAAATTGTGTTCATATTTTAGATAGGCGTTCTCGCTATATGGTATCTCGCTCCCTGATGGGGAAACGGATTTGTGTTTCGTCCCACAGTGGCTGGTGGACTCACCAATAGGGCTGATCCAACAACGGTTGCCCTAGACATCTTCACAAGGAAAGTAGTACTCACCGCACGTAGTCTGAACTATATGAACAGAACCGCGGGATATAACACGGTGAGGCGTAGCCAACAACGCCATCTTCTGGACATGAGAGGAACCGCCACAATATGCATAATGAAAAATATAGTCAACAATTTTTTTTGTTCAACCATTGCCATCCATTTGCTTGAATGAAAAATCGAAGAATGTGTGCAAATTTGTATGATGTTTCCGAATGAATACTGAAGTACACACTTCAATTCTATCTGGAGGATGGCTTAATCCTAAGAAATTATATGCTCCGAGTGAAGATTCGGAATTTCTTATTAATAATGAATATTGAGAAAAGAGATTTCATTTGATCTCACAGTCATCGATAAAATTTCGAAAATTTTTCCCCTGACTCGATTACTCGTGTTCATTTTTAAAAATGCCACCAGAATGTATCCCTATTTTATTAGTGGAAAGAACTATTGAAATGCTGAATGTACTGCCAAGACTCATAATGAAGTTTGTGGAAAGTTCAGAATTAATTTCGAGTTAAATGTATGACACTACAGGAAAAACCAAGATTTATATTCAATAGAGCTCCCTTTAGGGCTTCCTCTTTTCGGTTATCTCCTCAAATTACATTCTCAATTAACTTTGAATCAAAAACCTATTAAATCCATTCCTGACTCTCCTCTTGATAACCAAGTTTTTATGTGTTGGGCTGAAAGATTATAGTCAAATCTCGATCTCAAAACTTTTCTTATTTTCCCTGGAAACTTTAGCAATTTTCCTTCATAACGAATATCGATTTGGGAGCTCTTGATAAGGTAAATATTTATTCCTTCGTGCTCTTTGTATGGGCTTCTACTTCGATTGGAGGAAGTCACGGATTTCTTTCATGTTCGAGCTGGGCTGATTTCGCGAGAATAGGAGTCAGAGTTTTCAAGGACGGAAAAGAGATCAGAGAGATTTTCAATCAGAAGTTGCCGTCAGATATTGCGAGCGTTCCGCATAAGATACAAATGTAAGCAGGAACAACGAACTGAATAACTGAAAGAAATATATGGATATCATTATTTTCCGTATCCTTCGGCCTGTTAATTTTATGAATTTCACGTCCATATTAGAAATTGTTGGAAAAATTTCAAAGAGCTTGTTATCTTTTGTTGAGCGCTCGTACTACTTACACGATGGCTATACTTATCATTTCGTCACGATGTATTTTTCGAATCTTGAGCTGAAAATGGTCTCAATCGATAAGGTTCGACTCACTGATGACGAATCCGTCGAGAAATTCGAGTCTGTCCGTCCGGCCGTACGTATACACGATAACTCTCGAACGGAACGTCCTAGAGACTTTAAATTTTCAGTGTGGGTTCAGTTTCCAAATGCCGAGGATGAGTTCGTTAATGGGCAGAATTCCACCAGTGGTTCCGTAAATATGGCCGTTCGAAATATTGTTTTTCTGGTTACTCCGAAACTACACATTCGATCGAAGAAATTTTGCAATCAGATGGAGAATAACTTATTCAAGCTACTGGCAAAACTTTGTCTAGATCGCATGATCAGAACCACATAAACCATCCCGGAAAATTTGTAGAGCCTTCTCTTATTGAAATGCTCTGGATGTGCTCAAAAATGTGAATAAATGTTTGTGTTTTACTTTTTATCTGTGAGCGAATAATCACGAACATAATTATATCAAACAATTGAAATTGACTGAGGACAATAACAGGACATACGTTATTTGACCGGAAGAGAAGCGAGGAATTAAGAGAAATGTGTGAGATTCAGGACGTATTAAGATGGGCGAGAGGTCGAAGAAGAGAATGGAGAGACCATGTGGAAAGAATGCCGGATGACAGGTTAGCTAAGATAGCAAAGAAAAAAAAACCCAATACACCTAGACCGCCTGGACGACCGCCTATAGGATGGTACGAAAGCTGGTCTTCATCATCCCAATTGCGCCTGGAAAACCATTGATGCAGACACATGTCCTAGTCCTAACGTAGGAGGAAGAAGAAGAAAAAGAATTGGAATTGATCGCAACACCTGGTGAAGAAGTTGATATCTTCCGCTGATCCGTCAAAGACTGGCCTAATTTTAGTAGTATTTTTCTTTTATTACAGGTCTAAGTGGCAAAACATATTGTTTCGTTTCTTCATCATTGTGAACTACCTCGATAATACCTTCCGTCAACCACTGTTTCAATACGGAATCATAATCGGCAAAAATTTCGTTATTGATTAATTTCTTCGACATTGTATTCAATCCCTGAACTGCTGAACTATTATTAGATATTAATTCAGGATGACCATACATCCAAGGTAACTTTATTTCATAACTATTTTCCTCACTCAATCTAATATTTTCTTTAAAATGATTCATTAGGTCTTCATATTCCTGAATACAACTTTTACTTTCGGACGGATCATGTATACCTATCGACTCTAATTTCCAAATTTCAGAAATACTGCAACAATACATTGTCACGCAATTTGAATTATTATATTCTCTTAAGATACAGTCCGATACAGTCCAGCCTAAATGAGTTTCTATTTCTACTATACTTTGAGAAGAAGTTACAATATTAACTGTTAACAAGTGACCAAAATGATCAGCCCCGACTAATATTTCTACTTCAGGAGTGCCTAGTCCTTGATCACTTATGAAAATATTCTTTTCCTCTAATTCTTTTGCAATAATACTATCTGTTAACCTAGGTATATAGTTACATATTTTATCATGAAACATTTAATGCATGCAGTCAGAATATGAATCTTTCAGACTTGAATTGTAACTTTATGAATATTATGCTTTGTACTTTTTGTCTTTTGACCACCAAACAGTATATAATAAACTATTTCACTACTAACTGGTTTCTTGAAATATATGATTTCTGAGAACCAGAATCAAACAGTAATCTAACAATCTTAAACTTTTTCTGTTAACTAATTTTTACAAATATCGTCTGTAAAAAGATTGAGTGCTCATGCAACTACTCAAGGCAACTAGTTGTTTTTGCTTGCTTGGTATCAGATTCATCACTTTTTGAGCGCTCGTACTACTTACACGAGGGCTAGGTATATCATTTCGTCAAGATGTCTTTTTTTTTTCGAATGGTCTCAATCGACTATGTTCCACTCACTGATGACGAATCCGTCGGAAAATTCGAGTCGGTCCGTCCGGCCATTCGGCCGTAAGCACGATAACTCTCGAACAGAACAACGGAATTTTCAGTGTGGGTTCAGTTCCCGAATGCCTCGGTTAAGTTCGTTAATGGGCCAAATCCCACCAGGGGTTCCGTAAATATGGCCGTTCAAAGTTTTGTTCCACTGATTACTTGAAAACTAAAGATTCGATCGAAATTAAATTTTGCACTCAAATGGAGAATGAGATGTTCAAGCTACATGTGAAATTTTGTCCAGATCACATGACCAGAACCATAGAAACCATAAAAAATTGTAACTTTTGAACGGAAACGCCTAGGGACATGAAATTTTCAGGATAGGTGTGGATCTCGAATGTCGTGATCACGTTCATCTATGAGCAAAATTATACTAGGGGTTCCGTAAATACGGTCGTTTGAAATTTTGGTTTCTCGATAATTTTGAAACTACGGATTCGATCGAGATGAAATTTTGTATTTTAATCGAAATGGATATATTAAAACAATATTTTGTCCAGATCGCATAACCAGAACCATAGGAACCATAGAAAATTGTAACTTTTGAACGGAAAGGCCTGGGAACTTGAAATTTTCAGGGTGGGTTTGGATCGCAAATATCGCGGCCACGTTCATCAATGAGCAAAATTAGACTTGGGGTTCCGTAAATATGGCTGTTCAAAATATTTTTTTCCTGATAATTTCAAAACTAATGATTGGATTGTAATGAAATTTTGCACCTAGCTTAGGAATAATGTATTCAAACTACGTGTCAGATTTTGTCCAGATCTCACCACCAAGACCATAGATACCGTAGAAAATTCTAGCGAATTATCAAAAAAAAAATTGGTCACCTAAAGCACTGACATGAAGTTTGGAGTTTCGCCTAAGTTTCAGAATTTTTGTGACAGCTGTCGAAAATTCCTTCAATTGATTTCTAAAACTGGGAAATGCGAATCTACCTACAAGGTGCATGTACGAGCGCTCAAAAGCTCCTGCCTTCACGGCAGTGCTTTTCGTAATTTTTTTTAAGTAGGACAAACTAAAGCAAACCAAACATTTGATGAAAACCCTACAAACTTTTACTCAATGACCTGGTTTCAAACAAGCAAGACAACAACTTTTCTTTTTAATAATCCCTATACTTTTATCAATACTCAACGTAAGTGCAGCATTGCAGTTCTGAGAAAGGTGGCTGTCTCTTTCACAGACTATACCAATTTCTTCCTATCTGTGACAATTGGGATGCCGCAGTGCAAATTTCTTCCTAGCTTACCTTTCAATTTGAAACCTTCAGTCCAGACACAAAGCCCACCTTTGCTATGGCAATTTTTCTTCACTGATGTCCTCGGATCTTAGGAACTCCATCAAATTATCTAGATTTCTTGTACTTTGATTACTCGACACATTCCTTTCCCATGCTCTCAAAACTTCTGGCGGAATGGATGATTCAACCAAAGGACATAAAAGATGAGTAGAATTGTTTGAAGCCACTTCCAGTACTTCTAGATCTTTAAGGCTGGATTCTAATTTGTTAACTAAGTCTGCAAGTGGTCTCCCTTTTTCAATACTTAATATTAGATCAATAATATTCCCCATGTATGCATCGTACTGGTCGTTGGCAAATCTTGTCTTCAATTCATTTAAGGCTAACTTATAATTTCTTCCAGTTAGTGGAAATTTTGACACTACTTCAAATGCTTCGCTATGTTCAGTCATGCTTTGAATTAAATATTGGGATTTGTCAACATCTTCCGTCTCTGGGTCTTCGTCGACTCTTTTAAATTGTTCCCAGAATGGAAGCCATTCTTTCACACTTCCACTGAACTTCATTAATTTAATTTCAGGCAATTTGTAGCGTTTTTTGTTCAAATTGTCCTCAGAATTTGTCACAGAGCTACCATGTGTTCCTTGAGTGTTGAACATATCCAAACGCGTACGACATTCTAATATTTGCTTTCTGTAGGTTTCCACTGTTTGATATTCATTCTCTAGTCTGTCACTCTCTACTTTTTCCTGACCATAAATGTTTTCACTAACTTCCTTATCGAGTTCAAAAAATTATGCTACTTTGTCTTCCAAGATATTATATTTACTAGGTATTTGTGCCTTATTCTTGCTTTTCAAAGCTTCTTCAAAAATATTCATAGCTTTGGTAACGCCAGCTCGCAGGTGCCCTCTCTTCGTAATAAGATATTCCATTGTTGACGAAAAATTTTCCTTCAGTATTCACAATGGGTCCTGTCACGGTCGCCAGATGAAGAAGTTGGGCCTTTTATATTGGAATTACTCAGATATGTATCGAATAAAACAGTCTTGCAGCGAAAGCACTCTTATTCATTCGAAATCAACATCACTACATTACTTGTCAGGTTATGTTGTTTGTTCATTCTTGATGAACAAGCCACCCCCCCGTCTAGCAGCCCCTCTAGAACGTGATGGCTATGGTCTGGGCTCAGCAACGGAGGCCATGTACCCAATCTCAGTGTAATCTTCGTCGTTGTATTCTCGGGGTCCTGGAAAACTGCAGGAGTCTCGGTAAAACCAATCCCCAAAAATAGTTTATCACAGTCACATGTAGAACACAAATTACGAATTTTCTGAAGCAATCTCCAAACTTTTTGAACAATTAGTACTATACACACTTTAATTTAAATCTCCGTCGGTGTTTTATATAATATTTTAAATTTTTTAAATGCTTTGACGCCTCCAAACTGGGACGTGAGGAAATGTACGTCATCTCACCGTAACAACCATTTTGGAACCCACAGTCAGGTCATATTCTAAATCTTATGCTATCTCATAGAATACAAGGAACAGAAATGTCAACTTTAACCATAGAATACAGAAATACGATCTTCTTCCAACATCTGGAGCTACGAAAGTAAATTTTTGCAGTAATTCGATTCAACATAAACCATGACAACCTCTTTTGAATCTTGATACAAAGGTAATTATGATGGTGCTGCTCCAGATAATACAATTCGAGGAAGACATTCCATTTCTAATTACATTTTCTATTCGATTTTCCCCTGAAGAACGATAAATCATTCTCCCCTTTTGCTCGGTTTGGGGGGGTATCCGAGGGTGGCTCCATCTCCCGGAAAAGACACTGGCATGCACGATTACTTCTTTTCCGCAAATATATTCCATAGAGAATTCGATGAATTCCATGGGGCGATTGGTCTTAGGGGTACGCTTCAATCAGAAGCCACGCTTGGGGATTGCAGGTTTATTGGTCTTATCATCGGGTCGGATTAGGTTTCTAGAAATGGGAGACATGCATGATTCGAGGGTAGAAGTATGTTCGGGGGGTTCATTGCTATAAATATTGAGGATTTTATCTTCTTCGCTGTCTCGTACTGTCTTGATGACGGCAGCTCAGAGAACAAGCTCGGTGAATAGGGGACGAAGTTATCCAGGGTTTTATCGTCATTTCCGATTTCCCAGAAGAAAGATGAATTCGCTGTTGCTCTGGATATGGTTTTATTGCGGTATAATCTTTATTTTTTGAGGTATTCTTGAACATTATAACGAATTCGGTTAACTAGAGAATGATTAATTCAATATCTCGAGGGGCTAATGTCATGAATATCTTTCAAAGAACATCAGCAATCAATTCAGGAAGGTATTATTATTTTGCGTCCTTACGTGACCTTTTTGCTCACTCGATGTCATATTTCATAAAAAGTCGATACTCATTAGATAATAAGTTTTTCACAATCATCTGGAACAACCCACGGACGAACGGCAATACTATTATGATCAAGGAAACAATAATTCACCATGAACTTCCAAAATTCCATCAAAACCATTTACAATCAACTACCATACCACAATAAGAATAGGTACTATCTGAATGGGATCATGATTTAATATTTGAAATGGAGCAGTATTTCACGAGGATGTTATATTCACGGTCCTAATGATCAGTCTCAGTGAATTTTATTTGATGAATCTCTGATAAGATGCTTACGTGAAACACCCTGTATCACAGACTGATCAAAGGGACTGAAGACAACATCGACGTTAAGTACTTCTTCATTCCAAATATCCAGATTTAGTTCAGAAATCGAGAACTACTATAACAATGGGCAAAATGAGAGCGATAACAAATATCTATGTACCAAAAAACCTAAGAACATATGTATATAACAAATCAAAAGTATCGACTACAATCATTTTTAGCGATAATAGGTACGTGTGTTCTCAAGGGTAAGGTTTTTTTTGATAGGTGCTAGAACTCATCAAAATAAGTCATTATACCAAAAATCGTTTATATAAAATATTCACCAAGGCCGAGTATTCCGAAATCAAAGTTACCCGATAATCTCAGTATAGATATCCATATAGTGTAGAATTATCAGCAGTCCGTTTCCAGTATATGGGAAATCAGCTATTATGCATATGATTTTTGTAAGTTTCCGATCTCAAATCCAGTGATTTCTCCCTTTGGGGTCATTTGTTGTTTAGTTCAGTATGTTGAGGATAATAGTGCGAAATGTTTGTGACATTATTCCGTGAGAAAGCTGATGTGATATTTGCTGCACGTTGCTGCATGTTGCCGAATGTTACATGCAGCAACTATAACATCATTACGTCAAGCAAGATTTTGTGCACATAAAACCAATAGTTACCATTTCGAACAATTTCTGTTAACAATTAGGATCAATTTTTTTTATAAGATCATTACAATCAGTAATTTTTCCTCTGCTCAGTTTGAACTTCAAGGATTATACCGTTCAGGAAAAAACTCCTAATGAAAGTTGAAAGAGGATATAAAAATTTGCGATAAAATTAATTGCTTTATTTACTTGCTGGAATTCATGTGGCACCGTAATTCATGACAGATCTTCTAAGAAGGAGATAACACGATCCAGAGTGGTCTTAAGATCTTTATGCTCAAGATTTTCAGCACTTTTTTCAAATTGAATATTTTATATGAACAACTTCCGGCGGAATAATCTCTTTTGATGAGTTCTAGCACCTGTCAAAAAATGAGCCTCACCTTGAAATACACCCTGTTCATTACTTTAGCGTTGGATTTGTGTTTTTGAGCGCTCGTTCTACTAACACGAGGGCTATATCCGAAGCTATATAATTTCGTCACGATGTCTGTTTTTGACAAATTTTGAGCCGAAAATGGTCTCAATCGATAGAGTTAGACTCACTGATGACGAATATGTCGGAAAATTCAAGTCAGTCCGTCTGTCCGTCCGTAAGCACGATAACTCTCGAACGGAACAACCTAGAGACTTGAAATTTTCAGTGTGGGTTCAGTTCCCAAATGCCTCAGTTAAGTTCGTTAATGGGCAGAATTCTACCAAGGGTTCCGTGAAAATGGCCGTTCCAAATTTTGTGCTTTTGATTTCCCCGATACTAAAGATTCGGTCGAGATGAAATTTTGCACTCGAAAGGAGAATGACGTGTTCAAGCTACATGCGAACATGTTTCCAGATCGCATGACCAAAACCATAAAAAATCATAATAGGGGCTTGAAATTTTCGGGATAGGTTGGTTCTCGAATATCGCGGTCACTTTTATCAATGAGCAAAATTAGACTAGGGTTTCTGTAAATATGGTCTTTTGAAATTTAGTTTTCTTGATAATTTTGAAACTATGGACTCGATCGTGACGGAGTTTTGTATTTTAATTGAGAATAACATATTCAAGGTACATTTTTTCCAGATCGTATGACCAGAAACATAGAAGCCATAGAAAATTGTAACTTTCGAACGGAAAAGCCTAGAGATTAGAAATTTTCAGGGTAGGTTTGAGTCGCGAATGTCGTGGTCACGTTCATCGACGAGCAAAATTAGACTAGGGGTCAAACACGTGCAAAATTTTGTCCAGTTCGCATTACCAAAGCCATAGATACCGTAGAAAATTCTAGCGAATAATCGAAACAAAAATTGGTCACCTAAAGCACTGACGTGAAGTCTGGAGTTGCACCTCAGTTTGAAAATTTTTTGGACAGCTGCGAAAAATTTTTTCAATTTGTTTCTTGAAAATACGAATCTACCTAAAAGGAGGACGGCAGTGCTTTTTATATTTGTTTTGCTATATTCAACGGAAAGGTGAATCTTTTCGCAGGACATTTGATTTCAGCCACCCATCCATAGGCCAACGAAACGTAGGACACAATCGACTCGCGTAGGATTGAGACCTGTCGATCTTGTCTCGAAGTGGCTTGTCTCTTCCCATAAAATGGCTGTAAATTCAGCAAACATCGTAAGCGCGCGCTTTTACAAGCTAATTTGTATGGTTAAGCTTATTGAGATGTCACAGCGTGAAGAAGCTCGTCACCAAATAACTAGAACTGCTGCACTGGACCAGAGGCTTGTGTATCTTCAACCAGCTATTCCGTACTACCAGTATGTAGGCACAATCCACGCCGTGAGGCAGCTTAGGCTCGATATTATACGAACCCAGCAGGTGAGCGAGACTTGCCACAGACCAGGCCTGTCATGTCTCGCGCCGTCGAATTCCTACTTCACTTTAATCTCTCAGCTACTAGAAACATCAATTTTCCAAAAGTTGAATCAAAACGGAAAATATTCTGCCTTTTCATGAGGTGTTTTTTTATGACAAAAAATAAGGCAGTAGGTGATGGAAATCTCTCGATTTGGGTCCAGCTAGAAGACCTTAGTTTATGGTTTCCATTTCTCGCATTCCTCCCGGGAGGCACTGTATATGGTTGTGAAGAAATACCCCTCCCAAAAAAAACTATATCAAGTTTCATAAATTTTCTGTTTCTGACTTGAATGTACCGGGCTATTGTTTATATTTAACTCAATAGCTATCTCAGTTAATAATAAATATGGAGTTTTTTTTTATGGAAATTCAGAATTCAGTAGGTACTAGGAAATGCAAAAACGCATCGTTAACCCAAAAATTTGATGTAAACTGGTATTTTTTGAATGGAACACCCTGTATTTTATTTTCCTAATCATTGGAGTTTTTTCTTCTGATTTCAAGTATATATACTTTATGTCACTTTCCGAAAAATATGGATGTTTTCGTCTGAATCTTAGGCAGCTGTAGAACGCCACACAACAAAAAATATTACAATATGTGGATTGGCAGAAACGGAATGATTTTCTGGCTTCCTTACATTCCCGACATCACCCCATTGGATACTTTCTTGGGGATATTCAAAATCTAAAGTTTATATGGACCGTTCTCAAAATATTGGATATATTCGAATCAGAATAAAGGAAGGAATTGATAATCTCAACAACCAACCTGATCAAGAAGAACCCTCGAAAACTCAATAAAAAGATATTGATTTTGTGTAAGTAAATGGGGGCCATTTGAACACTCAATTTGAATTTTTGTTAATGAATTAATGAAACAAATATCAGTTGTTATATTATCCACGGCTACTTTGATATAAAAAAAAATCGCAGAAGTATCACGTGGCGTTCTACAGCTGCCTCAAATTTAGACGAAAATCTATATTTTTCGAAAACTGACAAAGATAACCACAATGAAGTATATTATTTGAAATCAGAAGAAAGAGCTCCACCGATTAGGAAGTTCCATTTAAAGAATATCAGTTTACATAAATTTTTTAGGAACGATGGTTTTTTGCATTTTTTAGTACTGAATTCTGAATGCCCATCCAAAATACTTCATGCTTGCCCATTTGAACGTTTTTGTAGGACCAATATATTCTGAGGTAGCTATTGAGTAGAATATAAACAATCACCCTGTACGTTCCAAGGCGCACATCAAGTTTCGCTGTGCCACTCCGTATGAACTTTCTCCATTTCCATGCATTGGGTGTTTTATTTCTGCAGTCCAGTAGTATCGAAATATCCTTTTTCGGATTATAAGAAAAGGCTCCTGATACACTAAACCTGAAATTACATAATCTAATCATAGAAATATATTATCTTGCTCGAGTTGGTATTCGCAATGATTATATAACGAATAACATTTTTCATTTTTCATTAATTATTGATAGAATTGAAGGTACAATTATTATAATAAATATTTGATGTATTGTCGCTTTGATAATTTGTAGTGTCGGTACTGCTGGTAACGCTCGAAGTCGATGGATTATGTATGTTTCTGATTTTTTTTAAATAATTTTTCCAAGGTGTTCCTCATTAAAATTCAAATGCGATTTCAGAGATTCAGATGATGAGTTCCCTGTTATTTTAGTAACTTCTTTTGAGTTTATCCCCGAGTCTGCGGAGGAGCGATTTGAATGGTTTGTTATTTTTCTTGTTTTCATATCTTATTCCGATACTTTTGGCTGCTGTACGTGTCCATTTACTCAATTGATCCACACTTACAGGGCAATTTTTGCACCAGTTTCTTTTTTTTTTGCCAGTCAATATTGGGTGTTGAGAAGATATACGATTTGTTGTGATACTTTTTGAATTGAATTTTGAATTGTCTCCGACAAGTAAAGGATAATATTCGTTACATGATGAATTGTTCGGACTTTCATCAATACCAGACACGACATGATAATGAAAAAAAATGGATATGCATACCACGGCATAGCAATAGCATCTCCCCAACAAGCTGAAATCGTTGGATGCTAAAACTTTCGAAAACAAATTAGGTTTTCATTCAAAGTCATATCAATGACTTTATTTCACTAAGGAGTTTCTTTCTGGCCCATCAAGCTGATCTGTTGGTGTCTATATCTATTCTTGTATTGTTGTTGTTTTGCATTCCAGTATTCATGAATTCATGATCATGTTTTTCTTATATTCATGTTCTCTCTGTTCCTTATATTTACTTGTCCTATACATTTTTCAATAGAATTGAATTTAATTGAGTCGAATTGATTTCAGCAAAGGTTTAGTGTAAACGTTTGGGGTGCGATATTCAACAATGAGTCCAAGCCAGTACATGCTATGATCGGTTGAATGCAGTTTTGTGAGTATACAAAAAGGTTTGGAGCACAACCTTTATGACTTCATTGATGATCTTGTGATCAACCTTCCTGGAAACATGTGGTATCACCACGATAGTGCACTACCACATAGAGGAAGACAAGTTGTAGCTCGGATGAGGATCCCCCAAATGAATGGATAGGCCAAGGGGGGCCGATACCATGGCCAACTCGTTTGCCAAATCCCAATCCTTCAGATATTTATTTATGGGGACATATAAAGCAGCTTGTCTATCATGTTGAAATCACATCTCATCAACAATTACTTGACAGGATCCAAGATCCGGAAAACCAAATATAAAGCGAACCAAATCTAATCCGCCGAATAACGGCATCTTCAGTTCATTGATGTGAGAGTTGCATTCAAGCCAAAGTAAGACATTTTCGAATTTTTTCAATATGAAGATGTTTTTTGAGCGCTCTTACTACTTACACGAAAGCTATATCATTTCGTCACGATGTCTTTAGTTTTCGAATTTTGAGCCGAAAATGGTCTCAATCGACAAGGTTCGACTCACTGATGACGAATCCGTCGGAAAATTTGAGTCTGTCCGTCCGTCCGTCCGTATACACGATAACTCTCGAACGAGAGGTCCTAGAAACTTGAAATTTTCAGGATAGGTTCGAATCTCGAATGCCGCGGTTAAGTTCGTTATTGGGCAAAATTCGCCGAGGGGTTCCGTAAATATGGCCCCTCGAAATTTTGTTTTTCTGATTACTTCGAAACTGCTGATTCGATCGAGATGAAATATTACACTCTAATGGAAAATGAGGTGTTCAAGCTACATTCATAATTTTGTCCAGCTCGCATCACCAGAACCATAGAAATCATAGAAAATTTTAACTTTGGAACGGAAACGCCTAGGGACTCGAAATTTTTAGGATAGGTGAAGATCTCGATTGTCGTGATCACTTTCATCTATGAGCAAAATTATACTAGGGGTTCCGTAAATATGGTCTTTTGAAATTTAGTTTTTTTGATAATTTCAAAACTGCAGATTCGATCGTGACGAAATTTTGTATACTAATGGAGAATGATATATTCAAGCTACATTTCTCTAGATCGCATGACCAGAACCATAGAAAACATAGAAAATCATAACTTTCGAACAGAAAGGCCTAGGTACTTGAAATTTTCAGGATAGGTGTAGATCTGAAATGTAGCGTTCACATTTATCAATGAGCAGAATTATACTAGAAGTTCCGTAAATACGGTCGTTTGAAATTTTGTTTTCTCGATAATTTCGAAACTAAGGATTCGATCGAGATAAAAGTTTGTATTTTAAACGAGAATGATATATTGAAGCACCATTTTTCCCAGATCGCATGACCAGAACCATAGAAATCATAGAAAATTATAACTTCCGAAGGGAAAGGCCTAGAAACTTGAAATTTTCAGGGTGGGTTTGGATCGCGAATTTCACGGTCACGTTCATCAATGAGCAAAATTAAACTAGGGGTTCCGTACATATGGCCGTTCAAAATATTATTTTCCTGATAATTTCGAAACTACGGATTTGATTGTAATGAAATTTTGCACCTAGCTGAGGAATAATGTATTCAAACTACGTGCGAAATTTTGTCCAGATCGCATCACCAAGACCATAGCTACCGAAGAAAATTCCAGCGAATCATCGAAAAAAAATTGGTCAGCTGAAGCACTGACAAAGTCTGGAGTTTCGTCTAAGTTTGAGAATTTTTTGACAGCTGTCGAAAATTTCTGCAATTGATTTCTAAAACTGGAAAATGCGAATCTTCCTACAAGGTGGATGTACGAGCGCTCAAAATCTCTTCACGGCAGTGCTTTTCGTAATTTTCATTTCCATTTATCATTATGATTTCAACATGAATATATATTTGTTCAAATGCTTTCATCTTCTAAAAACAGACGATTCGTCCTATGTTGCGAGAAAAAAACATTCACAATAGGCGAAGCTATAATCTGTCAAAATTTGTCATACAGCTTGTAGAACACCCCGTATAATCAATGTTATTTGTTTCTCTTCATGTATTTGAATATCTCTAAATATAACATGAAGTATTCGTGAAGGTGAATTTTCAAAACGCAAATAGTCATTACTCACTAGGTATCCGATGTTTAACATAAAATCCCCTCGACCCCTTCACCCCATCCCCCCCCATTACTTTCGTTCATCTCAATTCCGATGGTTAACCGGCAAGAATCCGATGAAAAACCACCGATCCAATACCTTCAACACATCCCGCCCGTTCATCAAATCAACGACTCCGACCTCACATAAAATCTCGATTCGGTTCACCTTATAATCCGCCTATAAATATTCAGGCAAACGGAAAAAAGAGGCACGAAATAAATCGCTAGCGTTCAGCTTCATTTCCCGACCACGTAGGATGCCGTAAGCAGTTTTTCTCAGCCGGGAAGCGGGCGACTCATTGTTCCCAATTTGAATTCGGTTAAATGAAAGGGGGACAAAAACACTTTCGGCCGCGAAAACGAAAATTTCCCGGATCAGGGGCGGTACGAGGTTTTGTGTCGCCCGAATGGAGACTTCAAGATGGCCAACGAGATACTTTTTATACGTAATGGAATGTTTGATGTTTTCCATATGAATCAGACGTTCTTTCTATTAGTTTAGGGAGATATGTATATAATCTGTGGTGCAGATACATATATACGACCTACTTAATTGATGGCATTTGGCGTATTTTTTATGGGCATTCAGAGTTCAGTGCTAGGAAATGCAAAGAAGCATCGTAAACCTATAAATTTTATGTAAACTCTTATTTTTTGAATGGAACACTCAGTATTTTATTTTCCTAATCGGTAGAGCTCTTTCTTCTGTTTTCATATGTTTATAATTTATTGAGGATATCTTTGTCAGTTTTCGAAAAATATAGATTGTTTCGTCTTAATCTAAGGCAGCTGTAGAACGCCACAAACAACAAAAAATTTGAATATGTGGATTGGCAGAAACTGACCCATTCTCTCGCCTGCTAACATTCCCGACTCAACTCCATTGGATACTTTCTTATGGGGATATTCAAAATCTGAAGTTTATATGGACCGTTCTCAAGATATTGATGAAATTCAATTCAGAATAGAGGAAGGAATTGATAATCTCAACAACCAACCAGAAATATTGAGGAGAACCTTCGAAAACTAAATATGAAGATATCGATTGTGTGCAGAAGAAATGCGGGCTATTTTGATAAAAATGAGTCGCTGCACGGTTGTGTGGCGTTCTACAGCTGCCTTAGATTCAGACGAAATAATTTATATTTTTCGAAAACTGATAAAGATAACCTCAATAAAATATATACAGGGTGTTTCATTGGTAAATGTACATACGTTAACCTGAGGTAGAGCTACCCAAGACGGGTCCAAAAAACCTATATGTGATAGGTCTAATTAACTTCATAGCCGAGATATATGATTTATGTATTCATCAATATTTTCAATTGCTTATAACTTTTGAACTATCCAGTATAATCGATTGATATGTGGAACGTAAAACACACTTCCATGGGTGAATCGAAATCATCTTCGAATCGATCAGAAAATCCAGGTCCGTATCAGAAAAATTTGGCCCTTTTCGCAGGCTGAGGTTCAACACCCTGTATGAAGGAATATTGGAATTTTATTAAAATATTCGGAAAGAGCAGAAAATTTTCAATGGGCACCAGTAGATTTCAGTGTCCCGCACGACGTTTGACCCATCAAAATTTTTGTCTGAAGATTTAATTCGATAGTAAAATTTCACTCACTTCTCAATAATGTCGTACATTGAAATTATTTTCGAAAGATTGTCTGTTGGACTGATGGAATATTTGTATTTTTTTCATATTCTGATGAGTAATTTCAAGAATTTTTCAGAAAATTATTGATTTTGAATAATTTATTCAAAATGATCAATGGTGAAAAAATAACTAAACAAATGAGTAAACAAGACTGCATGTGGATTTTATTTAGCCCATCGATGCAAATGCCTCAAATTGAAGACTCCATCCCTCGGAAATATGGCTCTTCATAGTCTTCATGGGCGGAAGAAAATCCACACATAGTCAGACTCATGAAATCCCAAATTTTCAATTAATGTATGGTGTGGAGTTTATAATGATCGATTGATTTGGCCTCACATTCTGACAAGAGGTCTTACTGGTGATATTTATTTGGATTTCCTTCGAAATCATCTGCCTGTAATACTCGACGGTACGAACATTGCAAGAATGTATTTCCATGATGGGGCTCCCTCCATTTTAGAGCTTTTGTAAGGAACTTTCTGGACCAGAACTTTCCGAATATGTGGATAGGCAGAGGTGGACCGCATGCATGGCCCCCTAGATCACCAGATTTCAATCCTATCGATTATTTCGTTCAGGGTTATTTGAAATCTTCAGTATATGCGTCTGAGATTGAAAGTGAGGATATTCTCCTACAACGAATCGAAGTTGCCTGCAATAAGATCCGTAGTGATCCAGACATGATCAAAAAGGCTATAAGAAGTAATTTGAAAAGAGCAAGATTGTACATCGAGCAAAGCAGTGGCACTTTTGAGCAACTTTTATGATTTCTTTCAAATGTTTCACTGTTTACTCATTTGTTTATTTATTGACTGACTGTTGATCATTTTACATGACTCAATCAAAATCCATATTGTTCTGATAAATTCTTGAAATTATTCATTAGAATATGAAAAAAAATACAAATATTTCATCAGTCCACCCGGAATTTTTCGAATTCAATCTCAATGTATGACATTATTCTGAAGTAAGTGAAATTTCACTATCGAATTGAATCTTCAGCCAAAATGTTTGTAGGGTCAAACTACGTGCGGGACACTGAAATCTACTGATCCCCATCGAAAATTTTCTACTTTTTCCGAATATTCTAATCAGATTCCAATATTCCTTCATACAGAGGGTTGAATCTCAGCTTGCGAAAAGTGCCAAATTTTTCTGATACGGACCTGGATTTTCTGATCAATTCAAAGATGAATTGATGCACCCATGGAAGTGTGTTTAACGTTTCAAGTATCAATCGGTTATACTGGATGGTTCAAAAGTTATAAGCAATTGAAAATATTGATGAATACATAAATCACCCTGTATCTCGGCTATGAAGTTGATTAGACCTATCACATATAGGTTTTTTGGACTCGTCTAGGCTAGCTCTACCTCAGGTTAACGTATGTACAGTTACTAATGAAACACCCTGTATAGTTGAAATCAGAAGAAAGAGCTCTACCGATTAGGAAGATAGTTATAGTTAGGAAGGGGGTTACGTTCCACTGCGACCTCAAGGTCTATTGTGCCGATAAGATAAAAAACGTTTAAAAAATACCAAATAACATGAAATTTTCAGGTTTAAGATGCTTTTCTGCATTTCCTAGTAGGTACTGAATTCTGAATGCTCATAAAAAAATTGGAATAGCACTGCCGTGAAGTCAGGAGCTTTTGAACGCTCGTTCATCCACCTTGTAGGTAGATTCGCAATTTCCATTTTAATAAACCAATCGAAAACATTTTGGATAGCTGTCAAAAAAATTTTCGAACTTAGGCGAAGCTCAATGCTTCACGTCCGTGCTTTAGGTGACCAATTTTTGTTTCGATAATTCGCTTATATTTTCTACGTTATCTAAGGTCTTGGTGATGCGATCTGGACAAAATTTCACACGTAGTTTGAAGACATTATTCTCATCAATGTGGAAAATTCCATTTCAATCCAAACGGTAGTTTCGAAATAATCTGGAAAAAAATATTTCGAACGGTTATATTCACGGAACTCCTAGTCTAGTTTTGCTCATCGACAAACATGACCGCGACATTCGCGATCCAAACCTACCCTAGGCCTTTCCGTTCGAAAGTTATAATTTTCTATGGTTTCTATGATCATGCGATCTGGACAAATGTAGCTTGAATATATCAATTCCCCATTAAAATACAAAGTTTCGTCACGATCAAATTCGTAGTTTTTAAATCATCAAGAAAACCATATTTACGTAACCCCTATTCTAGTTTTGCTCATTGATGAATGTGTCCGTGACATTAGAGATCTAAACCTACCCTCCGTTCGAATGTTATAATTGTCTATGGTTCTGGTCGATTGATCTGGACAAAATTCTTCATGTAGCTTGAAATCGTCATTCTCCATTCGATCGCAAAATTTCATCTCTATCGAATCTGTAGTTTCTAAGTTATCTGAAGAACAACATTTCGAACGGCCATATTTACGGAAACCCTGGTGGAGTTCTGCCCATCAACAAACTTAACCGCGGCATTTGGGAACTGAACCGACACTGAAAATTTCAACTCTCTAGGTTGTTCGAGAGTTACCGTGCTTATGGACAGACTCGAATTTTCCGACGGATTCGTCATCAGTGAGTCGAACCTTGTCGATTGAGATCATTTCAAATTTCAAATTCGAAAAATACAGACATCGTGACGAAATGATATAGCTCTCGTGTAAGAAGTACGAACGCTCAAATACGTCACATTTGCCCATTTGAACGTCTTTTTAGGACCAATATTAGCAGAGATAGCTATTGAATAAAATATAAACAATCACCCTGTACATTTATAAGGCTCCGGTAAAATGAGATGTCGGAATTTAGCTCTTAAGCTGTTCCATGTGAAAAGGAAATTGAGTTTTTCTGATATATCAATATAATTCGGTGATCCCATGTTTTGAAGATATTTATCTCTATCATCATGACAATGAATACTGAACGCTCTGCTCTACCTTTTTCCAAAATTTGTTCAGTGACGTGTATAACAAAGAGATTCTCAACTTACCTAATTAAAACAAAAAGTACCATTATATATGAAAATAGATTTTTCTTCCGAAATTACGTAATATCTGGTTACGGTTACTTAACTCTTATTGAGGTGAGTATATAGAGTTCAAAACTGATATTGTTCAGGGAGTGTCCCTTACTTTGTAATCAAGTAATATTACCCGCAGTTCCCATAGAGGGAAAATACAAGACTACAGTCCATCTGTTCTGGCATACATTTAAATGAATTCAATTTTCGAATAGGCGAAGCGCACTTCAAGATGGAGTCCTTCTCCTCTTACCGGCCATCTTTTCCGGAAGTTGCTGCCTGCTTAGTTGGTAAATTATGCAGAGGGTCTGCGGAGCGGATACAAAATGCAACGAATCGCCGATGGACATGATTCTACTGTGAATCCCTAGTTTAGTGGATCTTGAGTGAGGGTTACGAAAATTTATGTGAAAGAGACGATAAAAATCAGCATGGAATTGCTACATCGCAGTGAAAACGTTGCAAAATCCTTTCAAATTTCGAACTTCTGAAGTACATTTGAACGATTCATTTTCAGATCGACTTATTCGGAGGGAAATGAAGACCTTTATCATGATATCATGTTATATAATGAAGTCCTGGCTTCAGATATTTTGTGGAATATCGCCCATATAGTGCAAATGAGATTGAATTGATAAGGTTTTTAGAAATTGCACACGTTCTGCCTTTAGACATTTTATATTATAGGTTTAGTTGCCATGTTTTTCATTCATTTCAAAACCCTCGATATACAGGTTTTCAAGCAATATGGAAGCAGAAAGTTTTTTCGAAAAGGTTGAACATAGATCCTATGATGTTTTCAATGATATCATTAATTATCTGGGTTGGGAACGTGTTATTATATTGAGCGTTGAAGGAATAAGATATAAAGAATGAACTTTTCAAAGTAGGGCTTAGAATTTATCACATGAACATTTCTATTTTATGTTCCTTCAACCAAAATAAAAACAAATATTATATTACCTATATCTTCTTCGAATCTTAGCAGCAATTAAATGGATAACTTTACTTCATCCTTGTTTTCAAATAATCACGAAAGCATAAAAAATGTGAAAGTTATGATGATTCGATAAAAAGGGGTAATTTGAAATGGTCGTTCATGATTCGGAAACAGAAAAAATACGATATGGGATTTTCTTTTTTTTCTGTTTCTCGAAAAAAGAGATCTACTTTCTTCTTTCAGTAGTTGAGAAAAAAAGGTGATAAATACGTGGCTTTTCGAATTTTGAAATGAGACGAATAATGTTTGAGCTAACAGTTTGCATTTGCCAGTTAGGGGATCCAGTTTAGTTCTATGTACGCTATTTTACTGAGTCCACACGCCTCCTCCGACACCTGAACACTAATTGTTTATCTTACATATCTGCCACTAGTCAAATACGCAATATTGATTAAAAAAAATGTTCATTATAAGTATGTCATTCAATTCTCATTAATTCAAAAAGTCGGGATCACAAAGTGATATTGAATATCTATGGAAAACTCAATATTCTTTTCAGAAGTAAGTTGAATTTCCAAATAACCCTTTTTATCGTTACCACATATGTAGATAAAAAATTTCAGCAGGACATGGCAAAATTTTCAAAAAAGATTCTTTGGTAATCTTTCAATGAAACGATCCTCACGACATTTCATATAACTTTCGTGTAGTTATATTACAATTAACTACATAGTTTCAATTCGATCGAATTAGTATTTTTCAAAATATTGAGAAAAAATATATTTAGATGGCTCTTGCTACGGAAGTACGGAACCCTTCGGCGGATTTTGCGCAGTAACGGAATCACCCGGCACATTCAGACATCGAAACATGAAAATTTCATAACTCTGTGCCTTGCATTTCGCAATTTTTTGTGCTTATGTCCGGACGAATGGACGGACAGAATAAAATTTTACCACAAATTCTTCATCTCTCAGTCCAATCTAATCGCTCAAGATTATTTTTGGTTTAAAATTCTAAATTTACAGATATTTAGGCAGAATGAAAAAACTTTTGTTCATAAGACCGAGCGGATAAAGGTTCCTTTGTCGATTTTATCTGAGTTTCACTTTTTCCCTGAAGAGTCCCTACATCGTTCCTACATCATAAACAAAATGAGTAAAAATAAATTATAAAAATTACGAAAAGCACTGCCGTGAAGGCAGGAGCTTTTGAGCGCTCGTACATGCACCTTGAAGGTGGATTCGCATTTTCCAGTCCTAAAATCTAATAGGAGGAATTTTTGAAAGCTGTCAAAAAAAATTTCAAACTAAGGCGAAATTCCAGACTTCAAGTCAGTGCTTTAGGTGACCAATTTTTTTTTTCGATTATTCCCCAAAATTTTCTACGGTATCTATGGTCTTGGTGATGCGATCTGGACAAAATTTCGCACGTAGTTTGAATACATTATTCCTCAGCTAGGTGCGAAATTTCATTCCAATCAAATCTTTAGTTTCGAAATTATCAGGAAAAGAATATTTTGAACGGCCATATTTACGGAACCCCTAGTCTAATTTTGCTCATTGATGAACGTGACCGTGAAATTCGCGATCCAAACCCACCCTGAAAATTTCAAGTTCCTAGGCCTTTCCCTTCGGAAGTTATAATTTTCTATGGTTTCTATGGTTCTGGTCATGCGATCTGAACAAAATGTTGCTTTAATATATCATTCTCGTTTAAAATACAAAATTTTATCTCGATCGAATCCGTAGTTTCGAAATAATCAGGAAAACAAAATTTCAAATGACCGTATTTACGGAACCCCTAGTATAATTCTGCTCATTGATGAACGTGAACGCCACATTTCAGATCTACACCTATTCTGAAAATTTCAAGTCCCTAGGCCTTTCCGTTCGAAAGTTATGATTTTCTATGATTTCTATGGTTCTGGTCATGCGGTCTAGAGAAATGTAGCTTGAATATATCATTCTCCATTAGTATACAGAATTTCGTCACGATCGAATCTGTAGTTTGAAATTTATCAAGAAAACTAAATTTCAAACGATCATATTTACGGAATCCCTAGTATAATTTTGCTCATAGATAACAGTGATCACGACAATCGATATCCACACCTATCCTGAAAATTTCAAGTACCTAAGCGTTTCCGTTCAAAAGTTACAATTTTCTATGGGTTCTATGGTTCTGGTGATGCGAGCTTAACAAAATTCTGCATGTAGCTTGAACACCTCATTTTCTATTAGAGTGCAAAATTTCATCTCGATCGAATCTGTAGTTTCAAAGTAATCAGGAAAACAAAGTTTCGAGCGGCCATATTTACGGAACCCCTTGACGAATTTTGCCTAATAACGAACTCAACCGCGGCATTCAAGATTCGAACCTACCCTGAAAATTTCAAGTTTCTAGGACATTCTGTTCGAGAGTTATCGTGTATACGGCCGGACGGACGGCCGGACGGACGGACAGACTCGAATTTTTCGACGGATTCGTCATCAGTGAGTCGAACATAGTCGTTTGGGACCATTTTCGGCTCAAAATTCGAAAAATACAGACATCGTGACGAAATGATATAGCCCTCGTGTAAGTAGTACGAGCGCTCAAAAAGCACTGCCGTGAAGTCGGGAGCTTTTGGGCGCATAATTACGGAACCCCTAGTTTAATTTTTCTAATTGATAAACCTGACCGCGAAATTCCCGATCCAGACCTACCCTCAAAATTTCAAGACCCTAAGCCTTTCCGTTCGAAAGTTATACTTTTCTATGGTTCTGGTCATCCGATCTGGACAAAATGTAGCTCTAATATATCAATCTCCATTGAAATATAAAATTTCGTCAGGATCGAATCCGTAGTTTTGAAATGATCAAGAAAACTAATTTCAAACAACAATATTCACGGAACCCCTAGTCTGATTTTGCTCATTGATGAACGTGACCGCGACATTGGAGATCCACACCTATCCTAAAAATTTCAAGTCCCTAGGCCTTTTTGCTCGAAAGTTATGAGTATCTATAGTTCTGGTCATGCGATCTGGAAAAATGAAGCTCGAATATATAATTCTCCATTAAAATACAGAATTTCGTAACGATCGAATCCGTAGTTTTGAAATTATCAAGAAAATTAATTTCAAATCTTCGAGCGCTTCGGATATGCGCTTTTTGGTACGGACTTCTATTCTTGTAGCTATGCGGACTTCATCTCCTGCATCGTGACAAACTACTGTCCTTTCATGGGTCATTTCAGTTTTGCGAAGAGGAAACATTCGCAGGGAGGCAAGTCGGTTGAATGCGGTGGCTGATGATCCCGTTGTTGTTATGGTCCAGAAACTCGCGCACAAGAAATGTTGTGTGTGCTGGCGCATTATCGCGGTGTAACATTTATTACTGGTTCTTCCATAATTCCGTGCGTATTTTCGCACTGCTTCACGCAAACAGGGCATAACTTCGAAGTAAAATTCCATATTTACCTTACGATATTTTAGCAAGAACACAAAATGCAACACGCCATTGTAATCAAAGAAAGCAAAACCGCCAATTTGGATCGCCGTTGCCGTCATCCAACAATTTCTGAGCGATGATCATGCGATGGTTCTTTTGGTTGAAAGTCAGTCATTTCGGAACAAACTTCGCTGCCCCGAGTTTCACCACTAGAACACCCGAATTCGAATAAAATGTATGGCATGAGCCAACCCTTATACCGACATCCTCAACAACTTCTTGAAAAAATCGTTTATAGTCCTGTACTACCCTCCGTGAAAAATATTGTCATAGAGGAGCAACATGGCTTCTTTCCTGGGCGATCTCTAGAAACTAATCTTCCTTCATTTTCGGAGCATGTAATAGAACAGATAGACGCCCAGGGTCAGTTAGACACGATATACACAGATTTTAGTGAAGCATTTGATAAGATCAATCATGAGAAATTATTGAGAAGACTTGCGGATGTTGGCTTACTCGACTCATTGGTAGAATGGTGTAAATCCTATTTAACAGGAAGGACTGGCTTTGTTGCGATGGGTGGCCACAGATCTGAAAATTTCTACTTTACATCAGGCGTTCCCCAGGGTAGCCATCTGGGTCCTTATTTATATTAACAATATCAAGGGTTGCTTCCGACACTGTAGGATACTTCTTTACGCGGACGACTTGAAGATCTATCGGGTCGTTCGATCGGTGGGTGACTGTCACAGAGTTCAAGAGGACCTTGATAGATTAGTCCAATATTGTGAACTGAATGATATATTTCTGAATCCGTTTTTATATTTAATTAACTAAGAAAATTCAAAAAATTATATACGAATTCAAAATTGGAAACGAAAAGTTGAAATACGTTAGTGAAATCGTTGACTTGGGTATGACGCTTGATGAAAAATGGTCATTTCGACCACACATCGAAATATGATAAGCGCGTCAAATAAAATGGCTGGATTTATTAACAGAAGTTGCAAAGAATTCAGAGATCCTAGATTCTCCACTGGCTTGTACTACGCGTTTATTCAGCTGTCTTTCGCATCCGTTATCTGGAATACCATTTACGAAGTTCACATAAAAAGAGTCCAGAGAATTCAAAATAAATTCCTAAGATTTTTAGCTTTCAAAACTCATACCATCATAGAAAATAGAGATTATAACCCTATAAGAAAAAAATTTAACATGTTAGCTTTGAAGGATAGTAGGACGGTGCAGGAACTTTGTATTCTCCATAAAATCATAAACTCTGGATTTTATTCACCTTTTCTCCTTAATAAAATCAATTTGCACGTACCGGGAAGAGATCTGCGAGATAGAACTCTCTTCGACGTCATATTTCGTAGGACGAATTCGGCACAGCACTCTCCGATGCGGCGCCTTCAGGCTACTCAAAACAGTCTTGAATTAAATAGTGACATAGACATTATCTCGGATGGTTTTGCAAGATTCAAGAAACTCTTAAAACACTTCTTCATGTCGGGTTAGTGGATTTTTTTTTTCTTTCATTTCGACGAGTTGTTTCTGTACCTATCATACTATTAAGTGGATACTATGTTGGTAAATTTTTACTGTTTGTATCCTAAATGGGCAATAAACAAATGAACTTCTCTACTAATGATTCGACCATTCCACTCAACAATGTACCTTCTTCAGTGCTTCAACGTTTTGGTCGGTGAACGTGCTGGGGAGTCCAGGGCGGGCATCTTCGCTGCCTTCTGTACCAACCACAAACACTTTATTTTTCTCAAATTAGACTCGCCAAAAAATGCCATATGCAACATTTCAGGTACGTCGGCGTCGAAGGGCTTAATTTTTTCTTCGCACAAAATTAAATACAGATTCTCTAGCCATTTTTCGGACTGCAAAAAATCGCTATTCACACCAAAACATATCAAACCTTCATTTCTGTCGAAAACAAACTAAAAATGAAAAATGGCTGATAATGTGAACTGGGTTAGGAAGATATATAGCAAGCAATAAAGGAAAAATTCCAGAAAAGAATGCATGTGGTCGAAATGTTTAAAGTCACCTTTGTTTCTACAAAATTCGTATTCTTTTTCTATCAGCTCCTATATTGAAAATTCGATAAAATCTAATATTCTATATTTGATAATAAAAAAATTAATAACAATTAAATAGAAGGGAAATAATGAATTCTTAACGAACAGAAATACACGACTAATTAATATCTGACAAATCCGAGAAGAATGCTTGTCGACCCCATTTAGCCGTAATCCCCCTCGAAAATGATTTCTTCCCGTTACAATAACTAATAAATGTGGATTTTGTTCAGGGGTAACCACAGGGAATTTGGACCCTCTATTGTGTCTCCTGTCAATAACAACCTTCGTGTAAAATTGGGAAAGGCTATGCTATTCAATATTATATGTTGCAGTGGTCGTCTGATATTGATTGACAGGTTGCCTGTATGCCACCATGTGTAATCCCGAACAATAGTTTCTACTATTTCTGACTGATCCGTTGACAAGATGTAATTTTCATGTTGAATATCGTAATTATGGAAATTTTTACTGGCTCTTAGGCCGCCTCCGAATGCATAGGTACAATCTTTTTTGAGCACTCGTACACAAGGGCTATATCTTTTCGTCTCGATGACTGTATTTTTCGAATTTTGAGCCGAAAATGGTCTCAATCGACGGAGTTCGACTCACTGATGACGAATCCGTCGAAAAATTCGTTCCGGCCGTCCGTCCGTATAAACGATAACTCTCGAACGGAACAACCTAAAAACTTGAAATTTTCAGGGTAGGTTCGAATCTCGAAATTGAGTTCGTTATTGGGCAAAATTCGTCCAGAGGTTCAATCTAAAGAATTCAATTTTCACTTTGAATGGCACACTTGTTATAATCGAGTAGCGAACAAACGAATTAATATTTCAGGTAATTTTTTTGAAATCCGGTCCTGGTTTTAGTCTCTTAGCACCTCATCGGCGCCCCTGTGGCGGCTATCTATAAACAGGGTGTTTTTTTGACCAGCAATAGAACTCATCAAAATGAGTCGATATACCAAAAATCGTTCATATAAAATATTCACCAGAGCCGAGTATTTCGAAATCAAAGTTACACGCAAATATGAAAATTTCCTAGCACGGATCTGCATAGGTTTCGTATTGATATTTAAATGTTCAGATATAAAGCTGTGTCAGGTCAGTATACGGGAATACATTCATATGATGCGATGGGATGGGATGACTAAATTTCCCGATCTTTACCCCTGTTTCTTTAGGGTCATTTGAAAATATTACTGTATAAGTGACGAATCGAAAATACGCTAGTCAAGAGTTTGTGTACATTAAACAAATGGTGACAATTTCAACAAATATCTGTAAACAATTTGGATCAATTTTATCGGTCAGTTTGTGAACCTTTTCAATCAGTATTTTTTTATCTCCATAAATTAATGCCGAGAAAACAAACATCCCTTGCATATGGCTCCTAACAGAGAGATTAACCCAGAGAGGGATTAAGAAATTGCAATGAATATATTCTAATTCTTCTTGAAATAATTTATTTACAGTTCACTAATACTAATTTATTTACACCACTCAATAATTCATCTACACGCTATTTAGTCCTATACTGTACTGAACACGTTTTGGTCCGATGTCGATTCATATACTGGGAGGGAACTGTCGCGATGTCTCTAGAAGCCGTTCGAAACGTCCCGCAGTCTCTAGAATCTTCGGGGTCCCTTCTGTCGGTTCTAGAAATCTCGGCAGTTGCGACAGGTCCCGCTTAAGTTCGTTACATTATTGATGCCCAAGATTTTTTTCAAATTGAATATTTTATATGATCAACTTCGGACGGAATGATCTCTCTTGATGAGTTCTAGCACCTGGCAAAAAAAGCCTCACCTTAAAAAATACCCTGTATATCACCGCAGTCGAGCATTGTGCAATGATAGGGATAGGATAGCGATCGAGTATCGACGCTATGAACGCGTAAAATTGCATTTGTAACTTTGACTTGACTGAAAACAGTCAATGAAGGAAAAATCAAGAAGGCCAAGCACGCTTCGAAATCTCTATCACTATAGAATTGTATATTGTGTGAGCACATACATACATACGAAATTTAATTCTTTTATTATTTTTATATTTCTCGCGGGCGCTCCCCTGTAACTTCGCGCCCCTAGGCACGTGCCTACTTTGCCTTACGGATAATCCGCCACTGCTCGTGATAATATTTCTCATCTTCCGCTGAAATTTCGAATTTTATAACTTTCTGTTCAACTACTTCATATTCTGAAACCTCAGCACCCACTTAGTGTTGTAACACGCTGCGTAAAGAAGTAATTGAAAGTATGCTCATTCGAGGCTTGAATTCTTTCGAAACTACATTTCAACTAAGGGACAAATGGCCTATACCCTCTTGAAACATGTAATCAATGAATGAACTTGCTTAAAAAAAAATATTGACTTGTATTTCTCAGGAAATTCGCTAGATATCGCTTTCTTCACACGTTGAATAATTTTATTACTTGAATTCAAGGAACGATATTATTTGCCTCCAAAGATAGCTGTCAAATTAAAAGTTTCCCCAATTTTCATTCGAAATTCGAACTATCTCATCAATTGTGAGTATTTTCGATTCAGAGAAGTTACACAACATCTGAATGACATCTATCCAAATAGATGGATAGGGAATGGTGGCCCTGTAACATATGGCCCCCAAGGTCCCCAGATCTAACTCGTATGGATTATTTTCTGTGGGTTTATCTGAAAGAAAATGTATATGCCGTTGAAATAACTTTACGAGGCCATTTGAGGCAGAGAATAGAAGAAGCTTGCACAGAATTAAAACGAAATCCCAATATGATGGAAAGGGCAATAAATATCCCCATTTTGGGAGCTTGGAAATGTATCGATATGGGAGGAATCCATCTCGAACATCCCTTATGATACTACCCTTTTAAATTTGTATTGTGAAATTAAATAAATAGGTTTCAAGTTTCATGAAAAGAATGAAGAATATTAATATCTAGTTATTTGTGTTGTGAAACGAATACACTTTCGGAATTCATTGTCCGATAGGTTTACTTGTTAAATTATAACGCTCTTAAGCTTTGAAGTTCAGAAATTCAGCAAAAGACAAGAAATATTATCACGAGAGGACTAAATCAGCGCCGCATTTCAGGAAAATTACATAAAATATGCAATCGTTCGATCGCTACTCGCTTGAAACTTGTAACAAGTGTGCCATTCAAAGTGAATATTGAATTCCATAGATTGGATTATGTATTTTCTTATGGCGAAAACGGCATTTCACTAAGTGAAGTAAAAATTATAGATTTTAGGGCTTGAAAGATAAAACACGATAATCTGAGCCCTAAAACTATTGTTATTCCGTGAGCCATTCGAAAGGAATTCTTGAAGTGAACAAACCTATGATTTGATCAAAATCGGACCTCAGATGCCAAAGATATGGCCATCGTAAATTCAGGCCGAAATCCATAAATCACCCTGTATCTCCTAAACTAATAGCGATACAAAACAAGCAGATTTTCTGAAAGGCCTGGATAACCAGCATTCGCCACTAGGCTATGGCCAACCACTCATGAGGCACCCTGTATATGTCTTTTGGGATTTTCTATGGGTATGTACAGTAAACCAAATAATAAATTTCAATTGGATTCTCCATACTATACGAGTATATGTAGTATAGGTATATACTTCAAAATATCTCAGGGGTTTCATAATCCGTTTCGAATGCTCGGACCTCTAAATCTCGAATTTGTGACAATAATACAAATCCAATTCGTTCCGTCAATCCAAATGCCGTACCAATTGTTAATACCCCGAAATGTCTGCCGAAAGGGCACCTGACAGATTGCGGTTGGTCGAAGAAAACGGCCTCTTTGAAAACATAATACCGCCATTCAAATGGCGAATTGATTGACGTGCCCGAGTGTCAGTTCTTCTCTTCTCCGACACCCAGGCTGCAAGATAGTATTATCCCCTTCTGGATTTTATTCCCAGGTGTTAATTGGTAAAGGAATTCGGCGGGAAACATGTAAATCGCTCTGATGCAGGGGTGACATTGTGGAAGCTTTTTTTCCCTTCATGACGACATTGTCGCTGCAGTTGACGTGAAAAAAGAAGGTAATTGGATTTACTCGAGTTAACTTTTCCACGATGAAGTAACTTGTCAAGGGCAGGGATTTTTATTGATGTTGAAATATCTTCGTGGGGTGAGGATTTCCTATGACATAGGGACGGATATGACGATGAATGTGAAGTTAATCGTATTTCTTCAGTGTTCTCTGCTTTATGTTTAAATTTGCCGATTTCTTTAAGATATATTTTTTCTCAATTTTCACGAATCAATCGGCCAGTTAATTCGAAGAACAGAACAACAATCTTCATAGAGAATGACGACAGCATCTGAAGGAAAGGAGCCAGAAAAAACTTTGCTTCTGAGGGAGGGCAACAA
The DNA here is from genome assembly GCA_963966015.1 of Aphidecta obliterata. Classification (NCBI taxonomy): domain Eukaryota; kingdom Metazoa; phylum Arthropoda; class Insecta; order Coleoptera; family Coccinellidae; genus Aphidecta; species Aphidecta obliterata. The sequence continues at coordinate 3,316,431 of OZ014432.1, forward strand.
AAAAAAAAAAAATTTAGAAAAGCACTGCCGTGAAGGCAGGAGCTTTTGAGCGCTCGTACATGCACCTTGTAGGTAGATTCGCATTTTCCAGTTTTAGAAACCAATTGAAGGAATTTTTGACAGCTGTCAAAAAAATTCTGAAACTTAGGCGAAACTCCAGACTTCATGTCGCTGCTTCAGCTGATCAATTTTGTTTCGATAATTCGCTAGAATTTTCTACGGTATCTATGGTCTTGGTGATGCGGTCTGGACAACATTTTGCACGTACTTTGAATACATTATTCCTCAGCTAGATGCATAATTTCATTCCAATCCGATCAGTAGTTCCGAAACTATCTGGAAAAAAAAATTTTGAACGGCCATATTTACGGAACCCCTAGTCTCATTTTGCTTATTGATGAACGTGACCGCGATATTCGCGATCCAAACCCACCCTGAAAATTTCCTAGGCCTTTCCGTTCAAAAGTTACAATTTTCTATGGTTTCTATGGTTCTGGTCATGCGATCTGGACAAAATATTGCTTCAATATATCATTCTCGATTAAAATACAAAATTTCATCTCGATCGAATCCGAAGTTTCGAATTTATCGAGAAAACAAAATTTCAAACGACCGTATTTACGGAACCCCTTGTATAATGTTGCTCATAGATGAACGTGATCACGACATTCGAGATCCACACCTATCCTGAAAATTTCAAGTCCCTAGGCATTTCCGTTCAAAAGTTACAATTTTCTATGGTTTCTATGGTTCTGGTCATGCGATCTAGACATAATTACGCATGTAGCTAAAGCACCTCATTTTCCATCTGAGTGCAAAATTTCATCTCGATCGAATCTGTTGTTTTCAAGTAATCAGGGAAACAAAAATTTGAACAGCCATATTTACGGAACCCCTGGTGGAATTTGGCCCATTAACGAACTTAACCGAGGCATTCGGGATCTGAACCTACACTGAAAATTTCAAGTCTCTAGGTTGATCCGTTCGAGAGTTATCGTGCTTACGGCCGGCCGGACGGACGGCCGGACGGACGGACAGACTCGAATTTTCCGACGGATTCGTCATCAGTGAGTCGAACATAGTCGATTGAGACCATTTTCGGCTCAAAATTCGAAAAATACAGACATCGTGACGAAATGATATAGCCCTCGTGTAAGTAGTACGAGCGCTCAAAAAGGGGGAAATGTGGAAACGGTTCAACAATGGTCTGATTCAGGAATGCAAATATGATATCCGATTGATCTCAAAAATCAAATGAGCTATATATGCATTATACGTTAAGTATACTGCGTGTTTCCAAAGATGGGTTCTTTTTGAGTGAGGTAGAACTGGCCAAAATAAACTATTTCACCAAAAATCGCCTGGTTAAAACTCCGAAGATGACGAAGTTCTGATCTGTTTCCGCGCATAGGTAAATTTGCATAATTTCGAAGATTTTCTCCCGATACGAGAACAATTAGCACTTCGATTCCCGAGAAGTTGTCAGTTGTTCGTTTTTTTTTTCTTTTCGTGAATTTATTGGAAAACGTCGAATATACTGAGTAATATGATTTTTTTTTTAATCATTCTGGTTTATGATTTATAGTGATATGCCACAGTAGGTTTCTTTTTCCTGAACCATCAGAAAAACTTGGTGTATCGTGAAGGATAGGTGAATAATGTACAATTATTGTGACACCGCATTTAAAGTGCTTGTGAATTTATTTGGGAAAGAATTATAAAAAGCACTGCCGTGAAGGCAGGAGCTTTTGAGCGCTCGTTCACGCACCTTGTAGGTAGATTCGCATTTTCCAGTTTTAGAAATCAATTGAAGGAATTTTCGACAGCTGTCAAAAAAATTCTGAAACTTGGGCGAAACTCCAGATTTCATGTCAGTGCTTCAGCTGATCAATTTTTTTTCGATAATTCGCTAGAATTTTCTACGGTATCTATGGTCTTGGGATGCGATCTGGACAAAATTTTGCTCGTAGTTTGAATACATTATTCCTCAGCTAGGTGCATAATTTCATTCCAATCCGATCAGAGACCAATTGAAGAAATTTATGACAGCTGTCAAAAAATAAATTGCAAACTGAAGCGAAACTCCAAACTTCACGACAGTGCTAAGTGACCAATTTTGTTTTCGATGATTCGCTAGAATTTTCTACGGAATCTATGGTATGGTGGTGCAATCTGGAACAAATTCCGCGCGTAGTTTTGAACGGCCATATTTACGGAACCACTGATCTAATTTTGCTCATTGATATAAGTGACCGCGACATTAGAGATCCACACCTATCCTGAGAATTTCGAGGCCCTAGGCCTTTCCGTTCGAAAGTTATAATTTTTTAGGTTTCTATGGTTCTGGTCATGCGATCTGATGAAATGAACCATTCTCCATTCGAATACAAAATTTCGCCACTATCGAATTTGTAGTTTTGAAATGATCAAGAAAACTAAATTTCAAACGATCATATTTACGGAACCCTTGGTCTGATTTTGCTCATTGATGAACGTGACCACGAAATTCTAGATCCACACCTATCCTGAAAATGTCAAGTCCCTAGGCCTTTACGTTCAAAAGTTATAACTTTCTTTGGTTTCTATGGTTCTGGTCATGCGATCAGGACAAAATGTAGCTTGAATATTTTATTCTCCATTGAATACAAAATTTCGTCACGATAAAATCCGTAGTTTTGCAATTATCAAGTTATTATTTACGGAACCCCTAGTCTGATTTTGTTCATTTATAAACGTGACCGCGACATTCGAGATCCACACCTATCCTGTAAATTTCCCTAGGCCTTTCCGTTCAAAAATTATAATTTTCTATGGTTCTGGTTATGCGATCTGGACAAAATTTTTCATGATTCATTTGAACACGTCATTCTCCATCTGAGTGCAAAATTCCATTTCGATGGAATTTGTAGTTTCGAAGAAATCAGGAAGAAAAAATTTTGAATGGCCATTTTTATGGAAACCCTGGTCGAATTTCGCCAAATAACGAACTTAGCCGCGGCACTCGAGATTCGAACCTATTCTGAAAATTTCAAGTTTCTTGGTCGTTTCGTTCGAGAGTTATCGTGTATACGTCATTAGTGAGTAAAAACTTGTTGCTTCGTTGCTTGAGCTCATTGTGGCTCAAAATTCTAAAAATACAGACATCGTGACGAAATGATATAGCCCTCGTGTAAGTAGGACGAGCGCTCAAAAAGTGATATTGTTGTTGCCGCATGTAATCATTCATTATTACCTAGGGCAAGCCTATGTACACATCAAACTTATGGAAACTTTCGCGAATTATTTTATTGGTGAGGTTTTCAACTTTGTAGTTTTCAATTTTTTTTTACGGTTGTTTCCAAAGTTCATTTTTTTTTCTGTTATTGGCAAAAACGCGTCACACACGATCTAGGGCCCTGTAATAGTATATCAACTATCGAGAACGGAAAGGACATTTTACCGATCGAAGACAATAGTTTAGAGGAGCGCAGCGACGACTCCAATTATTGTCTGAGATCGGTAGTACTTAACGTTCGAGATACTTATAGCATTTTTTGCACGATAGACACACTTTTTGCTCAAACTACAAAATAATTATTCAAAAAATTAAAATAGTCATTCGTGGCTTTAATGTCGGTGCTTTGTAGGAATATAATAGAAGGCGTTGTCTTGGTGATGAAAGCTTATTGATTGTAGATTGTCAAAGTGACAATAATTTACTGAATTTACTTCAAAAATGAGCGATATCGAATCTTCTGAAGAAAACGAAATTCAAAAAGCCTGTGAAATCGGCTGTTCTGCAGTTATTCCCGAGAAAGCGAAACTTCGTTACGAGGTTACATACAAGACTTTCAAGAAATAGATTCAGGGAAAGGGCAGCCAATTCAATGAAAAAGTATTGCTTGCTTATTTCGTTCGACAAATTGAAAACCTAAGATCACCTGGAAGTTTTTGGGCTGAATATTACATGTCAAAAAGCACAATATTCGATATCGATATATTTAAGTTCGCACTCTCATAGAAAGGAAAAACTGTTGGTTACAAACCCAAAAAATCTGCCGTTTTCTCTAGAGATGAAATGAATAGATTCTCGAAAGAAGCATCGGATGATACGTTTTCAATTATTAAGGTGTGCTTTCTTTTATTCATATACGAGTGCTTTATAAACTTACTTTGTCCTTTTAGGTGGGTATAATATTGGGTATATCAGGGGCGTGTAGAAGAGAGAAGTTGTACAATATGAGCGTGAGGGACATAGAAGATCTGCTATATTCAGATATTTGGATTCAGATTCTCTGCTGAATGTTTACTCGAATTGCGAAAGGTTTCGGAACATCTGCTTTAATGACCCGAAGCTCAGGATTATTCTGAAATCGAGAATAACTGAACTCCGGAGAGAGAAGCGGAATAGAATTCTGAATCCTACTTTTGGTGTGAAAGTTACTCGAGATGTCGAGTTATCTGCATCAGCGTTCCATGGAAATAATGAGGCAGATAAAAAGATTGTACAGACAAGCATGAAGAAGATGCTTACCTTGACTAATCGGAAATCCAGAAGTTCACACTCGAGAGGAATTACTAATACAAATCATCGTTTGATGAGGATATAATTTATAAGATCGGGCAAAAACCAACATTAAGTCATCGATCGAGATAATGATATCAATTACCTGGAAATATATAGAAAATATTTCAGCCTGCGTCCACAAAATGCGAAGAGCGAGCATTTATTTTTGAGATATTATAACGGAAAATGCAGAAATCAAGTAATGTACAATTGGAAGTTGGAAATTGCAACCTTTTTGAATTTAGAAACTCCTAATGCCTATACTGGCCACTCTTTTAGGCGCACGTCGGCCACATTTTCAGCTAATGAAGGAGTAGATGTAATAGGACTAAAAAGACACGGTGGATAGCGGTCCTCGACTGTTGCTGAAAGTTACGTTGAGGATTTGAATACTGTGCTAGGAAGATTTTGATGCAAGATAGAATTTGTATCACATTTCAATTTTATGCAATCAGTTCCAAATATTCTCGAGAATGGCACTAGACGGTAGACTACAGACGAGACATAGTGAACAGTGAACTCCGAACAATTTTTTTTTTCAAACGTACAGAAACAACGTCATACTTCGACTGACAGGATCATTGAAAAGTTCTACTCTTCCTCCGCCGTAGGGAAATGTGTTGCTATGTCAACGATGAATTACATTTCCGTACGCCGAAGGGAAAAGTGTCGCTATGTATCGATGAATTAGTTACTACGAACAATTATTATACTTCATGTCCGTCAAAATCAAGATTATTTTTGCACGACAATCGTAACCAGGCAAATTTTGCATTGATCACTCAATTATAAGGATCGTAAATATAAGTCTAATCTAAAGCTGGATCTCCAGATTTCAACATATTCCATTCGGAGGAAAAGTGACTTTTCATGGCTCTCCTTCAATTACCCAGGCTCGCCATGAAAAGTGACACTTTTCCTCCTAATGAAATAATATACTATCATTCGATCTCCAGATTCCTCGAAACGTTCAATGCGAAAATTCCCGCAGAGTGAATTTTTTTTTTTTCGCCGATTTCTGATTTTTACTTCACTCAGTTAACATTATCTCTGCAGGGTAATATCGACACCACATAGGGGAAGATTGGCACCATTCGTACACTTTTTGAAATATGATTTTTCTAAATTTGGATAGCGTACGAGATCTACATTGATCGAAGAACCCGTCACTAGAACCGTGCACTATCATTTTTTCCTCATAGGTACGTGAGGCAAACGTTGCCGCATCAGCACGTGTAATGACACGTTGGTTTATTTTTTGCCGCTGATCGATTGCGGCATCCCTCCGTATCCCGTTTCTATCAGGCACAATGTCCTACGTGAGCACCATCCGAATTTTCGGCCCGCAATACTAAGACATCGATCATTGCAATAAAAATTTTATTATGCGGCCATCCATGTCTCTTCGCCAGTCTGTTTATTGCGTCTGGTATCAACCGCGAACGCGGATGTTCCTTGTGCCTGTATTGAAACTGCGAGAGTGCTTTTTTTTTGAGGAATTTCACACGTACGTGATGGAAACGCAGCTGACATCGCGAAAAAATATGCAGCTTTAGGATGTTGAAGAATTCGAAGAAGATAGGGGAATGAGAATGAGGATGTTACGTGAGTCGGGACTTGTGAATAGAATTTATTAGGGTACTTTAGTTGTATTTCCTCAACATCAATCTCTGATAGCGATATATTCCTACGAAACCAGCACAATGGAAATCATGAAAAATGTGATAAAAAAAGAAAAGTTGAAGGAGTCCATTTTTGTGACAGTAACAATATTTATTGCATTTTGTACTTACCTTCTATTCGATACTCGTGTTAATAAGTTGCGAGAGTCCACTGAATATTATCACGAATGAGACTGATAATCGATGTTGTTACAAAAAATATTGTAGTAAAATAACGAAAAAAAATTATGGAAGGCATGCTATCGCCATACATGTAATCAAAGAATGAAAAAATCAAAGCATATGGTGTATTGCTGGATACCTTTTTGAAAATTATTTCAATCTTTCGAGAGGTCTTTCCTCGTCAAGTCAACAATTGGTGAGATATAAGATTCTAAAGTCTTCAAGATAGAGGAACTCAAAAAACACTTTCAATGAATATTGCGTTGAATAAGATTTGTTGAGTAGTTTTTGAGATATGAAACATTTTACACGCTGTTATTACGGAACATTTCACTGTGCGTGGTCTGACACATGCTTGGCCACTATTTCGCGCGCTTGATTCTATGAACAAGACCGTTTTCATGCTACCCAGGTCTCTGAATATTTTCTTTCGATAATTCAAGAAAAACCGATATGTTAAAATTGAAGGTTGTTGAATGTAACATAACGCACGAAGATTCATGTGAAATTTTATGGGGATCGCATCACTAGAAGATTAAAAAAAAGTCTTTCTCAAATTTTTTGTGAATATGGACGAGATGAATGAAATGAGTTACGTAGAAGTTCAGATTTTCAACTGTTTGACGTGAAAATAAAATTGAAAATTTTTTATCTGGCGTTGATCTTGATATTCTGTGATTCCTCTCCTTGAAGTTTATAAAAGTGAAATTAAATTTATTTGTCACATTGACGTTTGCGGTTCGTTTCATTACATGTATCACAGAAAGCACATAAATAATTTCTCTATGATATCTAATTGGTTCTATAGCCTCGCTACAGTGTCACCTCATGACAACTGATCATAGATTAGTAACGGATGACTGCTCAGGCGATTAATTGAAAGAAGCGCGCAAAATCTCTCCACTTCACGTCGGCGCTCTTCAAATTTTCTCATATTGTTTCAGGTCTGGAAGTTCGGTTCATAAAGTTTGCCTTTGGGGTCAACAGAACTGTATCAGCCCCGTCAGATACCTATACAGGGTGTTTCATGAGTGGTTGGTCATAACTTACTGGTGAACGCAGGTCATCCAGGCTTTTCAGAAAAAATGCTTGTTTTGTATCCTAAGGCTATTAGTTTAGGAGATACAGGATATATGGATTTTGGCCTTAATTTACGATAGCCATAACTTTGAAATCTGTGGTCCGATTGTGATCACATTCTATAGTTTTGTTCACTTCTGAAAAACCTTTCGAATGGCTCACGAAATATCAATATTTTCAGGGCAATACTCAGAATATCGTGGTTAATCTTTCAAGTCTTAAAATATATATTTATCACCTCACTTAGAGAAATGTCTTTATTCCCGTAAAAAAACACATTATTCAATCTGAGGAATTCAATTTTTGTTATGAACTTTGAACAACCTTGTTGGAAGCGAGTAGCGATCGAACGAATTCGTATTATTTTTCTTTTTTTTGAAATGCTGTTCTGATTTTAGTCCTTTCTTGATATGATTTTTTGTCACTTGCTGAAATTTTGAATTTAATAACGTTCTGTTCAACTTTTTTGTTTTTAAACCCTTATTATATACCTCTATCTCGATTCCTAAGAAAGATACAAGCTGATGAAATTGACCAAAAAAAATTATTTCTTTGCAATAACTTCCATAAAAATGAAAATCTGTTTGAATACAACCATTTTTATGGAAGTTATTGCAAAGAATTTATTTTTTTTGGTGAATTTCATCAGCTTGTATCGCGGAATTTGAGATTCGAACCTACCCTGAAAATTTCAAGTTTCTAGGACATTCCGTTCGAGAGTTATCGTGTAGACGGCCGGATGGACAGACTCAAATTTTTCGAGGGATTCGTCATCAGTGAGTCGAACTTAGTCGTTTGAGACCATTTTCGGCTCAAAATTCGAAAAATACAGACATCGTGACGAAATGATATAGCCCTCGTGTAAGTAGTACGAGCGCTCAAAAAAGTTTAAGTTTTTCCAATGATTTACTTCATGAGTTATAACGCTCTCGAGCGTTGAGTCTCAAAATCTCAGCAAAAGTCAAGAAATCATATCGAGAAAGAACTAAAATCAGGACCGCATTTCAAAAAAAAATCACAAGAAATATGAATTGGTCCGATCGCTACTCGCTCGTAACAAGTGTGCGATTCAAAGTGAAAATCGAATTCCGTAGATTGAATTACGTATTTTTTATGGCAATAACGACGTTCCTCTGTGAGTGATAATAATAATATAGATTTTGAGGCTTGAAAGATAAACCACGATATTCTGAGTACTACCCTTAAAATATTGATATTTCGTAAGCCATTCGAGAGGGCTTTCTGAAGTGAACCAACTCATGAAATTTGATCAAAATCGGACCTTAGATTCCAAAGTTGTGGCTAGGTATCGTAAATTCAGGCCGAAATCCATAAATCACCCTGTATTTCCTGAACTAATAGCCTTAGGATACAAAACAAGCAATTTTTCTGAAAGTTCTTGATAACCTGCATTATCTACTAGGCTATGGCCAACCACTCATGAAACACCCTGTACAACAACTATCTATACATACACTATTATAAGAATTCTCAGGAAACGACTTCGGTTCTCGCCAGAACCACATTAGGGGAATAGAGCAGCTGTTCAATGAGATTCCTCGAGTTTTTGGCAAGAAAATCATTCCCATTGATAGCCTTGTGGTAAGGTGTCATTGTGCCGAATCCACGAATTTTTGGTTTCCAAAAATCTGTTTTTGTTTCCGACGAATTTGCTCTCTCAAACGCCGCAAGATGTTCAGATAATATTCTTTCTTTACCATATTTCCATTTGCAATGCAACATTCAGGAAATATTCTCTTTTCGTTATCTCCATCCATTATCAAGATCGCAAAACACAATTATTGAGAAGAACTGACAAAATGGAGCACTGTAAACAAACTCAATGGCAGATACAGCTCAATTCCGAATGATTATAATGGACAGTTGTGCGTAGGGAAGCATTTCAACAATACTTCTAGGCTGGCTTTTTGAGCGCTTGTTCTATTTACACGAGGGCTATATCATTTCGTCAAGGTTCGACTTACTGAGGACGAATCCATCGAAAAATTCTAGTCTGTTCGTCAGGCCAGCTTTAAGCACAATCACTTTCGAATGGAATGACCTAGAGGCATGAAATTTTCAGTGGGTTCTGTTCAGGAATGTAACAGTGAAGTTCGTTAATGAGCAGAATTCCATCAGGGGTTCCGTAAATATGGCCGTTCGAAATTTTGTTCTCCTGATTACTTCGAAACAACTAATTCGATCGAGATAAAATTCTGCGATCTGATGAAGAATGACGTGTTCAAGCTACACGCTCTTGTCCAGATCGTATGACCAGAACCTCAAAAAATTATAACTTTCGAACGGAAAAGCCCAAAGACGTGAAATTTTAAGGATGGGTTTGGATCACGAATGTCGCGGTCATGTTAATCAATGAGCGAAATTAGAGTAGGGGTTCTGTGAATATGGCCGTTCAAAATATTTTTTTTTCTGATAATTTGGAAACTACTGATTGGATTGGAATGAAATTCTGCACATGGATGAAGAAAATGTATTTAAACTCACGATGTCTGTGTTTATGAATTTTGAGCCGAAAATGGTCTCAATCGACAACGTTCGACTCACTGATGACGAATTCCATCGAAAAATTCAAGTCTGTCCGTCCGACCGTATACATGATAACTCTCGAACGGAACGACCTAGAAACTTGAAATTTTCAGGGTAGGTTCAAATCTTGAGTGTCGCGGTCAAGTTCGTTATTGAGCTGAATTTAACTGGCGGTTCCGTAAATATAGCCGTTTGAAATTTAGTTTTCTTGATAGTTTCAAAACTACGGGTTGGAACGTGACGAAATTTTGTATTTCAATAGAGAATGATATATTCAAGCTAAATTTAATCCAGATCACATAACCAGAACCATTATAAATTCTATCGAATTATTGAATAAAAAATCCTTATATTTCTTTAACAGCTGATTTGGCATCATTGACAAAGAGCTGCTACCATTTTTTTGACAGCTGTCAAAAGTTGTTTCAATCGGTTTCTGAAACTGGAAGATGCGAATCTACCTACAAGGTGGATAAATGAGCGCTTGAAGGCTCCTGACTTCTCGGCAGTGCTTTTCATAATTTTCGAATAATCATTTTCTGGTCACCTATAGACTGCATGTATATACCTACAGTTCTTTTATCTATATCTCTTTTTGAGCGCTAGTACTACTCACACGAGGGCTATATCATTTCGTCACGATGTCTGTATTTTTCGAATTTTTAGCCGAAAATGGTCTCAAACGACCATGTTCGACTCACTGATGACGAAATTTTGTATTTGAATTGAGAATGATATATTCGAGCTACATTTTTTCCAGATCGCATGATCAGAATCATAGAAACCATAGAAAATCATAACTTTCGAACGGAAAGGCCTAGGGACTAGAAATTTTCAGGATAGGTTCGAATCACGAATTTCGCGGTTACGTTCATCAATGAGCAAAATTGGACGAGGGGTTCCGTAAATATTGCCGTTCAAACTATTTTTTTTTCAGATAATTTCGAAACTACCTTTTGGATTGGGATGAAATTTTGCACATAGATGAAAAATAATTTATTCAAACTACGTGGGAAATTTTTTCCAGATCGCACCACCAAGACCATAGATACCGTAGAAAATTCTAGCGAATTATCGAAAAAAAATTGGTCACCTAAAGCACTGACGTGAATTCTGGATTTTCGCCTCAGTTTGAAATTTTCTTTGTCAGCTGTCGAAATCTTTCCAATTGGTCTCTTGATCTGGAGAATGCGAATCTACCTACAAGGTGGATAAACGAGCGCTCAAAAGCTCCTGACTTCAGTCAGTGCTCTTCTAAATTTTTTCCTATTCAATTCTATCATATATCGCATATCAAGAGTGATTGCAGTTCAATAAAATTCAGTAGTGAAGCATTTAAAGGTAGCGGTATTCGTCATAACTTTGATTTACTTCCTGAAATTTTATATTTGTTCAATTATATTATTGCCTCTCATCATGATGATTCTTCCATAGAAGACTTCACTTCACTGAGCATGCATCCGAAGGAACATTTTGGAATATTTCTCGTTATTTGTATCGCTGATGTCAATTCCATACGACTAATATTTATGCTGATCAATAATTGAATTTTATTGCTTCGGTCCTCCATATTTTCTTTAGCCTTGATTTGAATGACAAATGCCACATATTATTCCACTTATTCTTGCATTTTTTCCTACTTTTCCTTCATCTTTCCATACCTATTCAAAACAAATTCAACTCAATAATTTCAGATGATCTTATTCCACCCCAGAATTTTTTTTCAGTATACTTGAATCAATCCTCCATCAACTGTATCAACTAGCTGCTCATAGAATTCATATATTTCCAACGTATACATCGTGAACATTTAGGGACCAGCAAAATTCCCTATGCGAAATTTGATTCATATCTCATTGTAATCAAATGCCGAGGTAAAACCTAAATCTGTCCCCATATCCGGTTGATTCAATCGGACAATGAGGCACTTAGTGGCAGTCCCCTGAAGAAAGGACCTTTCAAAATATAAATTCGGCAGCTTAAAGGCTTGCTGATTGACAGGGTTTACCTTCACTCAATGACAGCGAACTGAAAATTTCATTATAATGTCTATTGGTTTCAGTAACAAATGATTTTAGATATCGTCGGCCCTATTCGCCATACGTGTTCAATACAGGGTGAGTAATCGGAAATATTGTTCTTGGCAATTCGTCATTCAATTTTAAAACTAAACTTTCCCTAAAAACATTCGGGATACGTTTTATTGTCAAGATACAGGAAATTTTTGGGTTCTAAAATAGCTTCGACTATAAGCGTTAACTGGCACCCAAAACTGATAAGAGTTACATGTTTATGGTATCGACATGTTCCTTCACTGACGTGAAGGAAGATGACACTCCATCTTCAAAAGAAACTAACTGAAACTTTAGCTGAATCAAGGAATTTTATGAGGCGGAGGGGCTGAAAGACTTCGGTCGATGGCCTTTGACTGTGGTCGATAAAGAACAGTTATTATCATTATTATTATTATCAGACGGACTATAGCTTCCAGACATCCACAACTTGAAGATCATGTTCGTCAAATTATTGACGAACATCCAGATAAGCGCAAATTTTGCTCTGAAAGTAAATTTAAGTCGAAATACTGTTTGGAGTATTCTAAAAAAAATTGTTTGTTGCCATATCTTATTCAACGTTTTCAAACTTTGCTACCTGATGATTATACACTTCGTATTAAGTATCGCCTTTGAGTTTTAAGAAAAATTAATAACAATCCAATTTTTGCTGCCACTGTTTCATTTGCTAATCAACTCCTCAAGACATATATAGGCTGATGAAATCCTCATGCCACGGTACAATTTCATCAAACATTTGACGTTTATCCAAGATGATTCAAAAGGGCCATATCTCCTTCCTCAGCGATTGAAAGATGACACATAAAAATCTTTATTTTATAGTAAATGAATTTTCATCGTTAAGGAGTACTTAGTGCATTCAATAAAAAAACAAAAAAATTAATACGCAGTACTTCAATAACGACAAAACCCATCGGCCTCTTATAAAAACACCCTGTTTATCTGGTATTTCTCACCATTTTTAATCGAACAATGTTGAATTCATTTGGAGGAAACCCAACCATTATTACCTGAGAGTACGAAAATCTTCTTGAATCGATGATCCCGTGTAGTATCCCAGCAGCAAGCACAAAAGTTGATATGTCATTCGAAAGCCAACTAAACGGGGTATTTTTTGCTGGAAAGAAAACATGTCCATAATTAATGATTTTTCATCGATAAAACCATTAGAAAAATATGACTGGTTTTGTTCACTTCAGAATCGCGATATTCATCTCCTTAGTACGCCCGCAATAAGAATTTTTTTGCACACAGAAATTCTTATCTCGTAGCAAATTTAATGCTGTTTCCAGATATGTGGTCATCTTTGATGAGGCCACAAGAATAACTGAAGTATAATTGATTTTATGAAAAAACTTGAAATATTTCGTGGAATCAATAAATGTTAAATTGAAGAAAAAACGTTAACATTTCGTTATATGTGTTAAATTACATTTTTGTTGAAAATCACATATATGATCTTCCCTTGAAATTTGACCCTTTTAAAAGTAGACACCCTGTATATTAAAGAAAATCATAATTTCCTTTAATGGACATAAAAAAATGTATTTTAGAATCTATGGTAACGTCTCAATAAGGTGTGAAAACAATTTGTCAAATAAATATCCTTGTTAATTGAATACGCAGAAGGGTATTCAAACTGTGATTTAGGAACTGACATTGTTATTAATAACATTAAATGTCGTTGCTTTTCTTATAGCTATGTTAGGTTTTGTTACTAGTTTTCATATAAAATAAACATAATAAAACTTTTCTTACAGAGAATCTCAATGATGTTTGATTGACTGTGTCACCTAGATCACAGAAATTTGGGAAAATAACTTAAAAAACATCATTTATTGTCAGAAAATGGAAAAGTTGAAATTTACATTGCAAGTAAAACTAACAATAGACAGAAAGTCAAACTTTATCGATATAATCTCAAAATTGCCACACAAGATGGAAAACTTTTTCTTATTCCTGGAAAACAACAAACAGTTTCATTTCACAAACATATTATAACCACGAAAACATTTGGTACAGTGAAAAATACATTGAAAAAACGAAATCAAACTAGAAATGTTTGGATAACAACGACATATGTTGATGAGGATGGAAACATAATTTTTCAGGAACAATTTCTAGAGGCAACTACCCAAGACCTATTGGCTATGATTAGTAAAAAGTATTCAGAAGACCCAATGGTGAAAATTTTGGAAAAAAAATAGTTGCAGATCAACAAAACGAAGAAAAACAGAGTAAAAAAAGTTAGCCAAGACATTTATAGTTGAAAAATTTGACGGAAGAAATTCGAATGCATATCAGGCGATGAAAGTATTCAAAAAAAAATGTGCAAGGTTAAATATAATAAAAGAGGAAGAAAAAATTGAAATCTTTAGACTATTTCTGGAGAAATCATGCACTGATTGGTATTCTACCATGATGATCAAGCTTAGTTTACGTTCCGAGTGGTCAGAATGGAAATCAAGTTTTTGCAAACCTATGCCAATAAAGGTTGGACTTCTAGCAAGTATGCTTTATCTTTCAAATATCAATTAAGATTTTCATTAGAATATGCAGTAAGAAAAAATTACTAGAAGTAGGAAGAACAATGGATGAAGGGACCCTAATCGATATAATTGCTGCCGGCTTACCAGATTTCATAACAGATATAATTAACAAAGAAGAAATTGTACAAACAAGAGACTTATTTAATGACCTTGGCAAATAAGAACATTTGGTTACAAGGAAAAAAATTATTAGAAAAAATTACGAAAAGCACTGCCGTGAAGTCAGGAGCTTTTGAGCGCTCGTTCATCCACCTTGTAGGTAGATTCGCATTTTCCAGTTTCAGAAACAAGATGAAATTGATTCTTTGACAGCTGTCAAAAATATTTTCGAACTAAGGCGGAACTCCAGACTTCACGTCAGTGCTTTAGCTGACCAATTTTTTTAATTCGCTAGAATTCTCTATGGTATCTATGATCTTGGTAATTCGATCTGAACAAAATTTGGCACGAAGTTTGAATACATTATTAACTGCATTTTCTTCATCCATGTGCAGAATTTCATTCGAATCCAATCAGTAGTTTCGAAATGATCAGGAAAAAAATATTTTGAACGGACATATTCACGGAACGCCTAGTCTAATTTTGCTCATTGATGGACGTGACCGCGACATGCGCGATCCAAACCTACCCTGAAAATTTCAAGTCCCTAGGCCTTTCCGTTCGAAAGTTATAATTTTCTATGGTTTCAAGCAATCAGAAGCGAAGGTATGAAACTCAAATTCTCTATATGCACGTTTGCAGCAGACTCAGTCAAATACTTGGGTCATATATTGAAAAATTACGAAAAGCACTGCCGTGAAGGCAGGAGCTTTTGAGCGCTCGTACATGCACCTTGTAGGTAGATTCGCATTTTACAGTTTTAGAAACCAATTGAAGGAATTTTTGACAGCTGTCAAAAAAATTCTGAAACTTAGGCGAAACTCCAGACTTCATGTCAGTGCTTCAGCTGATCAATTTTGTTTCGATAATTCGCTAGAATTTTCTACGGTATCTATGGTCTTGGTGATGCGGTCTGGACAAAATTTTGCACTTAGTTTGAATACATTATTCCTCAGCTAGGTGCATAATTTCATTCCAATCCGATCAGTAGTTCCGAAACTATCTGGAAAAAAATATTTTGAACGGCCATATTTACGGAACCCCTAGTCTCATTTTGCTCATTGATGAACGTGACCGCGATATTCGCGATCCAAACCCACCCTGAAAATTTCAAGTTCCTAGGCCTTTCCGTTCAAAAGTTACAATTTTCTATGGATTCTATGGTTCTGGTGGTGCGACCTGGACAAAATATTGCTTCAATATATCATTCTCGATTAAAATACAAAATTTCCTCTCGATCGAATCCGTAGATTCGAATTTATCGAGAAAACTAAATTTCAAACGACCGTATTTACGGAACCCATTGTATAATGTTGCTCATAGATGAACGTGATCACGACATTCGAGATCCACACCTATCCCGAAAATTTCAAGTCCCTAGGCATTTCCGTTCAAAAGCGATCTGGACAAAATTTCGCATGTAGCTTAAACACTTCATTTTCCATTTGAGTGCAAAATTTCATCTCGATCGAATCTGTAGTTTTCAAGTAATCAGTGAAACAAAATTTTGAACGGCCATATTTACGGAACCTCTGGTGGAATTTGGCCCATTAACGAACTTAAACGAGGCATTTGCGATCTGAACCTACACTGAAAATTTCAAGTCTCTAGGTTGATCCGTTCGAGAGTTATCGTGCTTACGGACGGCCGAACGGACGGACAGACTTGAATTTTCCGACGGATTCGCCATCAGTGAGTCGAACATAGTCGATTGAGACCATTTTCGGCTCAAAATTCGAAAAATACAGACATCGTGACGAAATGGTATAGCCCTCGTGTAAGTAATACGAGCGCTCAAAAATAACTCAGTCAAACCGCTGAAAGACAATTTAATATCAATAAAAAAATTTCCGACTCCAAAAACTCGAAAAATGTGAGACAATTCGTAGGGAAAATGAACTTTTATCACAAATAAGTATGTGCCAAATATAGCAATAAAATTGGAACCAATGCATAACCTTTTGAGAAAAGTACAAATCTTCTGGCCTCAAGCATGCCAAGAGTCGTTCGATGAAATGAAACAAATATTATGTTTTCAACCAATATTAACAATCTTCGACCCAAACCTACCTTTTCATATAATTACGTTTTTGGAGCGAAAGCCGATCTTTTAAAAATAAGATTTATTTACAACGGAAGATTATCCTATTCTAACAATAAGCTAGGAAGAAATGCACTCAATTAATTGAATGATACATCCATCTGAGACGTATTTATAACATTCCTTATCTCAAGTTAATTACGACAATCAGTATCGAACAATGGGACAAATATACACCCACACACGTGGCGTGTTCAAAATGATGTGTCATCAAAATGTAACAAGGTAATATAATTATTCGAATAAGAATAGATAAGGAGTTCATCTGCAATATACAGGGTTGGCATTATGTAATTCCTCCCCACCTTGAATAAAGGTATCACCTGTAGTAGGTGTAGCTTTACAAAAAATATCTTTTCTTAAATATTTCAAAATAGAATAAGTAATTATCAATAAAATGATTATTATAAAAATAAACAAAAATAAAAATCTTGAAGGCTGGAGATTCCATTGGTCCAGGTCTTCTATCTTGATATCCGGGATGTCTTCATCTTTCCGGGATTCTTCATTTGTGGAATTTGGGTTGGATAAAATTATCTTGGGTAAAATCACGTATTTTTCTTCATTAAACGTAGTAGTTGGGACAATTTCTTTTCTCGTGTTGCTCACAGCACATTTGGTTCGTAGAATTGTCATAGGAGGCACAAAATAATGTCTTGTTTGCTGAAGACATTTTTCTAAAACATTTTTGTTTTCGATGGATAGGATATTTCCATCTTCTAATAATTTTAAATCTGGTGAAAGTACCGTTGTCGTTCTTGGACAGTTTTCGGTGTGGTTTTTCAAAATATTTTGAAGGCATGCTGGTGATTCAGCTAAGGTGTCTTGATCGCAGAGATAATCATCTTCTATTGGATGGCAAAATTTCGTTGACCATTTCAGGGTTTCTTCTTGTGAGAGTACATAGGGATCGGTATATGGAAGGGATAAATTGTTTTGCGGTAGATAGTAAAACTTGTACAAATCATAACTTTCTTCGTATACCGTTGGGATTGATATTAAAAATAGTAATGCTTTCTTTTTGAAAATTACTTTCGTATGACATATCTGATAATAATCTTTCAGATGATGTAAAGGTATTATCGTCACATTTTTTATTAATTCAAGGAATTTTGAATAAGGTAATATTGATTTATGTAAAAGATGTAATCTTGCAAAACTCACTGCGGTTGCAATTTCATCTAGAATATTTTTGATATCTTTAAGTTCAAATGTCAGGAGATGCATGTATTGAATCTCTTGTATTGCTGGTATAACTTGAAGCAATTTAAGGTTTTCTGACATTTTCTGAAATTTTTCAATATACTTATTTTTAAGGTCATTTACGACTGTTGCGATCTGTTTTTGATTTCTTATCAAAACTTTTTCATTTTTTTGAATACTATCAAAATAGTTTTTATATAATTCTTCGTCATCGGAATCTAACGTTCCGAATAAAATCTTTGAAATCTTTCCTCCTAAGTTAATGAGTCCTCTTTTAACTCTAATTTTTTCATTCAACAATTCTTCCATGGTATTGATATTAATTTCATTAGTATGCTGTAGATACTTAAAATTGGCTGTTTGTGCAAAATTAGATTTTGACTTTTCTAATTTAATTATTTCTTTCTGATAATTAAGAATCAATTCTTCGATTTTATTTAAATTTACGTGATATATCAATTGAAGACTTTTATGTGTGACATACGCTTTTCCTAATGCGATTGGTAATATGTTGCTTTCAATTGGAATGATATCCATACATGATACGATAATTATTTCGAATAATATCGCGAGGATGACGTATAGATCCATTATCTGCAACAAAATTTTGAACTAGTTTTTTCTTTGCTTAAGAATTTTCTTATGATAAATGTGTTTATTTTTATTATCCTGAATGCGTAAATTATCAATTTCACGAGCATTAACCTTTTTGAATGCTGGGTCCAATTTTCTCGTTATTGGATTTTTAATATAAGTAGGATTTTTATTTAAGGGATGACTTTCTTTTGCTGATCGCTTTTCATTCGTTTTTTCCAAACGCGCAATATTTTTCTCTTTATTCTTTTCTAATTGATTTGCAATCTCATTAAGATTGTCTATGTAATTTTCCACGTAATCTTGAACTTGTTCGTTATGTGTACGTTCAACTGGTAAAGAGTAATTTAAATCTGCTTTAATAATTTGCATAGGTGTCATTTCTAGACTTGAATGATTCGAATTATTATAACTTAATAAAGCTTGGGAAAGTCTGCTTGGAAAAGTTGAATTCCTACTTTCAATTGTTCGCAATTGTTCTATCAGTGTAGAATGAAATCTTTCTACTAATGCATTCGAATTGGGATTATAATTTGTAATATAATGAATTTCAATTTTATGGATTTTACAAAAATCCTGGACTACGCCATTTTTGAATTCTAATCCATTGTCACACGTTATTTTATTAGGAATGCCGTAATGGCTAAAATACATCAATAATTTATCTACAATTTCAATTTGAAGAGTAATATGTATGACGTAGGTTTTCCTATCGTAATTCATGGTACATTACTTTCGATTGTTATGTGGGACGTAAGCTTTTCCTTACTTGATACGTAATGCATTCTCAAATAATCGCGTTATTGCGCAGGGCTGGCTCTAGTGACATTATAGTCGAGGGACTTTTTAATTCATGAAATATGAATATTTCAAAACTTGGAACTGTTCGAACTCGGAATTTTGAAACATGGAACTCTGAACAAGATGTTCCGACAATAATATTTTCGTTTTAAATTAATTAAATTCTCTCGTAATCAATCGAGTTTATCTTGTATCAGTTTGATCAGGGGGTTTTAAATTCATTTTCCATATTTAAGGAATAAAGTGTATGAAGTAACATTGTTTAAAACATGTCTCAAGGAAAACACCATAATCTTTCTAATACTTTTGTTATTGCGAAGCGAATAATAATGATGATTATCAATAATATGAAACAAGGGTTTCAAACACCGTTGTTCAAAGAATGTCTGAAGGAGAATACATTAATCCTTCTAATGTTTTATGCTACTAACAAGCAAATGAAAATGAGATTTATCTCTAATAATATTTTTAAGAAATATCGCTTTTGTGCAATCCTATTAATTAATTCGAAATTATATTTCGTAAGACTGATATCGTCTGAATAAAAATTATCTATGTAAGTAGGTAGGTAGGTAGACCTCAGGTATATAGATGAGATATATTACGTAATAAAATATTTAGGACTTTTTCCGTACTTTATAATATGGAATAATTTTGGAAATTATTTTCGAAGATGGTGACTTTAACCTTTTCTTCGTATATGGAATTTTCATTATGGGATTCTTAATATTACGCTGGACAGTAGAACATTCTGTCTCATTTAAATTTATTTTTATTTCATCGTTTGAATTTAACCATTTCAAACATGCTTCGTATTTTTCCTTATTTATACGATTTTTAATTAACGATGAATCTTTTTCGATTCTATTTATTTCAACATTTTTATAATTATTTATATTTGAATCATTTTTGATTCTATTCATTTCCGTATTTTCGGAATAATTTGCACCTGTGGCATTACTGGCATTTGTCGCCATTGAATCATTTTTGATTCTATTCGTATTTGCGAATTTATGTATTTTTAACATCTGATCATTATCGATCTTATTCGTCATTGCGAATTTATTTATTTTTAACATTGGATCATTATCGATCCTGTTCGTATCGAATTTATTCATTTTTAACATTCGATCATTTTTATATTCATTAGTATTTCCTCCGATATTCCGATTCGGTAAGGAATATACAATTATCTTTATATTAGATTCTGCAAAAATATATTTTATCATATTTGAAATAATATGCCAGTCTAATTTATCTAGACCGCATGCAATTCTGGGTAAAGCTAAGTATTTGTCATTATTATATTGACACAATTCTCTGAGATATAATATTGATTGAAAAACGGTTTCATATTCCGGTTTATGAAAATACGAATCTTTCGTGATTAAATAATAAATGTTTCGATCATTTATTTGGATCATTGCTACTTCTCCTAGTAGCTTATTTTGAGATTTCAAATTATTTATTTGACCAAATTTATTTTTAAATTGGAGGGCTACACCTCGGTCCATGCGAAAATCACGGGAAACGCAATGTGCTAAAGCATAATTCTTTGGGGCTTTAAATAAATCACCTGTTTTTTCAATTATCTTAGGGGAATCTTTAATATTTTTCAATTCATAATTTTTTAGAAAATCTTTATAAGTCAATTTATTATCTGACTCTATTATAATTCGACTGAGAGCATCAGCATTATTAGTTGAACCTTTTTTATAACGAATTTCATAATCAAATTCTTCTAGTTTTATTCTCTTATGCGATGGCGGATTAAAGGAGTTACGAGTTTTTCTAATTGGGAATTCAGTAACTGCTTTCAATATTTTTGAATTAGGTACGATTCCTTCAGGAATATTATTATCATTTGTTTTAATTTCAGTTTTAAGAGAACATTCATTTAATTGAATTTTTAGATTATCCGCTTTAAATGCTTCTAAAATATTCTGGATATCTGCTAAGTGTTGGTTGATCGTATCAATTTTATGTTTTATTATATTTGAAAACTCAGGATCCATTGGGATATTTCGGGGTTTCTGACAAACTTGCTGATAATAAAAAGGGATTTGACAATAATTATTAGTCAATAATTGATTTTTAAAATCTAAATTAAGTCCATATTTATTCAAAAAATCTGCTCCTATAAGACCATCATAATTCTTATGGAACTTGTATACGACAAAGGGATGAAAATCATCAATTTGAAATTCAGGGAATAAAGGTATTAAAACTTTTTCATTTGCAGTTTGCTTTTTGAAACATGCAGTTAGTGTCGTAGATTCATTAAAAATATTTTTAGGGAAATTATTATACGCGAATTTTGGATCAATAAGACAAACAGAGCATCCACTATCAATTAAAAGTTTACATTTAGGATTTTGGAATTGGATATAGGGGAGTTGGTTTGTGTTATCTAACGTATTATTTAAGTCAATGAGTCGTTCATGGCACGATCTCGAAAATTTTCATTTAAATATTTACTTGAATTATTATATTCTGGATATGAACGTTCGTTAAAATCACGTTTTTTGAATCTCGGGTCTTTCGAAGTAGACGCCATATTAGTTAATTCTTCAATCCTTATATTTGGATTGGGTTGATTATTAAAAAATTGTCTCTGGGGACTTTGTTGATACTGAGTAGAATAATTTGATCTCTTTTGGGGATAATTCCTCGTCTGAATCGACATTTTTTCAGGGGGAGATTGTATCCTTTGATTAGGATGAGGTTTGAAAACATTTTCATTTTTACGTTCATTATTACCGAAGACTTGACGATTTGTCGGGAAATAAGTTTTCACTTGTTTTTGTTGGAAATTAATCGGTTGAGATGGGAATCTCGGTTGGGGATTATTTGGATAAAAATTTCTTTGATTATTTTGACTAGATTGCAATTTTCCATAATGTTGATTATTTTGAGTAAAACTTCCATAATTATTATTTGGGAAGTTTGTTCGATTATTATTTGGAGAATTATTTTTATTAGTTTGATTAAAAGTTTTCTGATTTTGTTGAGGAAAATTCCTCTGATTATTTTGATTTTTATAATGCATATAGGGTTGTTGATAAAAGTAATAATCTTGACGAATGAAATTTACTATATCGTCATAGTTCATAATTCCATGACCTCTAAGGGCTGTTCTTAATTCGGGGTTAATATTATAGAGCAGAACTCTAGTTGCTACTCGTGACGCAATATTTTTTTCTTGATCCTTTTCAAGAATCGGTAAATTCGATAATTCGACTTGCGAATCGTATTTATTCTTTAAATCTACTATTCTTTCTAGAAAATCTAAATCGTTTTCATTACGAATTCTTTGGGCATTCTGGAGATCCCAAAACAAAACTGTGAGGCTTATTTTTTCCTCAAATCTTAACTTCAAAAATTCTTTCAAGTTAAACCAGTTATCTGTGATTCTTTCATTAGAACTTACTATTTCACTGGCATTTCCTACCAATTTACTCTTTATTATATCGATAATTGCTTCATTTAATAACGCGTCGGCAGATTGGAACCTATTATAAAATCTTTCGCAATGATTCAAAAATCGTGCGAGATTTGCAGGATTACCATCAAATGGTACAATTGACTTTGAAAATAAATCAATTAATTTTAATCTATCGAACATATTTGGTTCTGGTGCGACTGCCATTTTATTCGTATTCGTATTCTTCCGGCCTTTAAAATGCTTTACGGAAGTAATCTTGAAAAATTGTATTGTACTTAGAAAATAATTATATTCGGTTTTTTATTTTATAAGAAACCTAGGAAAAACTCTGGTAATCGGTTTTTTTATAAGAAACCTAGAGAAAACTCACACAAGTTTTACGCTCAAAACCGTGGGAAAAGATTGAAGACTTTGGACCAGGGTCAGTGACTGGGAATTAAAAAAGTGTTTCTAGATAGGATTCTCACCACGTTGTTTTTCTGGAGTCGTTGTAGACGCTACCCAAACAATCAAGGCTCCACTACGGCTCTTCTCCTCGTTGTTGCTGGATTTTGCACCTTAACAGTTGAAACTGAAAGTTTTTGGAAGTTCTTAGCGCGGCGATAACTACGATTTCACGCTCGAAGTTTCGAAACACAGTTCTTCACGAAAACCGGCACAATCCCATCCTCGTCGCCAATTACGTTTTTGGAGCGAAAGCCGATCTTTTAAAAATAAGATTTATTTACAACGGAAGATTATCCTATTCTAACAATAAGCTAGGAAGAAATGCACTCAATTAATTGAATGATACATCCATCTGAGACGTATTTATAACATTCCTTATCTCAAGTTAATTACGACAATCAGTATCGAACAATGGGACAAATATACACCCACACACGTGGCGTGTTCAAAATGATGTGTCATCAAAATGTAACAAGGTAATATAATTATTCGAATAAGAATAGATAAGGAGTTCATCTGCAATATACAGGGTTGGCATTATGTAATTATATATACACAGATACTTGTATACTAGGAATAGGAGCAGTCCTAAAACAGCCTCAAGTCAGTAGCTTTGGAGCTCTTGTTCATCCACCTTTTAGGTAGATTCGCATTTTCAAATGTTTGACAGCTGTCAAAAAAAATTTCATACTGAGGCGAAACTTCAGACGTCACGTCAGTGCTTTGCTCATTGATAAACATGACCGCGGCATTCGAGATCCACACCTATCCTGATAATTTCAAGTCCCTAGGCCTTTCCCTTCATAAGTTATGATTTTCTATGGTTTCTGTGGTTCTGGTCATGTGATCTGAAAATATGAAATTTTGCATGTAGCTTGAACAGGTCAATCTCCATTTGAGTACAAAATTTCATCCCGATCGAATCTGACTGCAAGATAATGACCCGACCTATCCAACTTAGTACTCTTATCCTATAATACTGAAGGATTATGTACAATTACGTATTTCGCAAAATACGAAACGAAGCAAAATTCTGCAAAATCCATTGAATCCACCAAACATCCATTCAAACTTTCAATATGATCATTATAATATCCCGATTTCGACAATAATCTTGTTTCGCATCAAATTGACCCAGAACTCGTGTTCAGAACGACTATCCATTATTCCCATCGTTATTCAGAGAATCCCGATAACGCAAAAACATCGCCATCATTTCGAAACCGAACTGAAATCCGCAGTGTAACTACCTTCGGTATCGACATGTGCGACGCTAGCCGGGATAACCAACTATTGTATTTAGTCATCCAGTGGGTAAATTCGTCGCTGTAATTTCATTATTTAACGCGCGCGAACGGTTCGTGTCGTTGTGTTCATTTTAATTTCGGTCTAGTTCAGGTCCGCTGATTATTTTGTCGACCGGTTCGCGAGACCGTGAGAAGAGTCTAAACATCGCATCACGACATTGTCCGTTTACATTTGCGTCCGAATAATTTTTAATTGTCAGTTGATTTCTGCACGCTCTGTGATTTTTTCCTATGATTCGAAAATCGCGAAAAATTGTTTGGAAAATCACAACCCTTACATACTTCAAGGTGGCACCATACTTACAGGTTACTAGTACTTTTGATAAAACAGCTTCATTAGCTTCTCAGTAATGATGTGTTTAGTAAGTGATGCCTTTTCAACTGCCATAAGCCATTCCTTCTGGGTGGAATAATTCGAAGAGTTTCGTAGATATAGCTATCTGAAATGAAAAATTTCTCAATTATTCGAAAACTACCGACCCGATCGCAAAGTCTGATCTAGCCATTCTTTTTTGAGCGCTCGTACGCGAGGGCTATATCATTTCGTCACGATGTCTGTATTTTTCGAATTTTGAGCCGAAAATGATCTCAATCGACTATGTTCGACTCACTGATGACGAATCCGTCGGAAAATTCGAGTCTGTTCGTCCGGCCATCCGTCCGGCCGTAAGCACGATAACTCTCGAACGGATCAACCTAAAGACTTGAAATTTTCAGTGTAGGTTCAGATCCCAAATGCCTCGGTTGAGTTCGTTAATGGGCCAAATTCGCCAAGGGGTTCTGTAAATATGGCCGTTCAAAGTTTTGTTCCCCTGATTACTTGAAAACTTCAGATTTGATTGAGATGAAATTTTGCACTCAAATGGAGAATGAGGTGTTCAAGCTACATGTGAAATTTTGTCCAGATCGCATGACCAGAACCATAGAAACCATAGAAAATTGTAACTTTTGAACGGAAACGCCTAGGGACTTGAAATTTTCAGGATAGGTGTGGATCTCGAATGTCGTGATCACGTTCACCTATGAGCAAAATTATACTAGGGGTTCCGTAAATATGGTCGTTTGAAATTTAGTTTTCTTGATAATTTCAAAACTACAGATTCGATCGTGACGAAATTTTGTATACTAATGGAGAATGATATATTCAAGCTACATTTCTCCAGATCACATGACCAGAACCATAGAAACCATAGAAAATCATAACTTTCGAACGAAAAGGCCTAGGGACTTAAAATTTTCAGGATAGATGTGGATCTGAAATGTCGCGTTCACGTTTATCAATGAACAGAATTATATTAGGGGTTCCGTAAATACGGTCGTTTGAAATTTTGGTTTCTGGATAATTTCGAAACTGCGGATTCGATCGAGATGAAATTTTGTATTTTAATCGAGAATGATATATTAAAACAATATTTTGTCCAGATCGCATAACCAGAACCATAGAAACCATAGAAAATTGTAACTTTTGAGCGGAAAGGCCTAGGAATTTGAAATTCTCAAGGTGGGTTTAGATTGCAAATATCGCGATCACGTTCATCTATGAGCCAAATCAGACTAGGGGTTTCGTAAATATGGCCGTTCAAAATAATCTCTTGCTGATAGTTCTGAAAATACTGAGCGGATTGGGATGAAATTCTGCACCTAGCTGAGTAATAATGTATTCAAACTACGTGCAAAATTTTGTCCAGATCGCAACACCAAGACCATAGATACCGTAGAAAATTCTAGCGAATTATCGAAAAAAAATTGATCAGCTGAAGCCCTGACTTGAAGTCTGGAGTTTCGCCTAAGTTTCGGAATTTTTTTGACAGATTTCGAAAACTCCTTCAATTGATTTCTGAAACTGGAAAATGCGAATCTACCTACAAGGTGCATGTACGAGCGCTCAAAAGCTCCTGCCTTCACGGCAGTGCTTTTCGTAATTTTTCTTTTTCCGTTGTGCCATATTTATATGTCGCGGCAAATCTTGTCTAGGTATAGAAATTTCAATAACAAATTGTGATTCTAATTCTAATGTTTGTTTATATTCTGTCTCTCCCAGATCTTTGTGCGAACACTCATGAGGCCAGAGCTACTGTCATGGTGGATCGCAAATAAATTCTGATTATTTTTGATTTAGAAAAGTTCTTTTTAGTCCCTTCACTACTTGCAATACGCTCTGAGAACTCCAGTTTGAATATCCATATGCCCCTTAGAGAAACACTTATATTTTTTTCTTGAATTTGAAGGAACAATATTATTATATTAACGACTAAAGTCCGTATGCCACAGTGCAGAAATTGGTACAATTTCCTTATAGGAATGTGAATGACAATTTTTTTGCATCGTGTAATACACGGAAAAACTCAACAATATTATATCCACAAATATAGACGCAAGTCTGGCTCAAGGGGCCGCAGCGGATGCAAGGCATCATGGCAACGAAGCGAAGGGGCACCAAAGGCGCCCTTCTCAATTTTTTTCGCGTAAAATTAGTTAGTAAATATAGTAAATAATTAACGAATTCGAGTAGAGTAAATTTTCGTCTATACGCATTTTACGCATCACACGTGGGGTTTAGATGGTGGAGGTGTGAGATCTCCTACCCTTTTTCACTTGTTCCATTAGCACTTGCAGTGCCACGTGCTACAATTTCGTTTGAATATTTCCGTTCGATGATTTGTTACAATTCCCTAAAAATTTTATTAAAAAGTTAGACAGTGAAGAAGAGGTACATCAACGTGCTCGCTTCTGCGTGAGCTTTTGACACAGTCGAAAACTTCCCAATTATTATTACTATTGTTGGAGGAGGGTTTTTGGGACAGGCTAGCTCCCTATCTGCTTTTGCTCGCGAAACCGAAACCTCGCCTCGAAATAGGACTAATTATAGAAAAAATTGACAACGAAATACATAAAAATGATTTTAATTTGGGCCTGAAAGGGTTAAGATGCGCAAAGGTATACTATTTGATGTTTTATTCAATGACCAATGTTAAATTACAAATTCCGGGACCGCTGACGTAGCTCATCACAAAACTGTGTTGTGTTCATCTTGTTCCAGTTCTGCCCACCCCTTACTTCTTTCATCATCGTATTCGTCTCTCCCTTCCTTCTTCATGCACTGACTTCGTATTCCTGTTTAGTAGTAGCATAATTTTATAATATTCTTTGATTCCTGGTTTGGAAGTGGACAACTGTTCATTGAAGTGGCTAATCATTTTTTCTCAGAATACTTCACAATAAATTGGAATAACAAACACGTTGAATCTGACACTATACTCTGTTCACTTCAAACTTTATCAGTTCAAGAATTGTGACCTGTGACATGTACGACATCTTTTCGATATGTTGCTCGATAAATATTTGATTTTATCTCTGGATAATTCTTCGAATAATCTATTATCACTTTTGAGATCTAATAGTTTTATGAAATGATTTCAAGGAAGTTGTTAAAAACGTCGATAATTAGTTATAATACTTTGAGCTTTTCACAAAATAATCATGAAACCCCAACCAGACTGAAAATGTTTGTGGCAGCCACCATATATATACAGGGTGTCCGGGAAAATGTGGGAAATCTCTCGGGTTCAGATAAAACATAAAAAAATTTCGAAAAGAACTGCCGTGAAGTCAG
Source organism: Aphidecta obliterata (assembly GCA_963966015.1). Lineage (NCBI taxonomy): Eukaryota > Metazoa > Arthropoda > Insecta > Coleoptera > Coccinellidae > Aphidecta > Aphidecta obliterata. The sequence continues at coordinate 3,344,682 of OZ014432.1, forward strand.
GAGCTTTTGAGCGCTCGTACATGCACCTTGTAGGTGGATTCGCATTTTCCAGTTTTAGAAATCAATTGAAGGAATTTTCGACAGCTGTCAAAAAAATTCTGAAACTCAGGCGAAAGTCCAGACTTCATGTCAGTGCTTCAGCTGATCAATTTTTTCTCGATAATTCGCTAGAATTTTCTACGGTATCTATGGTTTTGGTGATGCGATCTGGACAAAATTTTGCACGTAGTTTGAAAACATTATTCCTCAGCTAGGTGCAAAATTTCATTCCAATCCGATCAGTAGTTTCGAAACTATCAGGAAAAAAATATTTTGAATGTCCATATTTACGGAACCCCTAGTCTTATTTTGCTCATTGATGAATGTGACCGTGAAATTTGCGATCTGAACGCACCCTGAAAATTTCAAGTTCCTAGGCCTTTCCCTTCGGAAATTATAATTTTCTATGGTTTCTATGGTTCTGGTCATGCGATCTGCACAAAATGTTGCTTCAATATATCATTCTCGTTTAGAATACAAAATTTTATCTCGATCGAATCCGTAATTTCGAAATGATCGAGAAAACAAAATTTCAAACGACCGTATTTACGGAACCCCTAGTATAATTCTGCTCATCGATAAACGTGAACGCCACATTTCAGATCTACACCTATCCTGAAAATTTCAAGTCCCTAGGCCTTTCCGTTCGAAAGTTATGATTTTCTATGGTTTCTATGGTTCTGGTTATGCGATCTAGAGAAATGTAGCTTGAATATATCATTCCCCATTAGTATACAGAATTTCGTCACGATCGAATCTGCAGTTTGAAAATTATCAAGAAAACTAAATTTCAAACGACCATATTTACGGAACTCCTGGTATAATTTTGCTCATAGATAAAAGTGATCACGACAATCGAGATCCACACCTATCCTGAAAATTTCAAGTCCCTAGGCGTTTCCGTTCGAAAGTTACAATTTTCTATGGTTTTGGTGATGCGAGCTGAACAAAATTTTGCTTGAACACCTCATTTTCCATTAGAGTACAAAATTTCACCTTGATCGAACCTGTAGTTTCAAAGTAATCAGGAAAACAAAATTTCGAACGGCCATATTTACGGAACCCCTCGGCGAATTTTGCCCAATAACGAACTTAACCGCGGCATTCGAGATTCGAACCTACCCTAAAAATTTCAAGTTTCTAGGACATTTCGTTCGAGAGTTATCGTGTATACGGACGGACGGACAGACTCGAATTTTCCGACGGATTCGTCATCAGTGAGTCGAACATAGTCGTTTGAGAACATTTTCGGCTCAAAATTCGAAAAATACAGACATCGTGACGAAATGATATAGCCCTCGTGTAAGTAGTACGAGCGCTCAAAAATAATATGACAAGTTACCATAATTTAAAAAAATTACTTCTTTTATTATGTTTTTTCGAAAACGGTTCATTTTATCGACAATGAACAGGAGTACCTTTTCCTTAGCTTAATGTTCAAGGTACCCAAGTTTGTTTTTTTTAACTCCTTATCATACAGGGTGTTAAAATGTAAGCATTAAAACGTACAACCTAGTCCGCCCCTGGTAAACTAAACAAGCTAATTCAAATTTAACGGTCCTTACTATTGCATATCATATCAAATTTTCATTAAATTATATCAAGTAGTTTAAAATTTATTCCAGTAAAATGAATTTCCAGTGGCGTCATTTAGGAGGCCGTATCTCCGTAGGGAGCGCCGCTAGGAAAAAAAATTATGGGACTTGTCATCTTATTTTTTTATGTTTTATCTGAACCCGAGAGATTTTTCACATTTTCCCGGACACCCTGTATATATCATAATAAAACCATTATTGTACGAAAGACTCTTGAAGATCGAAAAGCCTGGAGACGTTTTCTCAAGGAGTACTCTTAGGTCTGTTCAACTGATAAAATAATCTTGAAGCGTGAATGGAATTATTCGAAGCATATTCATATTCATGATTATTCACTTTCATAAAACAGCTTTCAAACCTTTTTGTGGCCAGATAATTTTGAAATTGTTACTCGGGTAACGAACAAAAATTACTTCGAATTTCACAATCATATATTTTAAACCAGTTTATAACAAATTACAATTCATCATTTTGAAAAAGAACTCGTTGGTGACCTGACTCGATGAAGTATGACTACAATAGGTATTATAACTCCAGAAAGGGATATCATCTATATCCAGACCAGGTGTCCTTCAAATCTATACAAGGTAATATTTGATCTGAACAAGGCCTTCCCAACTATAGATGAGGGAATTCCTCCTCCTGGATAAGGAAAGATGCCAGAAAAAGTTTCCAATCACATACCAGAGTTGGATTCTCACAATACTTCTTGCTCCCAGATGAGAGGCTGCAATCTTTCAGATTGAATCAAATTCAATTCATACGGTTTCGAATGAGCATTCCTTCAAACGGCGACCTAACTAAGTTTTATCTCAAATAAATAGGGTTATTACAATACTAATAATCTTCAACATGAAGGAAGCACATTGTATCGTAATCAAGCCAAATAAAATAAAGCAGAAATCAGACCACGCATTAATTTTACTCTTTGAATCACGCCAGAAGAAACATTGGCTTACGATATATTCTTGGATTAATTCGGAAAAAATGCACTCCAAAAAATCGGTACCCATCGAGATCACACGTGAAATCAAGAACAAGAATTCTCTGATTCTCGAAAGTAGGTATCATAGATGCGCGGTAGTTGTCGAAACCTTCTTAACGCCTACTTCCGCGATCATATTATTTCGACCTTAATTTACAATTCCATAGGCGCTGAAAATAAATAAGAGGTTCGAAAAACCAATAGGAGACATATCTCAACATGCACAACACAGGGGGCCACTAAATATAATTTAGACACACAACAAAACTCTGATTCTGAGTAATAAATGAAAGAATCATAGTTTTTTCATGCATCGATTATTATCAGATTATCCCCCCATCAGCAAGCCAATATTCAACAAGTAAAAATTGAAAAGCTCTTCCCTTTAACGAATTCAAAGCTCGCCTGGTGCAGTGAAAAATATCAGGAATTTCCCTGCACAATTCAATTCCACCCCAGCTTATTTTGTTTTGAAAATCCATTTTCCTCTCCCAATCATATTCGCCTTTTGCGGTCCCAAATGAAACGCCCGGGAATAATAAAATTTCTACGATAAGTACGTGCGACATTTCGGGGACGACAAAGAGCGCCTAAGAAGTCGAGAGGGCTTTGTTCAGCAGGAATTGGATCGACGCCGGCGGTGGATGCAAGTGAGGCGTCACGTGATCAACGTAATACAGATGGATGAAAGATGGGAAAATCATGGACCGCGACGATCGAAATACAATTCGAGAAAATTGGAGTTCCACAGACTTCGAAGCGAGGTTTATTGACCTCATATTTCTTATTATGCGAATTTGCGGATGAATAACGTGTAAGGGCATTAGGCGTCCCTACTTCTTGCCAAAATACCATCGGACGCAACTTGTGCAACTCGTGAATCTTTTTTGAGTTTCTTTTTACCATAGAATTCCGACAAAAGGATCTGTTTCAACTCATTTTGTATATTGAATAATTTTAATTCATTATTTATCATTGTGCGTTAAGTCCCCATTAATTTTAGCAAAATGAAACATAGGACAACATGGAATGAACTCAAAAAGCTGCTGCTAAAATAGGTTCGAATATACCGAAAGTGAAACTTACCAACTATTAACAAAGATACACCCATTAGTACTTTGAGTAAGGCAGAGACAAGAGGTCTTAGCAGTAATGCATCCATCGATAGCTAGAGAGATAAGTTCATTTAGTAAATGAACAAATTACATCACAGAATTACATAAGGTATCGGAGCCTGTATATGACAGCAAAATAATAATTGTTCAGAAAACAAGTTCTACAAAATCAAGAATAACAAAACAAAATTCAGCAAACGGTAGAGTATCGGAAGAAAAGAAGTTAAGGGTGTTAGGGTGGATTCCGGTAGATGGCAGCAGTTGAAAATTCAGTCAAATAAAAATTGTACACACCCAATATTGTAAAAGTTCCATCCTTCGAGTTATAGGTAGTTCGAAATTCTGAATGATTCATTTCGCTTCTCGAACATCTGGTACCTATTCATCATTAAAAACCAGTTTATGACCCATATAGTTGAGAAGTAGAGATTTGAAAGCTCTCGTAGATTTCGATTTTGGTCAAAGTTGAATGATTTTCGTGTTTTGAGATGTGCTTTTTCATTGTAAATCAGAAAAATTTAACTTCTACGTACTTTCCAACCGATTTTGTTGGATATCATTGTTTTTGAGCGCTCGTACTACTCACACGAGGGCTATATCATTATAATTATAACTTTCGAACGGAGAAGCCTAAAAACTTGAAATTTTCAGGATAGGTGTAGATCTCGAATGTTGCGGTCAGGTTCATCAATGAGCAAAATTAGACTATGGGTTCCATAAATATGGTCGTTTGAAATTCAGTTTTCTTGATAATTTCAAAACTATGTATCTGATCGTGACGAAAATTTGTATTTAAGTTGAGAATGATATAATCAAGCTTCATTTTGTCCAGATCGCATGATCAGAATCATAGAAACCAAAAAAAAATTATAACTTCCGAACGGAAAGGCCTAGGGAATTGAAATTTTCAGGATAGGTTCGGATCGCGAATTGTGCTGTCACGTTCATCAAGCGGCAAAATTAGAGTAGGGGTTCCGTAAATATGACCCTTCAAATTATTTTTTTCCTGATTATTTCGAAAATACTTATTGGATTGGATTGAAATTTTCTAGCGAATTATCGAAAAAAAAATTTCACCAGAAGCATTGACGTGAAGTTGGTTTCTAAAACTAGAGAATGCCAATCTACCTACAAGGTGGATGAACGAGCGCTCAAAAGCTCCTGACTTCACGGCAGTGCTTTTCGTCATTTTTTCACTTGTGGTCGGCAATAAAATGAGTTGTCCTCCATTTCTAATATCATGCCCACTGCCCATGCTCTTCAAAGCTTGCAAAGATTATGTTTTCTCGGGTGAACTGCAAGTGTAAGGAAAAACGACAGCCATTATAGTGGCCATTCTGAAAAGATCTTCAGTCGGAAAACGACAGGGTCTGCTGAAGATGACCTTCAGAATCCATTTCTGTGTTATTTCAAGCTTGTGTAAATGAGTTTTAACAATCCCTCCCCAGTCCAACAAACCATAAGTTAAATGAGGCTGTACTGATACCAAATACAGCGTTGTCAACAGTTGGATATCGCAAATTTTTCTGAGATTTTTGAATTTCTCAATCAAGGTTCTTAAATTATAGACTATTTGATTGACTTGTTGTTTCAATCCAAGATGCTTGTCCAACACAACACCCAGGTATTTTACTGTGTCTGCTGAGTGTATCGAGCACTGATCATCAACTACCAATGACGTAAAGTAGGAGAAAAGGCGACAGAAAAGGACCAGGCGACCTTGTCCATGTTGAGTGTCGAAATTTTGGATCTTAGGTATTCTGATATATTTCCTCCTCCGCTATCAACTTCAATTCCTGTCATGTCTCGGCCTCCAGAAATACTGCAGTATCATCTGCAAATGAAATAATTATTTCCTCGCAAGTCCAAACAATGAATTCGTGTATATCAGAAATAGGATTGGACCGAGAATAGTACCTTGGGGAACCCCAGTAGTAACAGCAGTGAAAGAGCATCTGCATCCAAAGCAAGTAATCCTTTGGTATGGATTTTGGTCAATGTTTCAATGGCCTGTTATTCTTCCTGAATGAAGCTGCTGTTGCCATAATTGCACAGGTGGGAGGTAGAGGTCTATGATAACAAATTTTGTGATGAGAATTGGACGATATGTTTCCAGACAGATTATGAAACAATTGATCCTCTGAAAGACAAATGGACCGTACTGTAATCTCGCGTCTCGGAAAAAGCAACTGACCAGTCTGACCACTGACCGTGGGGTTTAACATTATTAAATTTTTTTTTGAGAGGCTACATTGAATGAAGGGTCCATAAGAATAAGACGCAGGTCATTGATTCCTTGAAAGCAAACTCAACGAATGCCATCAATGATAACGAGTCTAATTAATGATCCTCGAGCCACAATTTCCATGTCCTTTGTATGGAGTTCTGAGTGATACGTATTCCATTCGAATTTTGATTCATTCATTATTATTGTGATTATTGTGATTGTGAAAGCGTGAATACATTTTGATCTTTCAAGTCATAGCTTATTCAAAATTTTTCACGAATTTTATTGCTTGGAATTTATTTCACTTTTGTTGATTGTACAATCCAACTTTTGGGGAACCCGTAAAAATAAAAAAATGAGATTTTTTTCTTCTTAGACACCTGAGCAATCGTCCCGTTCAATTTTCGACACATGTTTCGAAACTACCCTTTAGTCAATGAAACCATTTCGCTTGGGAAATATTAAGTGAATACCACTGAACAAATGAAAAATGAAGATAAAAGTTCATTTCATTCTTTCGGATGAATAAAAGTCACCCTTCTGTTCTCTTCAATCCTTTTTCAGTAAGTAACAGGGAAAGGTCTTATGTAACTGAATACGATGAGGAAAATTGTACTTTCTTAATGTAAAGCCAGTGCCCCGAAGGTATTGCCGAACTTTTATACAGAAAGCGTTGTGACACCTCTGTTGAATTCATTCTGAATAAATTTTTCTCTTGGGCAAAGCAACACTGTCCTTCGAGGGAAGCGGAGTCCACATTTCCCTCTTTGAGAAAGTGATTATATACGAACTGAATTTTAAGTTTTTCAAAGCAAATTATTCACTTCTGCCATTTTTCTTGTATACAGGGTGTCTACTTTCAAGAGGGCCAAACTTCAAGGAAACATCATACATAAGATTTGCAACAAACAATGTCATACATGGTCAAAATGTTGACAGTTTTTCTTCAATTTAACATTTCTTGAGTTCACTAAATATTTCAAGTTTTTCCATAAAACCAATTATACTTCATTTATCCTCAGAGCCTCTTCAGATTTGACCACATATTTGAAAACAGCATTAAATTTTCTACATGATGAGAATTTTTGTCTGCCGAAAGAGTTGTTATTGCGGGCGTGGTAAGGAGATCAATATCACGATTCTGGAGTGAACAAAACCAGTCATATTTTTCCAATGATTTTATCGATGAAAAATCATCAATTATGGACATGTTTTAGTTTCAGCAAAAAAAACCCCATTTAGTGTGCTTTCGAATGACATATTAACTTTTGTACTTGAGGCTTGTCTTCTCTCCTAATACCATTAGTAACAACGAATAAGTCGAAATATTCCAGACCTGAACCCTAAACTTGTTCTATTTTGAAGCTCTTTATGATTGAACATTGTAGTTATCTTCATGGAAATCATGAATTTATCTGTCGAATCAAAATAATGTGAAGGAATAAATGAAATTTTAATGAAACAAATTTCAACTACTACTTATAAGAGTTGTTCTAATTGTCCACCTCCTTGTTCAATTCCTTCCACACATCGTTTACGCACTGAATTCACAAACCGCAGTTCAGAACGTTTCTGACGCATTTCTGCACAATACAAATTTATTTTTTCGATCAGATCCTCTCAAGTCTGAACGCAAATTTGATATACTTCTTCTTTCAAGGTGTTTCAACGATCCAAAATCGTAAGGCAGGGCTGTTTGGTGGCCATCTTACTGGGTCGTATCCCCAATCCATTGTTCCCCTAAATATTCATTTATTAAGTCCCGCAAATTCCGGCTTTGGGAATTATGAGAGGTGAACTTTTCTGACCAGTAAAACTTTCCGATCGGCTCAACGCTGAAGAATTCATTACATCAATCCAAAGCAGCTTAACGGACATATTGAATACAATGCTCCTGGCTAACAGACAAAATGTCTGGTTTCAAATGGATGGCTGCCCAGCTTATAATAACCGGAATGTACGGGACTTAATGAATCAATATTGTGCAATGGATTGTGAGGTACGGTTCGGTAAGACTGCCACCAAAGTGCCCCGGCCATAGGCCTTTGGATTTTTATGTCTGGAACACCTTTTAAGAAAAAGTATATCAAATTCTCGTTCAGATTCGATAGGATCTGATCGAAAGAATAAATTTGTGTTGTGCAGAAATGCGTCAGAAACGTTGTGAACTTCGCAGGTTTGTAGATTCATTACGAAAACGACGTGTAAAATCTATTGAATAAGGAAGTGGACATTTCGAACGATTGTTGAAAGTAGTATTAGTCTGCCTTCTTCACATATTTTCATAGAATCTGTATTATTGAAATTTAGTTTATTACTTCAAATTATTTTGATTCCACAGATAAATTCATGATTTCCATGAAAATAACTACAATTTTCAATAATGAGGAGCTTCAAGATAAAGCAAATTTAGGTTTGGAATATTTCGACTAATTCGTTGTTATCTTGTTAACCATGATATTAGGGCAGAAGTCAAGCAGCAAGCACAAAAGTTGGTACGTCATTCGAAAGCACACTAAATGGGGTAGTTTTTGCTGAAAAGAAAACATGTCTATAATTAATGATTTTTCATCGATACAACCATTGGAAAAATAGGACTGGTTTTGTTCACTTCAGCATCGTGACATTCATCTCCTTACCACGCCCGCAATATGAATTCTTTTGGCAGACAAAAATTCTTATCTTGTAGAAAATTCATTGATGTTCTCAAATCTGAAGAGGCACTAAGGATAACTGAAGTATAATTGATTTTATGGAAAAAGTTGAAATATAATATTTCGTGAAATCAAAAATGAATAACCGTCAACATTTCGACCATGTGTTATATACTCCGTTTAAGAATTATTGACATCTCGGTTGGCTGTGAAAAATCGAATTTAAGTTGGTAATTGACTATTCAGTAATATTTTGGGTTGCTGAATTCAGGTTGGTATAGGAATAACACTAACATTACCCATCGAAATCTTGCTTTGATGATTTTATTGAAGATATTGGTGAATATGTAATTATAAAGATTTGCTCGGAATTTGAGTATTTTTTGTCTTATGCTATTAAAATGGCTGGAATTGACCAGGATACATCGCGCCTAACAAGAGAACGCCAGGCAGTTTGTCGGTGTTACTTCGAGTTTTTCAAAGATTTGGCATATATCCGCTAGTGTTTCACGTAAACTGTTATTCACCGACTCAAAGTATATTCTGATTGATCAATGTCTCTTAAATTTTCGGATTTCACCAAGCCCTGTCCGTAGAATATTAGCATGTTATTATAGCCTGGAATTAGCAGTGGAAGAAAACCTGTGCGATATGATTATTCCTTCAAAGAGACATTGAATGACTTTGTTTTTGCTAGAATTAAAAACAATGAATATATCAGTTTAGATATCCTTTTCGAACTGGCCAAAGAGCACCTAGATTTCAATTGATCGAAGTCAACATTATATTATATCATAAAAAAAAATTGGATACAAATACAAAAAAGTTGATCGAAGGAAAATTCTTACTGATAAACAGAAAAATATAATAAAAATAGTACGATATTGTGATAAATACCGAGAATACATGGAACAAAACGTAAAATTCATTTATCTAGATGAAATTTGGATATTCAAATTTGTCAGTGGACACTAGAAAATAATCCAGAAGGTATGCCGATTATATTCAAGGGTAAAGGCAGAAGGTGCACTATTTTGAATGCTGGAACAATTGATGGATTTTTACCTGGTTGTGATCCGATTCTTGTGGTGGTATTAATGATAAGGATTACTATGAATGGTGAATTATTTCATAAATGGGTTATTGGAATATTGAAACCTTCCCTGCAAAAGGATGCCTATCAATAAGATTATGTCAGCTTATTCAATAAACACATCCAAATCACTACAATATGTGGAAACAAAGTTTTCAATATTTTTATCTTTGCTCTTGTTTCATTCATAGATATTTCAAGTTTATTTATTATACTTATACTGTATAGTACCCTGTTCACATTCCCTCTGCTAATACACATGCTATATTGTTCCCAATTCAAAAGTATACTTAATAATTGTGAAATTGCTCATCAATTATAATATTTTCAATAATTCATGGACAGTTTTAATGAACGAAAATAAAAATTGACTTTCTTGAAGTATTCAACACTAAGCAATAAATAATTCACAAATTGGTTCATATATTGATAGTTCGGTACGAATTTCATGTCAAAATTCTTCATGTACTACATAGATTCTTAATTTTTGTTTCTCTCTTATTTTTTAATCTATATTAATAAAAGAGGATCTATGGTTTATGTATGTCCAAGCATCACGTTCAAACGACTGCACCAAATTCGATAATTCTTTTTCAGTTGTGTTCATTATTATCACGACAAACTTTACACAACGAAATATTCCCGAAAACCGTACGGAAAAGAAAAAAAGGCTTTCTTTCTTCCTCCGACCAAGCGAAAAATCATAGATTACTTATATTTCATGATAATTTTGACACTTATGTGAGTGAAGTTTATCGTGTTTCTAGAAATTGCTCAGAAGTTTATCACTGTGTTTGATATTATATCGTTGTGTTGTGGGCGAGTTCATAATGATCGAGAGCAAACAGAATGAGAGGAAGAATCGATATTATCGATCTCAGGCGAGATACAACAAAATACAGAATGAATTAATGAAATGATCAACTTTGAGCTTTTGGCATTTAGATATTATGATCCCACATTCGATTATGCTAGCAATATATTGGTGTCTTTTGGAAATACTGCAATGCTCTGAGATCAAAACGAATTCCCAGGATTATGTTTTTTGAATGGAAAAATCAAATTGCAACAACTGACAACGCCACCCGAACCTTTGAATTTGTTTTTTTCAGGACAAGAACCTCTATCTAAACATTCCTTGCAGAATATTAAGCATTATCAAATGACATCATTTGGTTCAAATATATTTGAGGGAGGAGGTTTCAATCCAACTTTTGAGGTATTTTTTTCCTATATCGAACATCTCACACATTGATCATAACATATACCTACCAACGAATATGAAAATTCTTTAGAGACTCATAAATAAGGCTGAGAATGAGGGTAAGGGTAAGGGTTGGGTTAGGTTAGGGTGAATATTAATAATTAATTAATACTTTAGCCACAGCAACGCGTGGCCGGGTCTGCTAGTACCTTATAACGTTTTTTCCAATCCATTCTTTGGCCCTGTGCTTGCGAAGTATCCAAAAATTTGTTTCTGTTGCACCACTAGCTACCTGCTAGAATTCCATCAATTATCCTTCTTGAATCCTGACATAAAATAGTACTCTTATAGTTATATGGTTAGAATTTTGCAAGATTTCCAATGCCAATAAATATTGCATGGTCCTGAATGATAAATATTTATTTGAACGATCTTCAATTTTCCATGGTTGACTTTATATGAGATAATTTCATATGAAAGCATTCCACGATATTTTTGCGCTTTCAAACCTGAACTCCCATGTAGAAACTGCAATCGATATATTCCGGCTTAATTATTCGATAATTCCGATAATTCGTATACTCAACACTTTTCTAGGTTATATTTATGTTTTATTTCTATGATGAAAACAGTAACTTTTTTGTAACTAGAAATAAAGCCTCGACTGGACGTTCATGGCCTGCTTCGATGTCAATAATTCTTAAATGGTCTATATAACATTTTTTGTTGCAAATACTATGTGTGATCTCCCGCTAAAGTTTGGCCTCTTTAAAAGTAGACACCCTGTATAATTGGTGAGATTTGAGCTACAGGTACATATTACTTTTCTGGAATGGGTTTCCTTGCTCTTTTTTTTGAGCGCTCGTAATACTTACACGAGGGCTATATCATTTCGTCACGATGTCTGTATTTTTCGAATTTTGAGCCGAAAATGGTCTCAAACGACTATGTTCGACTCACTGATGACGAATCCGTCGAAAAATTCGACTCTGTCCGTCCGTCCGGCCGTCCGTATACACGATAACTCTCGAACGGAATGTCCTAGGAACTTGAAATTTTCAGGGTAGGTTCGAATCTCAAATGCCGCGCTTAAGTTCGTTATTGGGCAAAATTCGCCGAGGGGTTCCGTGAATATGGACGCTAGAAATTTTGTTTTCCTTTGAAACTACAGGTTCGATCGAGGTGAAATTTTGTACTCTAATGTAAAATGGGGTGTTCAAGCTACATGCATAATTTTGTTCAGCTCGCATCAGCAAAACCATAGAAACCATAGAAAATTGTAACTTTCGAACGGAAACGCCTAGGGACTTGAAATTTTCAGGATAGGTGTGGATCTCGATTGTCGTAATAACTTTCATCTATGAGCAAAATTATACTAGGGGTTCCGTGAATATGGTCGTTTGAAATTTAGTTTTCTTGATAATTTCCAAACTACAGATTCGATCTCGACGAAATTTTGTATACTAATGGAGAATGATATATTCAAGCTACATTTTTCTAGATCGCATGACCAGAACCATAGAAACCATAGAAAATCATAACTTTCGAAGGGAAAGGCCTAGGGACTTGAAATTTCCAGGATAGGTGTAGATCTGAAATGTGGCGTTCACGTTCATCAATGCGCAGAATTATACTAGGGGTTTCGTGAATACGGTCGTTTGAAATTTTGTTTTCTCGATATTTTCGAAACTACGGATTCCATCGAGATAAAATTTTCTATTTTAAACGAGAATGACATATTAAAGCGACATTTTGTCCAGATCGCATGATCAGAACCATATAAACCATAGAAAATTATAACTTCCGAAGGGAAAGGCCTAGGAACTTGAAATTTTCAGGGTGGGTTTGGATCGCGAATTTCACGGTCACGTTCATCAATGAGCAAAATTACTTCCGGTTTGATTGGAATGAAATTTTGCACCTAGATGAGGAATAATGTATTCAAACTACGTGCGAAATTTTGTCCAGATCGCATCACCAAGACCATAGATACCGTGAAAATTCTAGCGAATTATCGAAAAAGTCGGGAGTTTCGTCTAAGTTTGAGAACTTTTTTGACAGATGTCGAGAATTCCTTCAATTGATTTCTAAAACTGGAAAATGCGAATCTACCTACAAGGTGGACGTACGAGCGCTCAAAAGCTCCTGACTTCACGGCAGTGCTTTTCGTAATTTTTTTATGGATTAATGCTGTTCTTCTATTGTAACAGTTGAATAATCAGTCAAAAATGTCAAGATTTTGTTTTGATTATAGTTACATATACATACTACAGTGTCAAAAAAGAACCTGCATTAGGTTAATGAAACATAATATAATATGAACATCTTATTTATCCAAATTTATTGTATCGCTTTTTTTCGAAATAATATACTTGCGCCAACGAATAATTCAAACATCAGAACAATTTGTGAAGAAGAATTTTTAGGAACCAAATTCAGTGAAATCTGCAAAAGTAACAGAAATTGCTATTATTTCAACTACCGCACGTTTCCCCTTATCTCTGACTATTTAACGATATACAGGGTGATTTCGGAGGAGACCGTCAGATTTCGAAAGAAGTTTACACCAGTACTCTTTGGTTGATATTTTGGCACCTCAATTGGTACTATACAGGGTGATTTGTCCGATTTGACCGATTCTTCATCGATTAATAACTTTGGTATGGCTCATTCAATTTTGATGAAATTCTCAGTGTAGTACAATATGAATGAGAACATTCAATAGTAATTATAACATTCTTTTTAAAATATAGGGTTGTTATTGTGATAATTTCACATTTATTGTGCTTGTTGAAAAAGCACCCTGTACATTGCGTTGCCAAAACTTTCACTACGAACAATATCGAAATTTCGCTCCAAAGCAGTGAGAATATTCCGAACTAGGTAGTAAAGTTTTATCGTCCAAGGATGTAATGTTGTTCCTAAGTTCTGAAATAGTTTCTTCAAATTCGAAATTCATATTTAATTGCTTATATTTATGAGGTATTCAACCCATAATGCCATCGTTCCATGAAAATCCTGCTGCTTTTTTGATAGATGTCGTAAAATGAACGACATCACTGAATATATAACTAGAAGATAGTAGGAAAAACATAAATTTTATGTAGATTTTTCGTGGGATTTTCATCACAATCGAGTGATCGAGTGAATGGTTAAGGAAAGCATGGAGGACTCATATACAAACATGCATTTTTATTGATATAGATGGGTGAAGATGAGTAAAGCCATGCAGCATCATATGATGATCAAACAAGTGTAAATAAGGGTTCTGTTCTCGAAAGATTCCGAAGGTTAAATATAGAAAATACCTAATAAACTAAAAAATATGACGTGAAATTGAAATCACGACACAAACCATGCCTGATTATCGAATCTCTTTGAATCTCTATGACTTGACATGTTGTCTTATATCTTTTAGTAATTTTTTTCTTTCCTCGATTATTTAGGTTTGTTTTTATTGTTTGTTTGTTTGTTTATATCCCGACTCTCCTAGGTCTCATTATTTCATCAATTTTTCTTATCTTTGCTTCTATGTTTTCTTTAAGTTTCTTCAGGTTTTGTTCAACTGTTGGGAATTGTAAATCTCTGTGGAGTTGATTATTTATGGTGCACCTAGTGCTCGATTCGTTCTGAAGTTTCAATATATTTCTGTCTGATGTTGCTTTCCTGATCGGTTCTGTATATGTCGTGATGGGTCTCACTATTGTTTATCTTCATTTATATCATTCAATTTGATTTTTCTATTCATCAATGGGTACATGAAGTTCTTCATTCTCGTCGTAATGGTAAATTTTGCTGACATTTTCATTGAATTTAAATCATCTATTTCATTAGTTTTGTTGCATTAATCTTCGGAATATTTCTTTATTCCTCCAGTGTTACTCCTAATTAATTAGTTTTTCGCGTCGATAGAATTGGAATTGAAAGTAATGTTGACAGTTGATTTTCCTACTGTTTTATTGAAATAGAATATAATTGCATTGATTTTTTCAAGGTTTGATTTAATTTTCCAATTGTGCATATATTTTTCTGTTATTTTCGCAGTACGCTACATGATCTTGGGGGTGTATCTTATGTATAAATTACATACAGAATTGGTGCTAGTATCTAATTTTGGTTACTCCCACTTTGGTTGTTTGCTCACGTGGTTCCCTTCATTGATTTTTACCTTAATTCCAGTATCTACTATCCAATAATCATATCATATTCTTGAATATATATTTTTTTTTCATCTTAGGCATTACTCTTCTATACCCATACATTCAGGAATGTTCAAGAATATTCCTGCTGTCTTGTTTATATTCCTACATCCAACTATTCTCATCCTTTATTGAGTTGTGTTGTTTATATGGATTGTTGGCCAAGAAAGCTTAATTATCAACTGTTCATCTTCCGATTGAATTATGTGAGGTTATCTGGTTCACTTTCTTGTGAGTCGTTGAAAACTTCAGGAGTCGATACATTTGACTCACCGTAGGAAGAACTAGATTAGAATTCGATATTTTCATCTTCTCAAGAATTACATATTACAAAATAAGAAAGGTAATTTTTTCATATTATCCCATGCATTAATTTAGTTCATCGTGAAACCACCGTGTGGAATGAAGAGATAAATAGCGCTCGACAAAAAACTTTATTTCATCTCAGAAGGACCTTGAATGTAAATTCTGACTACCTATTTTCTCGCCATGTTGAACAAACCAACGGGTTTATTGCCAAAATTGAAGTTTGGAAGGATATAACGTCCTCCGAAGTACTAACTTTATCTCTTTGAATACCGAAACGTAGCTGGAAAGTTTTTATGAGGGTGCCTCACCCAAACGCCATCTAAACCTTAGGTTCAGCCAATTCTTCTTAATAATTTCTAACTTTGCGTAACTATCCTGATGGAATCATTCGATGATAACTAGAGCATTCTAGAGATTCTAGGGATTGTTCTTTCATTTGAACATCAAATATATATTTGTGAGTGATATTTTCTCGATTATTCGCTCTGTGATCTTGATTTTTCAGGGATGTCGAAATCGATGATGATTGTTCATTGTAAATTTGGAGATTTATATTTTCCTGTGATCATTTCGAATTGTAACTTCAGACTGCACATTGAAATAAAAATTCCTGAAAATTTCAAGTTTTTAGGTCGTTCCTTTCGAGAGTTATCGTGTATACGGACGGACAGACAGACGGATTCGTCACCAGCGAGTCGAACCTTGTCGATTGTGACAATTTTTTTTTTCGATAATTTGCTAGAATTTTCTTCAATATTTATGGTCTTGGTAATTTGATCTGCACGTATAGTTTGAATACATTATTCTCCATCTATGTGCAGAACTTCATTCCAATTCATTCAGTAGTTTCGAAATGATCAGAAAACGAGTATTTTGAACGGCCATTTTTGAGGAACATTTTTTCTTTTCAAAATAGTCAATAATATGCCTTCTATACCAAGCACCTTGAAAATGGTTCCTTTTAGAGTATATGATATAAGACATCGTGGCAATAGTTTATTTTACTCTCCATACACGTGCGTACGAACAGCCCACGAAATTTTCCTATTAATCATCGAATGATGGATACTTATATGGTATTTTTTGATGGCTTGGACCTTTTTCAATCTAAACGTTTGGTGCTCAAGAAGATGCTGACGGTTAAAGAGGAACCCTCATTAATTTGGTGAATATATTATGGCTTGGCTTTCTTGTATTCTTGATGTTGATTTTGAAATAATTGACATTATATTGTTGATTTTATTATATTGTTGTTTTTATCTCATGTAATTTGAAGTTGTGGAGTGGTTTTTTTTTTCATGGTATAGCAGATTATTCAAGCGAATACTTTTTATGGGATTATCCTGTATGTATTTATCATAAATTTATCATAAATAAAAGAAATAAAATAAAAATGAATTAAATGAAGAATAGAAATGTGTGAAATGTTTCCATAGAAAACACACTTTAGTGAAATTCTCCTCTATGAACTTTCATATACCATGGCTTCCTGGCAAATAACGGATAAATATGTACACTCCGTTTCAAGAATTACACATAAGACAAACATCTGAAGACGTTTACACTGCGTATGTTAATCTCAACTCGTGTGTAATTCCTGTGGTTATTCTGCACATTCCGAAGTATCCATCGATCCATCAAAACATACTTAGCATAAGCATGTGATATCAAATATTGATCATAAACGACGAGGCAAGCCTGAGGGCTCCCTAACTATACATTTGCTATTGCAATGTGTAACAGGATTTAGTTCTGAATAGATGTCAATCAACGTGCAATGTTTGCTACTCCGAAATCTCATTTCAATAATGATTATAAACGATGTTTAAATCCCTTGAATGACGTTTGGCCCGTTGCTCCGAAGGGAATGCTTTCAGACCATGATGTGATTACGACAAATTGAACATTTCCTTTGATGCGTAATGTACTTGGGGATGGTGACGGTGTTCAGAAATTGTTCTCGCATTAATTACAGATATCCTTTTCTGTTCATTCGCAATTCTGGCATAAAGACTCATTTGGAAATTTGGGTAAACTTTTAGCTGAGAGTTTCACACTACCTATTTTCGCGTCAGTTCCTCACAATATGAGGCGCTTCACTATAACAATATTACACTCTTCAACTGTATTTAACTTCAATATCCAAAATAAAAATATTTTGGGGATCGTTTTAACTGAGAATAATGCGCTAAAAAATTACAAATAATTCAGTGAATTCGAAATGAATATATTTTGAACATTGAAAATATCTTTTTAGTTTAATGTTTCTGAATGATCGAATTATTGTTATCCGGAAATACAATCAATGTTGGTAACAGTAATTACCGCTGAAAATAAACAAATAATGTAACCGGAAGAATACAATTCATTTCACCATAAGGAGATGAGGGCATCTGAAAAAATCCTTATGGTGCTATACAAAAATTTCTTGATATAGGATATTCGTGTGAGTGTAACTTTTGTTTTTTCTCCATTATGAGATATTCATTTTTTCAATTTACATATACATCATCATCATCATCATCATCGTATAGAAGGCGTGGCCGCCTGTTCAGTTCCGATTTCTCTGCAGAATTTCCGGTGAAGTTGATTGCCAACTGTCACGCCATCTCTTTGGTGGTCGTCCAACAGGTCTTCTTCCGTGTGGGGTGTTGTTACGTACTATTTTGGCTAATCTGTCGTCAGCCATTCTATTCACATGCAGGTTCCATTCTCTTCTTCTTTTCCTTATCCATCTCCCTATGTCGTCAGTTTGGCACTTCTCTCTGATGTCTACGTTTCTTTGCCTGTCGATCAATGTGTATCCCGTTATTGTTCTTAGGGTCTTCATCTCGCTTGTTCTCAATATCCTCTTTTTTACCGATGTTTCCGCTCTTGTCTCTGCCCCGTATGTCATAATAGGTCGCACGCATGTCTTGTAAATTCTGGACTTGCATCTTTTGCTGAGGTATGTATTCTTCCAAACTGCATGTTTAAGATGTCCAGATATTGTGGCTGCTTTGTTTGTTTGTCTTCTCACCTCTTCTTCCAGAAATCTTGTGCTTGTTATCTTGCATCCTAGGTACTCGAACGACATGGTTTGGTCGACGATGTTATCTTCTATTACTAGCTTGCAGCGCAGGGGCTCCTTAGCTATGGTCATACACTTGGTCTTGGTTTTAGAAATCTCCATGTTCAATTTCTTTGCGTGTTTGTAAAGCGCATGTAACATTTTTTGTAGGTTGTCCTCTGATTCAGCGATGAGTACGGCGTCATCGGCATAGCATAATATATCGAGTTGATATGTGCCCATGCGATATCCCAATCTCAAGTTCTTCACGGTTTCTATTAGTTGGTCCATAACCGTATTGAATAGTAGCGGGCTAAGGCTATCGCCCTGGCGGATTCCCGACCTTGTTCGTAGATGTTGCGTTAGGGTGTAGCTTGCTCGTATTTGCGTTGTTGTGTTTGTATTCATATCTTTAATGAGGTTTATGTACTCTTTGGGCACATTCTTGTTTTTCAGCCTATTGATTACATCCTTCAGTTGTACTTTATCGAAGGCCTGTGTTAGGTCGATGAAACAGAGGTATGCAGGGGTGTTATACTCGAGGGACTTTTCTATCAATTGCCTTGTTATAAATAATGCATCGATGGTGGAGCGGTTTTTTCTAAATCCTTGTTGTTCTTCGCTGATTGGCATTAGTGTCGTTATTTCGTCAGCCAGAATCTTCGTAAACAGTTTGAGTGAGGTGCTCAACAGGGTTATCCCACTATAGTTAGCGGGATTGGTTTTTTCTCCTTTTTTGAAGATAGGTATCGTTATACTCCTTTTCCACTCTTCCGGTATTCTTCCGTGTTGAATAAGAATGTTGAACAATTTTGTATATTCCTCTCTTATGGCGTCCCCACAATATTTTATAATCTCATTTGTTATTCTATCTTCGCTTGGCGCCTTCCTGTTTCTGAGCTTTTTTACTGCCATATTTACCTGCTCTGTCGTGATTTTTGCCTGTTCGTTTATAGCATCATTTTGTGAGTCTTCTCCTACATATACATATAAGTATATTTTTTTTTTTCAATTTCACACTTCCATGTGGTATCTAACTGTGCCCGGGTTGGAAAACCAAAAGCACTGTTCAGCGTCAGTATGGAGAGATTATTCGCCGCACGATTCCTACCGTACCCAAAATTGCCGCCTTCTGCATCCATAACATTGTGTTACCAGGTTAGTTCAGTTCTTTTATATGCTGTACTGTTATTTTATGTACAAGGCCGTTTACACTTATAACCAATGGCATAATAGTAATTCTCTTGAGCTGCCAAATCGATTTCATTTTTTGGGCCAGTCTCTGATATTTTCCGTAATTCTCAGCATAAGTTTTGGACAGATTGTGATCCGAAGGCACAGCAAAATCCACCAGAATTGCAGATTTTTTGGCCTTATTCCAGATGACCATGTCCGGCCGGTTGTGTTCCAGTCCTCTATCAGCGATGACCGTGACATCCCAGTACATTTTGGTTTCTTCATCCTCTAGGACTGACTGAGGTAAGTATTTATAATGTAGGGTAAAGCCATTGAGTAATTTCTTGTTTATGCTTACGAGTTGGTGGACAACTTCACCCACATAATTATATCTTTCCAGGTATCAAGTCTGAGCTATTGCACTGCAGCCTGACGTCAAATGATGTATTGTTTCCTCGGCCACGCCGCACATTCTGCATTTGGTGGTCCCTATGTCTCGATGTAAAATGTGCTTGATGTATACTCGAGTCTTCACTTCCTGATCTTGAATCGCTAGAACTGCACCCTCAGTTTCTGGGTATAGGTAAGTAAGTAAGTAAGTAATTTCTTTATTTCAAGTGAATCTGAAACATCAGTGAACAAATGAAATTGTGTCAACATAATAATCATATCATATAACTTATAAAAGTCTTCGATCTTGTATGGCTCGATCAATATTGATTGTTCATGCAAGGCCTTCTTGTATTTCTCGAAATTTTCTTCCTTCTGTATTGTCTCTGGTAGAGAATTGAAAAGTCTCAAACACCTATATTCGACTTGGTTCTGTATTCTAGTCAGATTTACTCTAGGGTATGTGTAGTTTGAATTTCTGATGTTATATTTTTGTTTCCGAGTGTTGCTGTGTTGTGAAAATAGCTCTTTGTTTTTATGGAGAAACAGGAAACATTCTTGGATTTATATTGCATAGATGGTAAGCATTTTATTTTTTCTGAACGTTCCATGACATGATTCTATTTTTCCCAAGTTGAAGAGTATTCTGACAGCCTTCTTTTGTAGTGTGAATAGTGAGGACATATTTCCTGATTCATAAAAAAGCATTCCAAATCGCATTCTTGATTCTATTGTAGCATAGTATATGGACTTTAATGCACTTGAATTCAGGTATCTTAACACAACCCTCAGTCCATAGATGCAGGAAGATATCTTTTTTGAGGTATACTCTATGTGACCTTTCCTGTTGAGTTCTTCAATTTGTATTTTTCATTATTCAACTGGATTTCACAAGGGTTTTCATCTCCTGATGTTATGCGGTGAAATAGCATAGCATTGGTCTTGTCTCTGTTCAATATTAAGTTGTTGTTGTTGAACTAGGAGCTTGCTAATTCCAGTAATTTTGCAGCTGTAGTCTTTTCCATGACGAGAACATTTGTGTCATCAGCATAGTTTACAACAGCTCCTTCACAGTTAGATGAAGTTATTTCCTCAGCAAAATCATTGATGTAGACAAGGAAGAACATCGGCCCCGCTATACCTCCCTGCGCAACGCCAATGAGGATTTCCAGCAGTTCTGATTTGGAGATTTTCCCGTCAACTTGTATTTCAGCCATTTGAAATCTCTTCTTGTAGTATGATTATGTCCATTTTAAAGATGGTCCTCTTATTCCATATCTCTCGAGTTTTTCCAGCAGTTTTTCTATTTTTACGCAATCGTAGGCTTTGGATAGGTCTAAGAATAGTCCTAGAGCTAATTCATCATCTTCAAAGGCGTTTACTACTTTTCTCAGGAATTGGTAGACTGTTGTTTGTATAGACTTTCCTTTCACATATCCATGTTGATTATTCGAAATGGTGTGATTTGCCAGCATAAACTCCATTACCTGCCTGCAAAAAGCCATCTCGAAGATCTTAGAAAACGATGGTAGAATACTTATAGGCCGATAGTTATTATAGTTTACTTTGTCTCCTTGTCTGAAAATTGGCTTCACTATTGCTATTTTCAGGTTGTCTGGAAACACTCCTTGTTTTAGTGATTTGTTTATTAAATATCTCAAGGGTTCTTCAATTTGGTTGATTATTTGTTTGATTAGGAAATTTGAAATGCCGTCCACATTACCAGTTTTTTTATTCTTCATATTGTTCACAATTTCTTTCAATTGTTTTGTGGAGATTGGTCTCACATACATGGATTTATCTATTCCATCTGTGTTTCTGTCGTAGTTGGTAACTTTCATTTGTTTAGTTAGATTTGCTGCAATATTGATGAAGGGTTCATTTATCTCATTGACTGTTTTTTCCGGATTATCTTTGATGCGGAATTCCCTTTCACTCTCATCATTACTTATTGATCTTACTATTGACCAGAGTGCTTTGCTCTTATTGCCTGTTGGTCATATAATTTTGATTTTTGGGTTCTCTGTCGTATTGTTTCTTCACTTCCTTGTACACATTCTTCAGAGTCGGATTGTATTCGCTCAGAATCAATAACAAATCTAATTTCCTTCTAGTTGAGTTGTACAATACTTGGTATTAGCTTGAGGTTAGTTCCATTTTTCTTCTCAATTGATATTCTCCTTAGGGGAAATGCTGAGTTGAAGATCTCCAGATATTTATTGTAAAATATCTTGAAGGAGTGGTTTATGTCACCATCATCTTGTTCAATTATTGTTTTGAAATTTTCTATATTTATTTTTGTATATAGCCTTTTCCAAGTGAACTTTTTTCAGTTATACTCATTTGATAGCTAATTTGTTGTGCTAAGTGGTCCGATATGTGTGTATTCCATGATAGTGTTTGATAGGGTGTTTGTAAGTTGGTAAATATTCCATCAATGCAGCTTGCACTTCTTTCAGTTATTCTGGTGTTGTCAAAAATTGTTTGTTTGATATTGTAGCTGTTGAAAAGATTTGGTAGTTCGTGTTTTTCTCTTGAGTTTTTGATCATATCGTTATATTTATTTTCAAGTTTGTGTAGGATTGTGTCTAATTGTTTCATCATTGTTTTTGTCGTTCCGTTTTTATATATAGCCATACAAATATGTTTTTTGCTTTGTATTTCAAATTCAATACCTGCTATCTCAAATATTCCCTTTTCAGACATTTCTGCTATATCTTTTCTTTCTTTAGCTTCTATGCCATTTTTCACGTATATAACGACTCCTCCATGTTCTCCTTCATTTCTGCAAAAATGAGCTTTGATGTTGAAGTTATCTTTTCCAAAATATTTATCTGACTTTTGGTTTTCCAGTGCTCACTGAGACACATGATTTTTATGTTTTCATCTTCGTTAATTATTTGCTCTAATTTATCTTTAGATTTGCCGATTGATTGGATCTTTTGGTGAAATATTGTGAATTTTTCTTGTGCTAATAATGTTGATTGATTTGCTTCACATCTGAAAAATGTTGTCCTCTCCTGAAATTGAATCGAGAAAAGGTTATTCCAATTGGCCAAAATTCATTTTCATATATCTTTTCTTTCAGTTGTAGAGGAACTCCTATCATGAAACTTTCGCATTTGTCTTCTAATTTCGTATATAATTTTTTTATATTAATTTCTTTTTTTCCTATACACGCTTTTTCTGCAATATACGTTAATACATCTTCATCTTCGACTGATTGCTTGACCTTAGATATGAAAAGCCATATTTTCTTGTTTTCCGTATTGGATTTTGTAGATTGAAACTTGTTGATTGGGTTGTTTTCCATTTGATTTGTTCCGATACTTGCTCTTTTACGTGTTTCACTTATTTTGTTCTCG
This sequence comes from Aphidecta obliterata, assembly GCA_963966015.1. NCBI lineage: Eukaryota > Metazoa > Arthropoda > Insecta > Coleoptera > Coccinellidae > Aphidecta > Aphidecta obliterata. The sequence continues at coordinate 3,368,082 of OZ014432.1, forward strand.
ACTGGTTTAAATTGATCATTTTCCCTACTGTCTCGATGTTCATAGGTATTTATTTGATTCACTTGTGTTTCTCTTTGTTTACGGTTTCGTGTTTCGGGAATTTGGTTAGGTTTATCTTGTCTATGGTTAGGTTGGGCGGTCGTGATTGCTTCTTTATAAGATGAAATTTTGGGTCTTCTATGTTCCGTTGTTAATTTGACATTATCCTCCTTTAATGTCAGTAGTTCATTTGATGGTAGTTCCCTTGGTCCCGTGTTTACTATTTGTGGTTCATTATCTTCCTTGTTATTTTCTTTTTTCTCCTGTTTTTGTGTACCTTGTTGATATTTTTTCTTATACTCCTTTTTCTCGGTTTCCAATAACCTAACTTTTTCAAGTAGTAGTTGATTATTCGAAATGAGGACTTGATTTTTCTCATCTGATGATTTAAGGAGTTCTTTCAGATATTTATTTTCCACATTCAACACTTCCATTCGATATTGCTCATTACCTTCCTCTCCTGTTTCGTCCCGTATTACATCTTTGCAGCCGGCCTGTTTTTGACTTGCAGCCTGTTTTAGGCATCTTGGGTGGAACACCTCGCCGCATCGCACATTTTACACTCTCTGCAACCTTTTTCTTGCAGTGAACACATTTATCTTCATTTGATTTTTCATTTTTCGCGGAGCGATTTTCCGCATCTTCTTCAATTGGCGCCATCATAGGTATCCAGACGTAAGGCAGATATTCGATTAGAGGTAAGGGGATCTTAGCTTCAGGACTGCTAATAGGGTGAACAATACACTTTCTTCAAACTGTCGACGTTTATATCCTGTTTGGAATCTTCTTCAGGACTAAAAATGTTTATTAAACTTGAAACAAATGGAGAATCTGGTCACAATAACACAACACAACATTCAGGTGGAATTTTTTGTTTCTTAATTTTTTTCTCTTTTTTTGCCGTAGGTATTCAACTTACCTATTTGGTCATGTGTATTAAGATGTGGCAGAATTTGTTAAATCTCATTGGAACTATGCATATAAATATTCTATTTCGTCAGATCTATAACCTTATTGTGAAACGTATGTGATGGTTCTCTTAGCTCGGCTAATATGGTACAGATCGCCGGTGTCTCGTTTTTCCCAAACATGTTGCGGTAAATCTCCCACGACGCAGATTTATTTCTCATTAATTTCTCGCATTGAATTGTCATAAATCATACTGAATTTTTGAGTATCTGTTCGAACATTAATTGTGTCATGTGCTTTATCCAAATTTTTTTTTGCTCCATTAAAGTCAAAATTGTGATTTTCTTGGAAGTTGTGTGAAGCCAGCGCGGTTTTCTCGTTTTTTTCTCTTGCAATCATATGTATGCTGAGCTATACGATTTTTCAGGTATTTTTTCCATACATTGAGGGATTATCCGAAAAGATTGAAATGTTGATAAAAAATCACTCCACATCACTCCATAATATACACAAAATTGAAAAATTCCCATCTAAGATTGATGACCTCTAATGTGGTGTACCAAATTCCATGTAAAGATTGCAACCTGTCGTATGTCGGCATGACCAAACAATACCTGAAAAAACGTATACGTCAAAATACATAAGATTGCAAAAAAAATAACAGAGAAAAAAACGAGAAAACCGCGCTGGCTTCACACCACTATGTAAGCGTCGAAAAAACTCCCTCTTGCTAGCAAGAGCCGATCCGAAAGGGTTCATTCATAACCTCTATGGTATCCAGGTACAAAAGTTGGTTGTAAAAACCAGAAAATGTGAAATAAAACTTATTATGATGCTAAAAAATCGTAAGAAATTCTTACTTGCCTCTAACTCCCACTCCAATTCACTTCACAACATCATTTTTGACTGCATTCTAGACGAAAAGAGGAAATTGAAAAAAGTTCAAAACTTACTAGAACCACACGAAGTTATTTATGATATATGAACGATCCCGGCAAGGACAAAAGGAGGACGTGGACTGACAGATGTTCTCAATTTGCACACCTACCGGATCAGGAACCTCAGAGGTTTCTCCCTTCCAAAGACGAAAACTTCCAACCTTCAAAGTGCCAGGACGTTGGTTGACTAAAGATATACGCCTTTGGATCTTGCCATAACCGATGGTCTGCTGAATCTACCATTCCTCTCTGAAACTGATGGAGTGTGACAATGGTCGCAATCAAGAATAGAGCAACGTACCTAGTCCAAATTAGACTTGTTCGGATTTACATTAATTTTTCAGCATATAAATGATAAAGGTAATATCAACGATACCAAAACATGATGTTACTCTCTACAGTCGCTTCATCGAATCATCTCATTTTATTTCACTCCATCGAAATTGCTCGAATACTTCAGTACGAATTCCTCATCAAACTATCCGGATCACTAGGAACCTTCCTCATCGCCGCTCAACATACAATCACATAGTTAATGTGAAAAACATCAACGTCTAGCAAATCAACACCAATTCCAATTTCGACCCTCCGTCATTAAGTAACTGCAATATCTATCAAGTCCGGAATTCAAATCATGCCAGACATTGAAATTGAAAAATTACAAACCGAAACGGTTTTAAGCCCCAACCCCATCAGCGACATATAGAAGGAATGCAATAATAAAAATTGTCGAAGGCAGTCCCTCGCCATCATTCAAGGGTGCCCTAGAAATATCGCGGGGCATTTGACTCCGAAAGTCGCAAAGGGCTCATAAAGTGCATGCTCTCTATATGCACCGTTCATGGCTTATAATTTCATTTGATATTAGGCGGAATTGGTGAAAGAAAGCAGCTCCGGTAATGAAAGGAATATGTAACACCAATGTTTGTCGAGTAGACCTACAGCAGCGCAATGTTGAAATATTCCATCATCCTTGAATGTTTTGGAAAATAAAAATCTGATTCTATTTAGGCAGATGAAGCAGTGCTCCGCCAATAATTTTGGAGAAATACACGTTTTTAACCGAAAACATTTTTATCCATTTCATTTTATCTCTTCCGACACAAATTTCACTTTATATGTAAAAATTCTTGCTGGCTCGAATCAGAGCTGTACCGAGCAGTGAATATTAGTGCTTCGAGCACTAAGCACTTGGAAAACAGGGCTCCAGAGTCGCTAGCACCAAGCAACAATTTCCACAGAAGGCTCGCGATTACCAAGCACTTTGTGGAAGTAATTCGATATTGTGAGCACTAAGCCCTAAGCACTTTTTCAAGAACTGTTGAATGTGAGGTTACTTTAATCGAAAGAAGAAATGTACCTATTTAGTTAAGCTATTATATGATAATATGTGAGATTATTGACAGGCCCGAAAGGATGTATAGGGTGTCCCGAATTCAATGCTCTCTTCGAGCATGTCGAGAATTATGTGTGTTGGAAAAATTTGTTCAAGGACTTTGGATCTCTTTAGTTGAAGTAATATGTATTCATAAATATATTGATTCGTTTTCACTGAACTGCTGGAATACTAGATCTTACGGTATCAAAAAGTCGTCGTCGGTCGCATATATTCGTGTTACGACAAGATTGGGAAAGGGCTTAGTGCTTAGTAATCTGCAGAAGTGCTCGGGAGCACTTTGGGGATTACAAAGCACTAAGCCTTTTGCTGAAGTGCTTCAATTAGTAAGCACTAAAAACTGCTTTTAAAAAGTGCACGGGGGCACAGTGCTTGGGAGCACAAAAAGGCTCCAAGTGCTTTCTCGAATAACAAGCACAATGCTTTGGCACAGCTCTGGCTCGAATCAATGGTGACTCCATTATTACTAGTCACTGTTTCGCTGTTAGTTCTCTTAAATTGATCATCACTCGACCGAAAAGAAAACGGTTCTCAATTCACCAACACAAATTCAGGCCGATTTTCATTTCAATACTTAATGAAACATTATTGGCTTCTCTGAATCTTCTAGCTTCTCCTAGAGGAATTCCTTGCCAGAAAACTTTTGGGCAATATAGAGATCCTGGTGGCATTAACATTTACTCTAAATAGGGCTGCTTAATACATAGCCCTGCCGGCTTAAAATCGTCACTGAATCCAACGGTAAAGTTGATACATCCGTGTTTCCAGTGGCCTTTTATTTTCCTATATCCTTATCGGTGGTAAACAACTTTTTTGTTACTGATGGATTTCCTGACCTCCCCCATGAGTCTTATCGATGCCTCCAACTATACTTTCAGTACCTCAGTACTTCAGTACCTCAGTACTTTCAGTACCTATACGTTCAGTACCTTGAGTTCAAGAACCGCCCTCGAATTTTTTTGTCCTTTACAGTGACGCCCGTGTGATATTTCAAATGGTTATTCTTCATAATGCCATCTCCCTCCCCCCGAGGTACTTTCATAGTTGAAATAATTTCCGATAAAAACCTCATTTTTCAACTGAATGAACATGAATAACTCCTGAATTACACAGTCACAGACACAGTCAGCTGTGAATGTCGTTATATAGCCTTAACGTAAACAACCATTCCAGATTTATTTCCAGGTCGTATTCCGATTTCCTCCACCTTTTTGAGCGCTCGTACCACCTACACGAGGGCTATATCATTTCGTCACGATGTCTGTATTTTTCGAATTTTGGGCCGAAAATGTTCTCAATCGATAGAGTTCGTCTGACTGATGACGAATCCGTTCAAAAATTCGAGTCTGTCCGTCCCTATACACGACTACTCTCGATCGGAACGACCTAGAAACTTGAAATTTTCAGGGTTGGTTTGAATCTCGAAACCTGGAGTTGAGTTCGTTATTGGGCATAATTAATCACGTAAATATGGTTGCTCGAAATTATGTTCTCCTGATTACTTAGAAAGTACTTATTCGATCGAGGTGAAATTCTGCACCCAAATGGAGAATGGCGTGTTCAAGCTACATCCAATTTTGTCTAGATCGCATGACCAGAACCATAGAAACCATAGAAAATTATAACTTTGTAATGGAAAGGTCTAGGGACTTGAAATTTTAAGGATAGGTGTGGATCTCGAATGTAGCGGTCACGTTCATTGATGGTCGTTTGAAATTTAGTTTTCTTGATAATTTCAAAACTACGTATTTCATCGTCACGAAATTCTGTATTTCAATGGAGAATGATTTGGAGAATAATGTATTCAAACTACTTGGGAAATTATGTCTAGATCGCATTACCAAGAAGATAGATACCGTAGAAAATTCACCCAAAGCACTGACGTGAAGTCTGGAGTTTCGCCTCAGTTTGAACATTTTTTGACAGCTGTCAAATTTTTTTTTTAATTGTTTCTCAAACTGGAAAATGCGAACCTACCTACAAGGTGCATGAACGTGCCTCAGAAGCTCCTGACTACACGGCGGTGCTTTTTATAATTTTGTTTTATCTACGACTGATTATGAGAACGCATCTATCCAGATTAAGGCAACCCTCAGCTGCTCTACTTTTGTTTTAGCTGATGTAGTTCTATTGCCGCTTTTCATCCACAAGATTGCCGAAATGTGATCCTAGTGTGTGAAACCTACTAAAGACATTTCTGCTCCACGTTCTAGGACGACGGAAGAAGTCATTTACAATAAAAGCCATTTTCGTAGCGGAAAAATAACGTAGCGGGTCTATTGGAGAGAGTTGCCGTTACACAAGCTATCTCAATTGTCAATGTTCATTTTTCACAGTAACGACTTCATAAAGTTTGATAAATTCCAGAATCAATGATGAAATCGGCATCGATGGAGACGGGTTTGGTGGAACTTTCTGGATACGTCGACTCTGATCCATTTGCCGATCAAATAGAATAGAGAGAATTTTCTTTAGTATGAGATATGTTTGAGAATTTTTCGAGGTTGCAGGGGCTGGATCTAATTTTATGGGATTTTGTGGATTTATGTGAGTATGGATACTCTGGAGTATTAATATTTGTTATCAAAAATTGAGAAAAGCACTGCCGTGAAGGCAGGAGCTTTTGAGCGTTCGTACATGCACCTTGTAGGTAGATTCGCATTTTCCAGTTTTAGAAACCAATTGGAAAGATTTTGACAGCAGTCGAAGAAAATTTCAAACTAAGGCGTAAATCCAGACTACGAGTCAGTGCTTTAGAAGAGCAATTTTTTTTCGATAATTCGCTAGAATTTTCTACGGTATCTATGGTCTTGGTAATGCAATCTGAAAAAAATTTCCCACGTAGTTGAATACATTATTCTTCATCTATGTGCGAAATTTCATTCCAATCCAATGAGTAGTTTCGAAATTATCAGGAAAATATAGTTTGAACGGCTAAATTTACGGAACTCCTAGTCGGATTTTGCGCATTGATGAATGTAACCGCGAAATTCGCTATCCGAACCTATCCTGAAAATTTCAAGTCCCTAGGCCTTTGCGTTCAAAAGTTATGATTTTCTATGATTTCTATGGTTCTGATCATGAGATCTGAAAAAAATATAGCTCGAATCTATCATTCTCAATTTGAATACAAAATTTCATCACGATCAAATCCATAGTTTTGAAATTATCAGGAAAACTGAATTTCAAACGACCATAGTTACGGAACCCTGAGTCTAATTTCGCTCATTGATGAACGCGACCACGACATTCGAGATCCACACCTATCCTAAAAATTTCAAGTCCCTAGGCCATTACAAAGTTATAATTTTCTATGGTTTCTATGGTTCTGGTCATGCGATCTCGACAAAATTCTGCCTGTACTTTGAACACGTCATTACCCATCTGGGTGCAAAATGTCATCTTGGTCGAATCTGTAGTTTCGAAGAAATCAGAAAAACAAAATTTCGAGCGGCCATATTCAAAGAACCCCTGGGCGAATTCTGCCCAATAACGAACTCAACCGCGGCATTCGAGATTCGAACCTACCCTGAAAACTTCAAGTTTCTAGGACATTCCGTTCGAGAGTTATCGTGTAGACGGACGGACGGACGGCCGGACGGACAGAATCGAATTTTTCGACGGATTCGTCATCAGTGAGTCTAACATAGTCGTTTGAAACTATTTTCGGCTCAAAATTCGAAAAATACAGACATCGTGACGAAATGATATAGCCCTCGTGTAAGTAGTAGGAGCGCTCAAAAAGCAAAGCTCTTCTGTAATTTCCTTGAGTTGAGAGCTGAGAGGTAGTAAGGAAAAGAAATATGTCAGTTGGAAAGAACTGTATTATTGAAGAATAATTGCAGTACTCGGTCAGTTACTGACGTTGAGTTGCCGGTCGTCCACGATCCATACATTGTTCACGTTCAGCAAGGTAAACAGCAAAAGAAACGTACTGGTACTGCAGAAACTCAGTGATCCTTCTCAATAAGCTATACTAGAATGATAATTTTCGACTACGATATTCTTTCCCAGACGAGGTAAGTAATTTTCAATTTCAGACAGTGATATCCTCCAATTTCGTCAAGGGTGGTTTATAATCTGCAATAAAATATTTTCCAAGTCCAGACGATAACGGTGATATCCCCTAAACAAAATTAGAATTTTAAAATCAAAACAAGGGGTGAACTCCAAGACTAGAATAGTTTATTCCAATTAAAGGTTTCATTCCTAGACTAGAAGGTTTTTACATGGGTAAACACTGTTATAACAAAATCATCAGAAACTACTCGAAATGAGCTCATGAAGCGAGTTGATAAAACTTCGAGGAAAGCACTGACTTGAAGGAAGTCAAGAGCTTCTGGGCGGTTGGTTGAGTTTCATCGCCAGAACTAATAATAATATATACAGAGTTTCAAGAATGAAACCATATGGCATGTGTCAAATAAACTGAGTATTAGCAAAAGAATGCAAACACCATACACTTCTTATGGTATGATTCAAAAGCATAGCTCAAAAACTCAGCAAAAACTCTGTCGCCCCATATAAATGTTGTTCGAAACAAAATTTGTTTATACTTCAAGTTAAACGATGCTCACGAAATTTCACATACACCATCGTGTCGTTATCTATAACTAACTAGCTACAAATTTTCAATTCGATCGTATTTCTCGAATTATCGAGAAGAAAAAAATTCAAATGGCTATATCTCTACTGAACCTTTCAGCAGATTTTGTACATTCAGGAACTCAACCGACGCATATAGATGGTAGGTACCTTCCAAAACTATGGGTCTTCTTTTCAATTATCGTGTTACAGACGGACATTCTCGTCCAAAAATTAGAAAATTACAGATATTTCGGCGAAAAAATGACGTTCTTGTTCATTAATAAGTGCGAAGTCATTAATTTATTGGTGATTTTTGAGGGCTCGTCCTACTTACACGAGGGCTATATCATTTTGCCACTTGGTCTGTATTCTTCGAATTTTCAGCCGAAAATGTTCGACTCACTGATGACGATTCCGTCGAAGAATTCGAGTCTGTCCGTCCGGCCGTAAGCACAATAACTAACGGACGGAACAACCTAGAGACTTGAAATTTTTAGTGTGGGTTCAGTTCCAAAATGCCGCGGTTGAGTTCGTTGATGTGCAAAATTCGACCAGGGGATCCATAAATATAAAATTTTGTTTTTTTGATTACTTCGAAACCACAGATTCGATCGAAATGAAATTTTGCACTCAAATGGAGAATGACGTGTTCAAGCTTCATGAATTTTGTTCAGATCGCATGACCAGAACCATAGAAACCATAGAAAATACGACCGAATGTCGTGGTCACGTTCATCTATGAGCAAAGTTAGACTACGGGTTCCGTGATCATGGTCGTTTGAAATTCAGTTTTCTCGATAATTTCAAAACTACGGATTCGATCGTGACGAGATTTTGTATACTAATGGAGAATGATATATTCAAGCTACATTTTTTTCAGATCGCATGACCAGAACCATAAAAACCATAGAAAATCCGTACTTTCGAACAGAAGGGCCTAGGGACTTGAAATTTTCAGGATAGGTTCGGATTTTCAGCAATGAGCAAAAAAGATAAAAGTAGATCTCGAATGTCACGATCACGTTTATCTATGAGCGAAATTAGACTAGGGGTTCCGTGAATAAGTTCGTTTGAAATTTAGTTTTCTTATTAGTTTCGAAACTACGGATTCGATCGTGACGAAATTTTCTATTTTAATGGAGAATGATATATTCAAGCTACATTTTTTCCAGATCGCATGACCAGAACCATAGAATCCATGGAAAATTATAACTTTGTACTGGAAAGGCCTAGAGACTTGAAATTTTCAGGATAGGTGTGGATCTTGAATTTCGCGGTCACGTTCATCAATGAGGAAAATTAGACTTCCGGTTCCGTAAATATGGCCGTTTGAAATTCAGTTTTCTTGATCATTTCAAAACTATGGATTTGATAGTGACGAAATCTTGTATCTGAATTGAGAATGATATATTCGAGCTACATTTTTTGCAGATCGCATGATCAGAACCATAGAAACCATAGAAAATCATTACTTTCGAACGGAAAGGCCTAGGGACTTGTAATTTTCAGGATAGGTTCGGATCCGGAAATTTCGCGATCACTTTCAGCAATGAGCAAAATTAGACTTAGGACGTAAATATAGCCGTTCAAACTATATTTTTCCTGATAATTTCGAAAATACTTATTGGATTGAAACGTAATTTCGCACATATATGAAGAATAATGTATTCAAACCACGTGTCGCATTACCAAGACCATAGATACCGTGTAAATTCTAGCAAATTATCGAAAAAAAAAATGGTCACCAAAGCACTGACGTAATTCTGGATTTTCGCTTTAGTTTGAAATTTTCTTTGACAGCTGTCAAAATCTTTCCAATTGGTTTCTCAAACTGGAGAATGTGCTTTTCGTAATTTTTCCCAGATCGCATGACCAGACCATAAAAACCATAGAAAATTATAACTTTAGAACGGAAAGGCCTGAAGACTTGAAAATTTCAGGATAGGTGTGGATCTCGTATGTCGCGGTCACGTTCATCAATGAGCAGAATAACACTAGAGATTCCGTGAATATCGTCGTTGGAAATTGTCTTTTCTTGATAATTTCAAAACAACGGATTCGATCGTGATGACATTCTGTATACTAATGGGGAATGATATATTCATGCTACATTTTTTTCAGATCTCATGCCCAGAACCATAGAAACCATAGAAAATCATAACTTTCGAACGGAAAGGCCTAGTGATTTGAAATTTCCAGGATAGGTCTAGACCTTTCCGTTCGAAAGTTATGATTTTCTATGGTTTCCCAGGTTCTGGTCATGCGATCTGGGAAAAATGAAGCTCGAATATATCATTGTCCATAGAAATACAAAATTTTGTCACGATAAAATTCGTAGTTTTGAAATTATCAAGCTAACTAAATTTCAGACGACCATATACACGGAACCCCTAGTCTACTTCTGCTTATTGATGAACGTGGCCGCGACATTCGAGATCCACACCTATCCTGAAAATTTGAAGTCCCTAGGCCTCTCCATAACAAAGTTATAAATTTTTATGGTTTCTATGGTTCTGGTCATGCGATATAGACAAAATGTATCTCGAACACGCCATTCTCTATCTGAGTTCAGAATTTCACGTCGATAGAATTAGTGGTTCCGAAGTAATGAGGAGAACAAAATTTCGAACGGCCATATTTTCAGAACCCCTGGTCGAATTTTGCCAAATAACAAACTCAACCGCGGCATTCAAGATTTGAACCTACCCTGAAAATTTCAAGTTCCTAGGATGTTTCGTTCGAGAGATATCGTGTATACGGTGGGACGGACGGACGGCGGAATTTTTCTACGGATTCGTCATCAGTGAGTCGAACCCTGTCGATTGAGACCATTTTCGGCTGAAAATATAAAAAAGGAAAATTCGTATTATTCATATACCTATATGTATGATCATTCAAAACAGGTTGGTTTGTTTTAGCCCCATCGTGGCATATTTCATATTCTCAAACCTGTGTATAAATTCCTAATGAATGTAGCGAATCAGAATCGGACCCTTCAACGGAGACTCCAGCTCAATACGTTGTTATTTTTTCCCGTGGAACACATTAAACCCTTCGAATTCTTAATCTGCTTCAAATCCGATTTGGCTAACAGAAATCCGTAGCAAGTCACGTGTTTCCCATTACCTACTTCCGAAAAGGGCACACAAAGGCGCTTTTTCACAACAATGCAATAAAAAGCTTCCTCTTCATACACATGTATGGCATTATTTGACTTCATACACGGCATATTTACGTTGGGTCATTCAAAAATGCCCTCGCAGAAATATAAAATACGTTCCTCGAAAGGGGGATGTTTTGCATGGTCCCTTCGAAACATAAAGGCCTTTTATTGACTTTCCAGACATAATGTTTGAAATGGCGCGCACTGAACTGAATGTTGTCGGGAAATATTGGATGTTATGAACCCTGTTTGGGTGTCGACCGATATCGTTTTTCGGTTTGTAGATATTTCAGTCCGAATGCATAAATCTTCGGTTAGAAGAGTTTATCCCCAAGATTATCCGAATCGTTGATTTCAGGAACCAGGACAATTTATATAGGAACTTCAATTCCAATATTCTTTGATTGGAAATTGGAATGATGAAACTCATCAACAGTTTATCAAGTGATTCACATCACACCTCTAGAATAATAAACAGAGAAGCATTTCGAATTTCCAAAGTCCGTGTGACACGGTGTAGAAATTGAGAGCTTCAGACTCATTTTTCGTATGTGACCATGCGCAGTGTCTAATTACACGATGCAGAAGAATAGGCATTCACATTTCCATAGAGAAATTGTATCACGAGAAAGAGGCATTGGATATCAGTGAGCGATATTCCGAGGTAATTTTCGAAACGGCGGTTTTCGATTATTATTCAAATTCATCAATAAATTATAAACTACAAGATTTTTACCAAATCAGGATTTTCGAAACCACAAGACGGGTTTCGCATACAATAGCTTCGTCAGGTGGATGAGGTTGAACTGAAATATTGTGGCCACCCTCCCTATTATAAATCAATACCAGGATAGGAGACGTAAAGGGATAATAAATAAATAACTAGTTAATATTCTGATAAAGAGGGATTAACAGTTCGATGGTTTTCTAGGAACAGTCGATAAACCTAAAACCTAAATATTAACAATTAACACCTGATTAACCCAGCGTTAATTATTTGGTATATTGGTTTAATGGTTTGAAAAAGTACCAAACTTAAACGCATGCTTCTGCCGGTCCTAGTAGCTTCCCGTTAATGTCCCTAATATCGATTTGAAGCGTCACTCACAGTGTTGCTTAACCTAATTGGCCGTTTTTCTCAAAAAGCGTGAACTTAAGCAAAACATAACAAGATACCTTAAGGGTGTTAGACCCTTCAACACGAAACGTGAATTCCGGTAGATGACAGCACTTGAAAATTCATTCAAATAAATATTGTACACACCCAATATTGTAAAAGTTCCCTCCTTCGGATTAGGTAGTTCAAAATTTTGAAACGTTTCGCTTCTCGCACATCTGGTACCTAAATATGTTTACAAACAAGTTTATGACCCATAGCAAAGAAGTAGATATTTGAAAGGTCTCCTAGATTTCGATTTTGGTCAACGTTGAATGATTTTCGTGTTTTGAAATGTGCTTTCTTATTGTAAATCAGAAAAATCCAATTTCTCGTACTATTCAACCGATTGTATTAGATATCATATATAGTTTAATCAGGAATTCTTTTGCTCTCCAGTTTTTCATTTTTTTTTTCAATGGAAATTGCTAAAATAACATAATTCGTTTTCTGTTTCTTATATACGGTTTGAATGCATACAAGTAGTTCCTCAATGAAAAAAAATTAGGATATGTTTTTTTTTATAGAAGCAAGGGTTTATTTTTTTTTTTCATCGAAAATGTTCATTCTTATGTATAGATGCTTCAATATGAATAAATCGTTACATGAATATTAAAATGAAAAATGAATTATATATTATATTGAAGATTTCTATTGCAAATTTGCAAATCCGAAGTTTCGATTACAACCCATGAGAAGAAACTTCAACAAACTCATGGGTGGATTTTTTTTGAACATAATGTAATAATTATAAGTATAGGTAGGTACATCACAAAATTACAATATGTATTGTTATGGTTCAAATTTATGATATTATTTAATTTTAAATTTTGTGAAAGAACCACTAACAATATTCTTATAATTTTGTTTTTCAATTTTTCTTCTATTTTTCCCGTGACTCTTTTTAAGGGGGTTCTCAAGGTGCACAAATAAAATAATTTTTGTTTACAACAACTTATTATTTAAATTCAATGAACTAATTCTAATAATTTTATAAATTCTAAATAATGACTCCTATCGAACAAAATATAAATTAAAAACTCATAGTAAACAGCTTACTCTAAATATAGTTCATAAAATGTAAGCTTCAAATTTCTCCTCCGTTTCGTAGGGAATATCTTTGAATTCAGTGATTGATCCTATAAGATCTATTGCCTCGGGTTCCACTTATATTTCTGGTATGAGCTGTTGGGACAGTTTTATCCCACAGTTCTCTTCTAAACTGTGAAATCAGCAATGAATATACTGCAGCTCGATTCCAGTATCTCCTTGAAGCTCGAACTTGAAGGCTTTCAACAACCAACAGCCATCTGAATCTCACCAAATCAACAACTTCATGATGTCAGGCTGCATAAATCTTTGATAATCTTTCGTTTTCAAATCTCAATTTCAATAATACAATTCAAAGAAGTTTTTCCACACTGACCTTTTACAATTGTCAAAAAAAAAAAACGCTTGCTTCATTCCAATAATTTAACAACAATTTCTATGGTAACATTTTAAATAATCTGAGCCCCATTTAAAAAGAAAATTCATATTTTAATCATTCATCGAATTTTGTTTGGTGATATATTTTGAATTTATTTTTCATTCTTGGATTTCCATGACAGTATATATCAGTATTATAGCTGAAAATTTAGAGTAAATGCATCTATTCTAATGTTTGTTTCTCGATCTTACATAGTTGGATATTCCTTGTTGGTCCTCTTTCTTCTTATGAATTCAATATGTAAAAAAATCATTTTTATGTGTTGGAATAGCATATATACTGAAAGAAATTTCGAATGTTCTTTGTCACATTCTTCCTTTTTTGAGCGCTCGTACTACTTACACGAGGGCTATATCATTTCGTCACGATGTCTGTATTTTTCGAATTTTGAGCCGAAAATAATCTCAAACGACTATGTTCGACTCACTGATGACGAATCCGTCGAAAAATTCGAGTCTGTCCGTCCGTCCGTCCGGCCGGCCGGCCGTATACACGATAACTCTCGAACGGAATGTCCTAGAAACTTGAAATTTTCAGGGTAGGTTCGAATCTCGAATGCCGCGCTTAAGTTCGTTATTGGGCAAAATTCGCCGAGGGGTTCCGTGAATATGGCCGCTCGAAATTTTGTTTTCCTGATTACTTTGAAACTACAGACTCGATTGTGATGAAATTTTGCACTCTAATGGAAAATGAGGTGTTCAAGCTACATGCAAAATTTTCTCCATCTCGCATCACCAGAACCATAGAAACCATAGAAAATTGTAAATTTTGAACGGAAACGCCTAGGGACTTGAAATTTTCAGGATAGGTGTGGATCTCGATTGTTTTTCATCTATGAGCAAAATTATACTAGGGGTTCCGTAAATATGGTCGTTTGAAATTTAGTTTTCTTGATAAATTCCAAACTACAGATTCGATCGTGAAGTAATTCTGTATACTAATGGAGAATGATATATTCAAGCTACATTTCTCTAGACCGCATGACCAGAACCATAGAAACCATAGAAAATTATAACTTCCGAAGGAAGAGGCCTAGGAACTTGAAAGTTTCAGGGTGGGTGTGGATCGCGAATTTCACGGCCACGTTCATCAATGAGCAAAACTAGACTAGGGGTTCCGTAAATATGGCCGTTCAAAATATTCTTTTCCTGCTAATTTCGAAACTAACGATTCGATTGAAATGAAATTTTGCACCTAGCTGAGGAATAATGTATTCAAACTACGTGCGAAATTTTGTCCAGATCGCATCACCAAGACCATAGATACCGTAGAAAATTTTAGGGAATTATCGAAAAAAAAAATTGGTCACCTAAAGTACTGCCTTGAAGTCTGGATTATCGCCTCAGTTTGAAAAATTTGTTCGACAGCTGTCAAAAATTTCCTCAATTGGTTTCCAAAACTGAAAAATGCGAATCTACCTACAAGGTACATGTACCAGCGCTCAAAAGCTCCTGCTTTCACGGCAGGGCTTTTCGTAATTTTTTATTAGTCGATCAATTTTCCATTAGCTTTTCCTTATGACTTATGGCCTTATGGCCAAAACGTCACTGCAATTTTCTTCACAATGTGACATGGGATTCTTACTGTAAAACATCAGATAAGAATAAAGTAGGGACAATTTTATACTGATATCTCAATTCAGCTTGCTGCAAAATCTTTATCACAATACGAAGTGGGCCTTCTTTCCGTTTCGACAAAGCTACTTGTCTAAAATTGATGAAATGAAAATCATTGATGGAGATGTGTTTTTATAGATTCTAGAGAATTGCTGAAGACCATTCAAATTTGGTCATGAGGGAATTCTAATACAGCAAGTGTCCTAACACATTGGTGTGTTTAAGTCCCGGTCAATTGTATTTACGATATTTTAATTGAATAATTGAATGCAACAAATATCGATTCTATTTCTTCGGTCTGAAAGTCCGAATGACGAAAGTATTAGCGACAATTAATTATTCAAACCAGTAAGAAGACAGCAGTAAGACAGTAAGAAGAAGATATATTCCCAAAAAAAAACTACAACTATCCAAAATTTTCCTTGAACGAGTGTCGCGTATTTGCATTTTGTATGTAGTGGATAAAAATGTTGAGAATCGCTGTTCTAATACACAATATAAGTACTTGCCATTCGCAATTTCTTCATGAAGATTGAATTCTTCATTCTTTTGTGGATTCTTGACGGAATGCGATGCTTCGCAATAGTTGCACACTTTCAATTATGAAAAAATAGCCAAAACACTTATCTACACTTTCGTTTGAACAACAGCCAGTTGAGGAGCGTACAAATTAATTTTCTATATCGCTGGTGAATTTGAGATTTAAGTCTACGCTCGGTTAGCAAGTTAAAAGAGGGTTACCTGCATTTAGGGATAACCAGATAATATCTGATAAGGTTCTGGGAATATAAATATCCCACTATCATTTGAAAAAACCTCGTAGTTCTGCCAAATCTTGTTATTGGTCAGTATTCTAAATTTGAAAAAATTTTTACACCTAGATTCGTTTATTAGTGAAGTCAGTTAAAACGATATCTTGGTAAACAACAAACCAACTGTTATCAATGAAGATAATTACAAAATCCTGTTGTGTTCATAATTTGAAAATTATAATAATCACTCCGTGAATTCAGGAGCTTAAGAGCGCTCGTTCATCTACCTTGTAGATAGATTCGCAATTTTCAGTTTTAGAAATCAATTGAAGGAATTTTCGACAGCTGTCACAAAAATTCTGAAACTTAGGCGAAACTCCAGACTCAAAATTTTTTTCTAAGACTTCACGTCAGAGCTTTAGGTAGTTTGAATACATAATTCTACATCTATGTGCAAAATTTCATTCCAATCCAATCAGCAGTTTCAACGATATTTACGGTACCCCTAGTCTAATTTTGCTCATTGATAAACTTGATCGCAACATCCGAGATCCAAATCTACTCTGAAAATTTCAAGTCCCTAGGACTTTCCATTCGAAAGTTATGATTTTTTTTTTATTTATTTTTATTTTTTATTTAATGACTCGGTATGGAATACAACGGGACAAGCCCAGAATACAGTATTCACCTAGTTCTAAAACAAAATATATCGTTACATTTCAACAGAAGAAATCAATGACAAATGAAAGAAACACATGAAATGAAATATACACTCAGATACACATACCAACATAAAAGTTAAACAACCAACGAGAAAACATTCCTAAGATAGCGTTTTAACCGGGCCAGTGATATACTGAAAAGATCTAAATCAGTGCAGTGATTATTGTAGGTACTAATCATTCTATAAATAGGAGCATTCTGTCCGCTGGTTGTTCTTCGGAAGGGGGCATAAAAGATGTTATCATTTCGAAGTCTCATATCAGGATCCTTAAATGGAATAGACCCCAAAATACTAGGTGCATCTAAAAATCCGTTCAGTAACTTGAACAGCAGCACAATATCAGTAATCTGTCGACGATTTTCCAACTTCAGCAGACCAAATTTCTTCCGTATATGAGAATATTCATGATAATTATAAACAATGTTATTTTTAAAAGCCAAAAACCTCAGAAATTTGTTCTGTATCCTTTCAATTCTGGTTATATAACAGTTATAATGTGGACTCCAGATTATCGACGCAAAGTTTAAACGACTATAGACAAATGAAAAATACAATGCCAAGTAAGTTTTATTATGTTGGAAGGACCTGCAATGGCGAAGAACCCATCCAAGCATCTTATTTACATCCCTAATAAACCGATCAACATGCTGACCAAACATAAGCTTTCTATCAAAAAAAAACACCAAGGTCGGAAATACTATCCACCTCAAGAATAGGGCGTTCAGCCACACCATATTGACAATGAGTCAGGTGAACATTTCTACTGAAAGTTATTTTTTGGCATTTTTCAAAATTGAGATACAGGCTGTTTTCTATACAATAAACTTTCAATCTATCGAGGTCTTCGTGAATCAGACGACAATCTTCCGAGCTATCTACCGCTCTGAAAAACTTGAGATCGTCAGCATAAAGCAGAAAGAAACAGTTTCTAAAACACATTCCAATGTCATTCAAATAAATGATAAAGAAAAGCGGACCCAAATGCGAACCCTGGGGAACGCCTGAGGTGTTAGAGAATATGAAGGATCGACTACCATTGATTGAGACAAATTGAGATCTTCTATGTATATAAGAGGATATCCACCTTAACAGATCACCACCTATCCCCACCTCAGCGAGTTTCCGAATCAATATCTCATGATTTATCTTGTCAAACGCTTTTTTGAAGTCCGTGTATATCACAAATGATTTTTTATGGTTTCTATGGTTTTGGTCATGCGATCTCTGAAAAATGTAGCTTGAATGTGTCATTCACCGGGTACACAAAATTTCGTCACGATCGAATCCGTTGTTTTGAAATTATCGAGAAAACTAAACTCAAACAACCATATTTACAGGACCCCTAGTCTAGTTTTGCTCATAGATGAACAGGACCCCGACATTCGAGATCCCCACCTATCCTGAAAATTTCAAGTCCCTAGGCCTTCCCTTCGAGAGTTATTACAGTTTTTTCAACAACCAGAACTATGAATATCATCAAACATCTACTCTATTCTGTAGTGTGCACATTCAATATATATCACCTCACATTTCTTACTTTTCCACGATATGAAATTCATTTGCTTAGGAATAAATGGAACACTTCAGTCTACTATATGTTTTGATGTTTTGGTCCGTTAATGTTGAAAGAAACTATATTTCAAATATACCCATTTCAATAACTCTTTATCTACATTATCCTTCTTCTAGAAATTTTGAAGAAGAACTAGTAGATTACTGACATCTCATCTGTGATTATAAAGGATTGAATTAATTATTCCACCTAGTAAGACGTTTTTGAAGAAACCCAAATTTTTTCGACCCCAGTGACAAAAAGGAATTCCTGAATTACTCAACAATATCCAGCCAACTGAGTGGTACACTTCAGGAAGCATTTTCCCTGATGACACTTTAAATCGTTTTCAATCAAGCGTAGGCCCCTTCAGTTCGAGAACTAAAAGAGGCTGACTTCATTCCCAGCCCCAATCGTTTCTCCCTAAAATTAGATTCAATTGAATATCTTATCCTCCTCCTCTTTTTCTTTGTTCGAGAATCATTCCGAGGAACAATTTCCTCCGACTCGTTAGCGAAATGAGCTGCCGGAATGTAAACTGAGAGGGACAGACGAATTGACATCAAAAGATTCTCATACGGTGGGGATTCCACATAGCAGACCCCTTTTAGGAACCCATTTTTGTATCCTTATATATCCGGAGTAAATTCGTGTACAAAAATGTAAGTTCCAAAATTGGAAATGGGATAAAATCTTATTCATCAGTATGGTTTAGTGTATTGTTTTCAATTCAGTAGTGAATAGCTAGAAGGACTTCGAAATGGCGTATTCCAGTTCGGATCGAAGTTTATTCTGTCGTCAACAAAATTTTCTTTTTAGTTTCAATTCCTTTTGATCCTATTGTTAATACGTGTATTTCTTATTCATGTTGTCGCCATGGTGGAAGAATACATGGTATGTTCAATATTTTTGTTCTAGTTTGACCATATATAATAATTTTCATGAAAATTTAGCAGCAATATCTGGATGACTTGAAATAAGTTGGAAATTATTGAACTCCATTTCACCTCACTTCACTTAATTCATCCCTTGAATGGATTAAGATATCTCGTAATGAGCATTCAATCTAATCAGTATCCTTTGTGTGTATACCCAAATTTAATGTTAGATATTTCTGATGAATCGATAATCAATATAGCCGGCAACTTATTTGAAACATTCAGCCTAAAGCTGTTGCAAGTCATTTTGATCCTAAGGGACAATCTGAATATAGTTCGACAGCATTCTCTACTAAATACTCAGGAAGTTGGGGAGTATAGTGAAGAAAGTCTTCATTTTCCTCAATATACAATAAGAAGTCAGTGGCTTTTTTCCTAACTGCTGGAAGAACTTTTGTGACATAGGCTCATGCTCTGTTTTATTACTAACTTGCAGCCGTCCAATTAAGTCGGCGCTATATGCCATCAATTTTTTGCATTGGTACACGAGATTTATCGAATAAAATGAGGATGGAGAGTAAATTACCTTCATTTCTTTCAATATCTGCAATCTACTCAAAAAAAAATTATAAAAAGCAGTGCCGTCAAGTCAGGAGCTTTTGAGCGCTCGTTCATCCACCTTGAAGATAGATTGGTCCAGTTCTAGAAACCAATTGAAGAAATTTTTGACTGCTGTAAAAAAAAAACGAAACTCCATACTCAATGTCAGTGTTTTAGGTGACCAATTTTTTTTTCGATAATTCGCTAGAATTGTCTACGGTATCTATGGTCTTGGTAATCCAATCTGGACAAAATTTCTTGCGTAGTTCGAGTGCATTATTCTTCATCTATGTGCGAAATTTCATTCCAATTCAATCAATAGTTTCAAAATTATCAAGAAAAAAATATTTTGAACGGCCATATTTACCGAACCCTGTGTCTGATTCCGCTCATTGATGAACATATCTACAAAATTCGAGATCCACACCTATCCTGAAAGTCCCTAGGCCTTTCCATTACAATGTTATGATTTTCTATGGTTTCTATGGTTCTGGTCATGCGATCTCGACAAAATTCTGCCTGTACTTTGAACACGTCATTACCCTTCTGGGTGCAAAATGTCATCTTGGTCGAATGAGTCGTTTCAATGTAATCAGGAGAACAAAATTTTGAACGGCCATATTTAAGGAACTCCTGATCGAATTTTGCCCAATAACGAACTCAACCGCGGCATTCGAGATTAGAACCTACCGTGAAAATTTTAAGTTTCTAGGTCGTTTCGTTCGAGAGTTATCGTGTATACGGACGGCCGGATGGACGGACGAACTCGAATCTTCCGACGGATTCGTCATCAGTGAGTCGAACCTTGTCAATTGAGACCATTTTCGGCTCAAAATTCGAAAAATACAGACGAATGATATAACCCTCGTGTAAGTTGAACGAGCGTTCAAAAAGTTGATTCTAATCAAGAACTATGGTCAGATATCCAATATAATCCATCTACCATGAAGAAATTATCTTGGTGGTATATTGATGAATTAAATTAAATTTTGTAAATAATGAAACATTCATTCGATTTGAGTAACATTTTGGTTCATTGGTGAGTCGTCGTAGATTAAATGTCGACCTGTTGATATAAATTATGTGTACTTATGAACTTAGACGAGTTAGTAAAAATAACAAAATACATTTTTTCATGGTACCTTGATGAATAATATTGACTGTAGTTTTATATGAGATATGACTTTTCTCTATGAAGATTGTCAATGTTTCGAAAAACAAAGGTGCTTTACTCTTGAGCAAAGTTTTCTCAAAATAATGCAGAACTCATCAGAACATATCATCTGAACGAAAATCACCTATATTGTAAAACTTTCAACATGACGAAGTTGCATGTAATCAAACAATTTGTCCGACGAATAAATTGACAATGAATAATTGAATGGCTATAATTATACTGATTAGACTTGATGAATCGAAACCGGTCTATAGTTGCGAATGATGGATTTGATGTTTTCTGGGGTATATATGGATTGATTTGTTGGCCTGCTTGTCAGTTTATCTTTGAACAAAGGAAAAATTATTGGGAAAGGAAAAGGCCTAGGAACTTGAAATTTTCAGGGTGGGTTTAGATCGCGAAAGTCGCGGTCACGTTCATCAATGAGCAAAATTAGACTGGGGGTTTCGTAAATATGGCCGTTCAAAATGTTTTTTTCCTGATAATTCTGAAACTACTGATTTGATTTGAATGAAATTTTGCACCTTGCTGAGGAATAATGTATTCAAACTACGAGTCCAGATCGCATCTCCAAGACCATAGATACCATGGAAAATTTTAGCGAATTATCGAAAAAAAATTGGTCAGCTGAAGCACTGACATGAAGGCAGGAGTTTCGTCTAAGTTTGAGAATTTTTTTGACAGCTGTCGAAAATTCCTTCAATTGATTTCTAAAACTGAAAAATGCGAATGTACCTACAAGGTGGATGTACGAGCGCTCAAAAGCTCCTGACTTCACGGCAGTGCTTTTCGTAATATTTTTTTTCATAGAAACAAGCGCGCCAAAAAAAGAGAAACGTGGGCAATTCTAAAAGCTTTGATTCTTTGTATGTACAGTAAGTTTTACTGTATGATTCATGGTAAAAACGTAGAAGGCTGAGGCGCTACAAGGTACAAGGGAATGTTGAATGTTCGTCGAAATAAGAATAAGCACTAGTCGTTAATTTGTTACTTTTGGCTGCGGATATCGCATTTTCCAGTTTTAAAAACCAATTATTAAAGAAATTCTTGACAACTCTCAAAAAAATGACAGCAGCTTTTTGTCAATTATGCCGAATCAGTTGTTACAGAAATATAAGGATTTTTTATTCAAAAATTCGTTGGAATTTGAAATGGTCCTGGTTATGCGATCTGGAAAAAATGTGGCTTGACTATATCATTCTCCATCAATGTATCGAATTACAGAATTTCGTCATGATCGAATCCGTAGTTTTGAAATGATTGAAAAAACCAAATTTCAAACGACCATATTCACGGAACCCCAGGTCTAATTTTGCCCAATAACGAACTTAACCGCGGCATTCGAGATTCGAACCTAACCTGAAAATTTCTAACTTTGTCGATTGAGACCAATTTCCGCTGAAAATTCGAAAAATACAGACATCCTGACGAAATGATATAACTCTCGTGTAAGTAGAACGTTCACTAAACGATGCACGATTTGGAAGATATAAGCGGAAAACTGAAAATTGGGAGCCTTGTATCCCCCAAGCTCCTCACTTCACGTCAGAACTGTTCAAATTTTTCCAAACTAGAAATTATCCCCTTGCGAATACATATACTTTCTAGAAAAGTTAACTTCCAAAAATTCCTTAAAATCGAAAGAATAAGGTATCTTATAGAATCATAACAGGTAGTGAACATTTTTGCGATATCTCATGTGTGGATTGATGTTCTATTATTGATCAAGATTTTCTCTCATATCAAAAATCCGAAAGCTTATCATTAGAAATAACTACAGTCAACAGTCAAAAAATACAATATCAAACGAGAAATCAACTTGCCAATTCACGAACCAAATAATTGTTCAGACAACTACATTATTGCAAATTATATCATTCAAGGTCATACTTGAAAGATATAATGAAATAGTCTATTTAGGAAATTCAGAGGCATATGGAATAGAATGAAATTTTAAATTTGGACGAATAAACTTTGAAATTAAATTTCACGGACCAATTATCTGGAGGTGAATCATCATTTCATGCATGCCATTGATATAACTATTCGAAGTTGAAATGCACAGTTTCAAATCTCTGTAAGAAATCAACCCTCAAATATGTTGTAGGTTGCCGATGATTGAATAAACATTTCTATACAAAAGCTCCTAGGGTGAAATTTATATTCGACATTCATCTTCAGTATCAAACGCAGAGCATACTGCAGAATGCAATATAACTCAAGTAGAATTTATTTACGTTTCCTTGATCTTTTGCTTGGAATAATTGGTGTGCGCTAGACAAAATGATGAAAAATAAGAACACTTATCTTGAAGAAATAATAAAGCAGCGTTCCCCCGAACAATATGTTCAGAACTGCAACGAACAAACTACCTCATTTCTCACGCATTCCAATTCATTCCACGTTCTAGCATCATATTTTGATTAATTTCGGGTAAAATTGAGGAGAGCATTTCCTGTATTGCTGAGATCAACGCTGAAATAACGTCGGTGTTGGCTTTTCCGACCAAATTCTTCCTCAAACACTCCTAGTCAAACACGGGAAAACGAAAGAAAAATAATCATTTCCAGAACCATCATGGCTGAAAGTGACTCGTGAACATTCTGTATTATTCAGAGCATATCCGGGTAGGTAAATACAATTTCGAGAGTTCATTAATTAACAGTTGTCGAGACGGTGATTTAATTCATTTAATTAAAATAGTATAACGTACTGCTACTTTGTATGAATTAGTGCCTTTATATTAAAGTCTCCGCACCCTTATAATATGATTTAAACCACTGAAAATTTGATATATTAACATTCATAACCTTCAAAATAACTCTTGCGGTTAGCCAGATAAACTGAGTAAGCAATATTTATTGCTATAAACGGTTGCTTTAATGGTCACACTCGCCACTCGCCATTTGCAGCTGCATCATGGGCGTAGTAGGAAACGGGGAAGAAAGGCATCCCTGCTAAAAGCCATCACGAAGTTATAAATGTTATCATTCAACGAAATTGTTGAACCATATAGGTGAAAAGCAAAGCTTGTAACAATCAGTAATCCCTTCGGAGCAACAACTAATAAATTCTTCAATAAATGGGTACAAGGTATATATTATTCAGAATTATCGTTATCTGATATAATATAATAATAAGCTCTTTCATTCGAGGAAAGATCATTCAATATCAATTAGGTTGTGACGAAAGAGGTATTATTTAAAAAAAAATCTTCGGGTCTTAAGCTATCACCCTTTCAAAATTCAAACATTATCTTGACAAGTAATATATCAATTTTCAATAGCGGTTTTCGAATAAACTATTCTGCTCTGTTATATCGAGGAGATATCATTCTTTTCTTTTTTTTATTGATGCCCCATTTCACCTCTTTCAAGAACGCCTCAGCGTGTTCAAATCGAACTTTCAAACACGCGCGAGGAACGTCAAGTCTAAATGACAATTTTCCGATTATAGATCTGACAGGAGTACCTTGTTAAGCCAAATAAAATATAACTAAAAGCAAATGCAAATATATGATAATAATAAATGCGGTATCAACCACGATTCTGCTTTACTTTTCAAAAAATCTATATAAGAATTCATTTTCAAGCACTGCGGTGACAACAATTCATTTTTGAAGACAAATCGCAAATTAGGTTCTGTTTTTCGCATTTCCATGACAACGAAAGGTATACTGATCAAGAATTCAACCATTTTACATTCATATTTCCATTTTATGTAGTAATAATACCAGTATTCATGATTTAAAAGCGCTCCAATAAAAAAAAATAGCGTAAAGTATTCATGGATAACTGGTCTTTAAAACACTTGCTCTATTTCGAGCCCTCCGGCTTCGCCGTCGTGCTCGAAAAATCGCGCGTGTTTTAAAGACCTCTTCATCCACTTATATTTTAATATACTATTTTGTTCTTTTCTGCATGCACATAAACAAAGCGTCATGATTTTATCCAAATGTCTACAATTTCCGTCCTTCTGTACGACCCTCCGCAACACGAAAAATTTCGAAAGAAGTGGCCTAGAGTTTTGAAATTTTCAGGAGATGTCCGAGGGTTGACTGCGTCGGTCGAATTTGAACGTGGATTAAATCCATCGAAGGATTTCATAGATACAGCTATCTGAACTTTTATTTGCAATAATTCAAAAAATGCTGATTCGATTGATCTGAAACTTTGTAGTCAGTTGTAAAACGATGTGCCATTTCTGATGCTTTCCTGGGACTGTTTCAAGTTCAACCGGCAGAACTTGGAGGTTATTGTGATATCCGCTTGAATTTTATTATCTATGTGATATACTGGGTGCTCCTAAAATGGTGGTACAATTGAAGAGGGGAGATTCCTTGAGTAATTTTAAGGAAAAAAAGGCCCATGAAAAAGGAATCGCAAACGTTTCGTTTTCGAGATACAGGGAGTTGAAGTTTGAATTTCTTTCAAATTTTTTTCTTATAGTATCTACACTTCACAAGATATTCAACTGAAATTTGGCATAGTTATTACAATTGTGAGTTTACACCATGTGACATGCCAATTCCGATTGCAAATCTGAAAGGTGATATTTTTCCTGGAACACTATCCCCTGTTTTCGTCCAGAACTTTTTTTTTGGTGAGAATTTGAAAAAATGTAGAAAGCAGCTTTGTTGTTATACTAAACTTTATGGTCGCTTATAGTTTTGTCGTATCTGCTACAGATTTCGGGAAAAAAATTTGAAACGATGCTCTCGAAATCCTCAGAAAATTCCAAATTGTCATAAAAACTCAGTTAACAAGCTCTGGTGAATTAATTCATTATAAGATTTTATGGTTTTTTTCCCGATCTGTAGCAATGATTCATAAAGATTCGGTAAACTCGTATAATCATTACAAAAAATGTATAAATACAAGAAACAAACCTCAACAACCTGTATCTCGAAATCGAAACGTTTGCGATCCCATGTTTATGGCACTTTTTTTCCTTACAATTACTCAAGGAATCTTCGTTTGTACCCCCAATTTAGGAACATCCTGTATGTGTAGGTATATTTCTTTTTTCCTTGCTGCATTGATAGCTTCATACATTTTCTGTGATATTGGTGAACTACTCCACTCGTTGAACACAATTCATATATTTTCTTTCGAATAAAAATATGCTGATTTAGAGGTAGAAACTGGGCAATCAAATTCGTCTTCGTTCGATAATTTCAGAGCATTTCCTCGTATTTTTGATGATTTCGAAGAGCCTGGATTGGTAACTGCTTTGGCGGTGAATTTTAGCTACCTTGCAAAAGCTTTATGACGTCAGCGCTCTTAGATTTTTCTTCATTTTGAGGGCTTCATCCAATTTTGAGGTGGTTTGTGAAATACATTAACCCTTTGGTTCATCCAGATTTCAATAGGTGAATTTTCGATTCATTTTGATATTGTTGGAATTACTCAAATTTCTTCCTGCTTTCGATTGTGCATAATATTATCACATCTTAAACTGTTAGGTTGAGCAAGGAAAGATCATGGTCATTAGGTACTCCTGTTATACAGCTTTCAGAAAGAGAAATATCTATCAAAAAATATCGTGAATTTTAAATTGACTTGATCTGTGTTGATGAAAGAACCTTCATTTCGAATACTATTTATTCCGAAATGAGATCATAAGCAGGCTAATTCACTTAGGCGAAACCTTACACAAATTCATTCGAAAAATTTCAAAACTTTTGCTGTATCCGGCATAGAAGAAATTTATATATTGTAATGAATATGTACGCCTATGGTTAGGGCAAATTTATGTGAGAACAATTCGATAAAAAGCCCTAACATTGTGCGAATAAAACGCGTGCACCCCTATTCGATTTAGGGGATAAACTATTGTAAGGTTAACTCGGAACGGACGCGTGGTGTAACTAATGGATTAAAAGTTTTTTTCAATTGGCCCGGAGTTTGTTTATTGAGTTTGGTGTTGATTTATACCGCCAGCATGCCACAATGGAACGTTTCGTATACGTGAAAAGTAGATTAAATTGTCACTTTGACATGAATGATTGCAAAATAAGAGTCGGGTAATACATTGCGCCTCCATAATCACATCAATAATGATGTGGGAAAAGTTGATTCGAATATGATAATAAAAATAAAAAATTACGAGAAGATCTGTCGTAAAGTCAGGAGTTTTGAGCGCTCGTACATCCACCTTGTAGGTAGATTCGCATTTTCCAGTTTTAGAAATCAATTGAAGGAAATTTCGACAGCTGTCAGAAAAATTCTCAAACTTAGGCGAATTCATGTCAGTGCTTCAGCTGACCAATTTTTTTTCGATAATTCGCTAGAATTTTCTACGATATCTATTGTCTTGGTTATGCGATCTGGACAAAATTTTCCACGTAGTTTGAATACATTATTCTTCAGCTAGGTGTAGAATTTCATTCTAATCCAATTAGTAGTTTCGAAATTATCAGGAACAAAATATTTTTAACGGCCATATTTACGGAACCCCTAGTCTAATTTGGCTCATGACATTCGCGATACAAACCTACCCTGAAAATTTCAAGTTCCTAGGCCATTACCTTCGGAAGTTATCATTTTCTATGGTTTCTATGCGATCTGGACACAATGTTGCTTTAATATATCATTCTCGATTGAAATACAGAATGTTATCTCGATCGAATCCGTAGTTTCGAAATAATCGGGAAAACAAAATTTCAAACGCCCGTATTTACGGAACCCCTAGTCTAATTTGGCTCACTGATGAACGTGCTCGCGAAATTAGTGATCCGAACCTACCCTGAAAATTTCAAGTCGCTATGCCTTTCCGTTCGAAAGTTATGATTTTCTTTGGTTTCTATGGTTCTGGTTATGCGATCTGGACAAAATGTAGCTTGAATATATCATTCTCCATTAAAATACAAACTCAAGTCACGATTGTATCCATAGTTTTGAAATTATCAAGAAAACTAAATTTCAAACGACCATATTTACGGAACTCCCAGTGTAATTTTGCTCATTGATGAAAGTGATCGCGATATTCAAGATCCACACCTATCTTGAAAATTTCAAGTTCCTTGGCCTTTCCGTTCGTAAGTTATGATTTTCTATGGTTTCTATGGTTCTAGTCATGCGATCTTGAAGAAATTCTGCATGTAGCTTGAACGGGTCATTCTCCATTAGAGTGCGAAATTTCATCTCGATCGAATCTGTAGTTTCTAAGTTATCAGGAGAACAAAATTTCGAGCGGCCATATTCACGGAACCCTTAGGCGGATTTTGCCCAATAACGAAATTAACCGAGGCATTTGGGATCTGAACCTATACTGAAAATTTCAAGTCTCTAGGTCATTCCGTTCGAATGTTATCGTGTATACGGACGGACAGACTCGAATTTTTCGACGGATTCGTCATCAGTGAGTCGAATATAGTCGATTGAGACCATATTCGGCTCAAAATTCGAAAAATACAGACATCGTGACGAAATGATATAGCCCTCGTGTGAGTAGTACGAGCGCTCAGAAGGAGAAATTCACGGTTTCAAAGGGCAGTAAGAATTATAGTACATAATAATCAGGGTTGTTAGGTTTTAAACATTTTGTTGTAATCAACTGTTTTGAATATGTTTCGAACTTTTTCTTAGGTTTAAAACATGTTCAAAACACTTAAATTAAATTAGCGGTATTTTTCATTTTCTTTATTAAACAAGCGTTAAATCCTCATCTGAATCGCAATCATGGAAATTGCCATTGGTAGCTGAGAATTTTGAAATGGAACACATTTTTGAATATGTTCCTTCGTACGCAGCACTAGTCCAGCCATAATTACTTCGCTTTTTTGAGCGCTCGTACTACTTACACGAGGGCTATATCATTTCGTCACGATGTCTGTATTTTTCGAATTTTGAGCCGAAAATGGTCTCAAACGACTATGTTCGACCCACTGATGACGAATCCGTCGGAAAATTCGAGTCTGTCCGTCCGTCCGGCCGGCCGGCCGTCCGTATACACGATAACTCTCGAACGGAATGTCCAAGAAACTTGAAATTTTCAGGGTAGGTTCGAATCTCGAATGCCGAGGTTGAGTTTGTTATTGGGCAAAATCCGCTTGAGGGTTCCGTAAATATGGCCGCTCGAAGTTTTGTTTTCCTGATTACTTTGAAACTACATATTCGATCGAGATGAAATTTTGCACTCTAATGGAAAATGAGGTGTTCAGGCTACATGCAAAATTTTGTTCAGCTCGCATCACCAAAACCATAGAAAACATAGAAAATTGTAACTTTTAAACGGAAACGCCTAGGGAATTGAAATTTTCAGGATAGGTGTGGATCTCGATTGTCGTGATCACTTTCATTTATTAGCAAGGATTCCGTAAATATGGTCGTTTGAAATTTAGTTTTCTTTATAATTTCAAGACTACAGATTCGATCGTGACGAAATTCTGTATACTAATGGAGAATGATATATTCAAGCTACATTTCTCTAGATCGCATGACCAGAACCATAGAAACCATAGAAAATCATAACTTTCGAACGGAAAGGCCTAGGGACTTGAAATTTTCAGGATAGGTGTAGATCTGAAATGTGGCGTTCACGTTTATCAATGAGCAGAATTATACTAGGGGTTTCGTAAATACGGTCGTTCGAAATTTTGTTTTCTCGATAATTTCGAAACTACGGGTTCGATCGAGATAAAATTTTGTATTTTAAACGAGAATGACATATTGAAGCAACATTTTGTGCAGATCGCATGACCAGAACCATAGAAACCATAGAAAATTATAACTTCCGAAGGAAAAGGCCTAGGAACTTGAAATTTTCCGGGTGGGTTTGGATCGCGAATTTCACGGCCACGTTCATCAATGAGCAGGATCAGACTAGGGGTTCCGTAAATATGCCCGTTCAAAATATTCTGTTCCGTATAATTTCGGAACTACTGATTTGATTGAAATGAAATTTTGCACCTAGCTGAGGAATAATGTATTCGAACTACGTGCGAAATTTTGTCCAGATCGCACCACCAAGACCATAGATACCATAGAAAATTTTAGCGAATTATCGAAAAAAAATTGGTCACCTAAAGCACTGACTTGAAGTCTGGATTATCGCCTTAGTCTGAAAATTTGTTTGACAGCTGTCAAAAATTTCCTCAATTGGATGCCAAAACTGGAAAATGCGAATCTACCTACAAGGTGCATGTACGAGCGCTCAAAAGCTCCTGCCTTCACGGCAGTGCTTTTCGTAATTTTTCATTTAACAGTCACTGATTTTTTGTTATAATCTGTCTTCCTTCCCGTAGACGACAATTTTTCAAACACAAAAAGTGGGTGTTTTATGAGTGGTTGGCCATAGCTCAGTGGTGAATGCATGTCATCCAGGCCTTTCAAAGAAGTTGCTTGTTTTGTATCCTGAGGCTATTAGTTCAGGAGATACAGGGTGTTTTATGGATTTTGGCCTGAATTTACTATAGCCATAACTTTGATCTGATATCGATATTTTCAGGGCAGGACTTTGAAAAATACCGCGTTTGGCCTAAAAAACACATAATTCTATTCAAGGAATTCAATTTTCGCTTTGAATGGCACACTTGTTACAAGCGAGTAGCGATCGAACGAAATCATATTTTATGTAATTTTTTTGAGATGCGGTCCTGATTTTAGTCCTTTCGTGATAATATTCCTTCTCCTTTGCTGAATTTTTGAACTTCAAAGCTTAGGAGCGTTATAACTTATGAAGTTAACCATTTTGGAAAATCTAATCTGAGGGTCTATTCGTTTCACAACACAAATAACTAGATATTATTATTTTTAATTTTTTTCATAAAACTTGAAAACTAGTTATTTATTTCATTTCACAATACGGGTAGTCTCATAAGATACTACAAATGGATTCTTTTCATTTTGACACATTTCCTAGCTCTCAAAATGAGATTATTTATTGCCCTTCTCATCATATCGGGATTTCGTTTTAATTATGTGCAAGCTTCTTCTACCCTCTGCCTAAAATGGTCTCGTAAAGTTATTTCAACGGCATATACATTTTCTATCAGATAATCCCACAGAAAATAAACAATAGGAGTTAGATCTGGGGACCTTGGGGGTCATGTACAGGGCCACCATTCCCTATCCATCTATTTTTATAGTTGTGACTTCTCCGAATCGAAAATACTAACAATTGGTGTAAATAGTTCGAATTTCGAATGAAAATTGGAGCAACTTTGAATTTGACAGCTATGTTTGGAGGCAAAGAATGTCATTCCTTGAATTCAAGTAACATATCTAACGAATTTCCTGAGGAATACAAGTCAATATTTTTTCTTCAAGGGAATGCACACATTGATTATATGTTTCGAGAGGGGTTTACGCCATTTATCCCTGAATTAGATATGTAGTTTCAAAAGAATTCAAAGCTCGATTGAGCTTACTTTTAATTAAGTACTTCTTTACGCAGCGTGTTAAAACAGTCAGTGGGTGCTGAGGGTTTAGAATACAAAGAAGTTGAACAGAAAGTTATAAAATTCACAATTTCAGCTAAAAACAAGAAACAATATCACGAAAAGACTAAAATCAGTACCGGATTCCGAAAAAATTACATAAAATATCAGTTCGCTCGATCGCTACTCGCTTAAACAAGTGTGCCATTCAAAGTGAAATTTGAATTTTTCAGATTGAATAATGTATTTTTTCATGGCAATAACGACATTTCTCCAAGTGATGTAAGAAATATAGAGTTTGCGGCTTGAATGATAAACCACGATATTCTGAGTACTGCCCTCAAAATATTTATATTTCGTGAACTATTCGAAAGGACTTTTTGAAGTGAGCAATCACATGAAATTTGATCAAAATCGGACCTCAGATTCCAAAGTTACGGCTATCGTAAATTCAGGCCGAAATCCATAAATCACCCTGTATCTCCTAAACTTATAGGCTTAGGATACAAAACAAACCACTTTTCTGAAAGGCCTGGATGACCTGCATTCGCCACAAGGCTATGGCCAACCACTCATGAAACACCCTGTAAACTGCAGAACTTGCCGCAAATTCTCCTTTATGTTTTCTATCGAGTGAGATTGGGTGCCTCGGAGCGATAATGTGTATTTGGAGAGGGAAAAAAGTCGGCTGGAACCTTATCAGAGGCGAACGGTGGTTGTTCGGTAACATTTTTTGAGTTTTTGGCAAGAGATTTATTCACAATGATATCCCTGTGGGATGATGCGTTGTCATGGTTCGAAATACACGTGTTTTGTTTTTATACAAATCTGGTCTATTTTGAGGTCACATAATATTAAGATGATATTCTTTATTAACTGTCTTACTCTCTGGCAAGAATTGCGAGTGCGCCGCGATAGTCGAAGAAGATCATCTGCACTTTTGGTCGACTTTGACTTGTCTTTTCCTGTTTCAACACAATTGGCCTGAACCATTCCGAAGCTTGTTGACTGGTCCGCATCATGTCAAACTCATAAACCCATGTCTCATCACCAGTTATGATGCATGTGGAGTCGGAATTGACCGCTTCTAGCATGTTCTCAGACCCTTACTTGTTTGAGTTTTTGGTCTCCCGGCAATATTCGAGCGTCCAAACAATCGTTCAAAATAGTACGAATTGATTCCTGTGACACCTAAATTCCATCGGCTATTTCCCTCGGATCTGAACGAGGTTTTTCAGTCACCGTTTCCTTTACTTCAACGTAATGATCAGTTCATTTGAAATCTTTGATGGCCGGTAAGAGAGGGTCAAATCTTCCACCGTATCTCGACTGCTTTTGAATATGTACACTGCTCCTACCACTCAGAGCACGGATGTTACTTTTTCAAGAAATTCCATTTCCAATGCATAATTCTGTATTCGAAATTTTTATCCGTTGTAGAAATCAAACGCCTTGAGATGAACTGATGAATGAAATGGCGCATGGTGAACCAGCTAATGCCAGCTTTTTGAATGATGAATTCCTGGTACATTCTTGACTGTATATATTTTGCAATCCTCTTTCTGTTATGGCTAGCACTAGGTGATTTCTTTCGAATGCCTAAACAGTGTTTCGTGAAATAAAACTCACATTCCTATTCATCATACGATTACAATAATTGTAATACTTTGGGACAATACAAGGTGTATTTTTCCTGTTATACATCTTGTCAAAAGTACATATTCCTGCTTTCTTTCTTGGATTTATATATGTCTGAAAGTTTAACAGAGGAAAGTAAATGATTGAAGAACTGAATACTCTGATATTTATTTGTTTATTCATAAAAGGGGATTCACACAGACACAATATATGTCCAACACACCGATATAATGAATGTAAGTTAATAGTAAAAACAGTCAGGATGGTGAACGAAATCGTTTATTTCACAATAATCTAATGTCGGAAATAAGCACGTGGTATTGTCTACACACAAAGACGCCTGTTATATTCGAATTCAGGTTACAAGTAACAACTGTAATGGCGGCAGGCTGAGTAACGCTTCCCTCTAGAGATGGACCATAGATCCTATAGATCTGCGCATGACATCTTTGGAGTAGAGAACAGATCTAGACTTGACTGGAGTACATGGTCTCAGCCTTTTATAATCATAATATCAATTTATAGGGGTATCAATTTTAAGAATTGCTTACATGAATAACATAAAAATTTATAGGTTTCATGTTTGGGCACTAGAAGGTAAACTCGTGGGTTCATTTTAATGAAACCTTGAAATTGATTTTCACCCCAGAGCAGAATATTATAGACTCATGTTGATGATTGGTTACGTCCATGTTTTCAATGAGAGAAGCTTTCTGCAGGAATTTGGAAAAATATATTTATTTAATCGCCTTTTAATACATTGCTAACGTTTCGAATCTTTTGTGATGCTTTCCCAAGGCTAACATTTCAAGTAACAACTTTAATATAAATGAACTGCTTCAGAAAAGAATCACCACTCACCTCGTATTTTTCTCTAATTAAATTTCGTCAGTTTTAAATAAACTCGTTGTCGTATTGATTTCACCATTAAAGTCAAAATATTCTATTCTTCTCGATGTTTTGATAATGTAATGAGCAATGCGTTTTTGATACGACAGTGAGTAAACAAATCTGTCTCTCGACACGTGCCGCAAGTTGACGTGAGCATGACGAATTAAGGCCAGTTTCACAATGTCTGGTTATTCTTCAGGTAACTTGACCAAACACTATTCGGGTTGAAGTTTCGGTTAGGAAGTAGATTAACGGTACATTAGCCATTGGTTAGTGCCAAACCAACAATTGTGAAACACTTTCCTATGGTTAAAGTCTTAACTTCAGGTTGAGTATTGGTAACCAGACATTGTGAAACCGGCCCTTAGATATTTATACACTAAACTGAGATGTTGGACGTCTTCCCTATAGTTAACCGTGTTGTTGAACCTTATATGAATCATTTCATCAGTGGCCGTGGTGTAGTTTTTAGCGGGGTCGGCTCGAGATCGGTCTCCTTATCCGTCCCGGGTTCGAATCCTCCGGTCGGGAAAACATTACTGACCTGGAGCACGGTTCCACCATTCACTGTTGGGTAAACAATCAACAGTGCTGTGCCTCAGATGGCGCAAGGACACAGTTACAAAGTCTACACAGAACACAAACGGGTCTCCTAACTCGCACAAGCTATGAGCGTCTGAGGGATCTCACAGAGACGTAGGAGAGTCGGGATATAAACAAAAATGAAATAATAATCCAGAACTGTGATATCCGCGAAGTTGGAATTATGTACTTTTTCTTGTATCTGTGCAGTTAGAACTGTTTTTTCAACCAAGTTAGATCTCTTTGCAATGTATCCTTTTTTGTTTCATCCATTTCTGTAGCCATTGTTTTGATTGATAACAATGGATAAAATACAAGTTTGAGATATTTTTGAGATTTTAAGTATTGTAACGTTAACGTGTCATGTGATATGTTTACCGTGCTCACGTCAGTGTCATTGTTCGAGTGGATAGTATGTTCTCCGCGTCTTACCCTTTTGAGACTTTTATACAAGTTTTTATGTAGTAAGTTGATAAACTAAGGATGTTTTTTAAGGTGAGGAGTTTATTTTGACAGGTGCTAAAACTCATCAAAAGAGATCATTTCGCCGAAAGTTGATCATATAAAATATTCAATTTGAAAAAGTGCGAAAAATCTTGGGAATCAATAACTCGAC
The DNA here is from genome assembly GCA_963966015.1 of Aphidecta obliterata. NCBI lineage: Eukaryota > Metazoa > Arthropoda > Insecta > Coleoptera > Coccinellidae > Aphidecta > Aphidecta obliterata. Next base: position 3,403,166 of record OZ014432.1, read on the forward strand.
GATAAAATTGATCCAAAATGTTCGTTCGAAATGTTCATCATTTGTTTTATGTAACAATAGCGTAGGGTGTTGTCACCCTACGCATCATATAATCACCTCCAACAGCTTTTAATATCTGAACATTCAAATATCAATACGAACCTAATACAGATCCGTGCAAGAAAATTTTCATATCTGCGGGAAACTTTGATTTCGAATACTCGGCCATGGTGAATATTTTTTATGATTTTTGGTATATCAACTTATTTCGATGAGTTTTATTGCTGGTTAAAAAATTTCGAAAAGCACTGCCGTGAAGGCAGGAGCTTTTGAGCGCTCGTACATGCACCTGGTAGGTAGATCCGCATTTTCCAGTTTTAGAAATCAATTGAAGGAATTTTCGACAGCTGTCAAAAAATTCTGATACTTAGGCGAAACTCCAGACTTCATGTCAGTGCTTCAGCTGATCAATTTTGTTTCGATAATTCGCTAGAATTTTCTACGGTATCCATGGTCTTGGTGATGCGATCTGGACAAAATCTCGCACGTAAATTGAATACATTATTCCTCAGCTAGGTGCAAAATTTCATTCCAATCAAATCGGTAGTTTCGAAAATATCAGGAACAGAATATTTTGAACGGCCATATTTACGGAACCCCTAGTCTAATTTTGCTCATTGATGAACGTGACCGTGAAATTCGCGATCCAAACCCACCCTGAAAATTTCAAGTTCCTAGGCCTTTCCGTTCAAAAGTTACAGTTTTCTATGGTTTCTATGGTTCTGGTCATGCGATCTGGACAAAATATTGCTTTAATATATCATTCTCGAATAAAATATGAAATTTTATCTCGATCGAATCCGTAGTTTCGAAATGATCGAGAAACCAAAATTTCAAACGACCGTATTCACGGAACCCCTAGTATAATTTTGCTCATTGATAAATGTGAACCACACCTATCCTGAAAATTTCAAGTCCCTAGGCCTTTCCGTTCGAAAGTCATGATTTTCTATGGTTTCTATGGTTCTGGTCATGTGATCTGGAGAAGTGTAGCTTGAATATATCATTCTTCATTAGTATACAAAATTTCGTCACGATCGAATCTGTAGTTTTGAAATGATCAAGAAAACCAAATTTCAAACGACCATATTAACGGAACCCCTAGTATAATTTTGCTCATAGATGAAAGTGATCACGACAATCGATTGCGAGAAACTATCCTGCAAATTTCAAGTCGTTTCAAGGCGTTTCCGTTCAAAAGTTACAATTTTCTATGGTTTCTATGGTTCTGGTCATGAGATCTGGACAAAATTTCACATGTAGCTTGAACACCTCATTCTCCATTTGAGTGCAAAGTTTCATCTTGATCGAATCTGTAGTTTCAAAGTAATCAGGAGAACAAAATTTCGAGCGGCCATATTTACGGAACCCCAGGTGGAATTTTGCCTATTAACGAACTCAACCGAGGCATTTGGGATCTGAACCTACACTGAAAATTTCGAGTCTCTAGGTTGATCCGTTCGAGAGTTATCGTGCTTACGGACGGACGGCCGGACGGACAGACTCAAATTTTTCGACGGATTCGTCATCAGTGAGTTGAACTCTATTGTTTGAGACCATTTTCGGCTCAAAATTCTAAAAATACAGACATCGTGACGAAATGATATAGCCCTCGTGTAAGTTGTACGAGCGCTCAAAAAAAGCCTCACCCTTGAAAACACCCTGTATATAAAAAGATTTCCGCGAATACAATGGTGTTCCAGCTCTCAACTTTCTACATAATAAAAGTAAATTTCACACAAAACTGAAAAAAAAACACAAATTTTGAAAACAATCAGAAATAGTCTAAAAGATTTAATGTAGTAACTATACAGGAGGTACAGGAAGATGGAATTGAACGAGAATGATATCAATCCAGTATATGTGTATTTCAATTAGGTTATATGATCTAACGTTACGAAATTATCTCTGTGATGTTTTTCGAAAAGTTCATTATCTGCTAAAAAGCCACGAATTGATGATGATTCGAACTTACCCTGAAAATTTCAAGTTTCTAGGTCGTTCCGTTCGAGAGTTATCGTGTATATGGATGGACGGAAAGACCTAGAGAAACTTTTAAGGTAGGTTCGAATCTCAAATGTCGCGGTTGAGTTCGTTATTGAGCAAAATTCGACCAGGGGTTTCATAAATATGGTCGTTTGAAATTTAGTTTTCTTGATAATTTCAAAACTACGTATTCGATCGTGACGATATTTTGTATTTCAATGGAGAATGAATGTCATATTCAAGCTACATTTTGCCAGATTGCATAATCAGAACCATTTCGAATTCCAACGAATTATTGAATACAAAATCCTCATATTTCTGTAACAGCATTGACAATTGACAAAGAGCTGCTGTCATTTCTTTGACAAAATTTTCTTCGATTGGTTTCTAAAACAGGAAAATGCCAATCTACCTACAAGGTGGATGAACGAGCGCTCAAAAGCTCCTGACATCACGGCAGTGCTTTTTATATATATTTTTTTTGAACGGCTTGGTTTCTCTTCGGTGCTGGAGAAGGTAACTGGCTATTTATTTCCATGGCAGAGAAAAATATTGAACGAAATCAAGAACTGAGATCATATAAATAATCTTTTTGCGATGAGATGAATTGGCTGATTCTGCAATATACCTCAGAATCGTTGGTAGCAACATTTACCTTATTTATTTGTCTTGCGATGACTCTAGGAAGGTGACACGAAATGTCCATTTTTTCGTGAAGATCTTTTATTTCTTCGTAAATCGAATAGAAGCAAGTATCGATGTTTACTCCCCGATCTAACTTCAAGGGTGAGGATTATACAGAGCCGTGCTTGGGATAGAAATAGAGGAAAAAAGTTTCGTAAAAAAAAATGGTTCAATTTTTCTTCCAAGTACCTGGAAAATACCACAAAATATTTAAAAAACCTGATGAGCTGCTGAATTCGAATTGCAAGAGCTTCAACTTTTTGTTTAGTGAACATAAAATGTAAAAATTTAGAAAAGCACTGCCGTGAAGGCAGGAGCTTTTGAGCGCTCGTACATGCACCTTGTAGGTGGATTCGCATTTTCCAGTTTTAGAAATCAATTGAAGGAATTTTCGACAGCTGTCAAAAAAATTCTGAAACTTAGGCAAAATTCCAGACTTCATGTCAGTGCTTCAGCGGATCAATTTTTTTTCGATAATTCGCTAGAATTTTCTACGGTATCTATGGTCTCGGTGATGCGATCTGGACAAAATTTTGAAAGTAGTTTGAAAACATTATTCCTCAGCTAGGTGCAGAATTTCATTCCAATCCGATCAGTAGTTTCGAAACTATCAGGAAAAAAATAGTTTGAACGGCTATATTTACGGAACCCCTGGTCCTGTTTTGCTCATTGATGAACGTAACCGTGAAATTCGCGATCCAAACCCACCCTGAAAAGTTCGAGTCCCTAGGCCTTTCCGTTCGAAAGTTATGATTTTCTATGGTTTCTATGGTTCTGGTCATGCGATCTAGAGAAATGTAGCTTGAATATATCATTCTCCATTAGTATACAGAATTTCGTCACGATCGAATCTGTAGTTTGAAAATTATCAAGAAAACCAAATTTCAAACGACCATATTTACGGAACCCCTTGTCTAATTTTGCTCATTGATTAACACGACCGCGATATTGGCGATCCAAACCCACCCTGAAAATTTCAAGTTCCTAGGCCTTTCCGTTCAAAACTTACAATTTTCTATGGTTTCTATGGTTCTGGTCATGCGATCTGGACATAATATTGCTTTAAGAGATCATTCTCGATTAAAATATAAAATTTCATCTCGATCGAAAAGTTTCGAAGTTATCGAGAAAACAAAATTTCAAATGACCGTATTTACGGAACCCCTTGTATAATTCTGCTCATTGATAAACGTGAACGCGACATTTCAGATCCACACCTATCCTGAAAATTTCAAGTCCCTAGGCCTTTCCGTTCGAAAGTTATGATTTTCTATGGTTTCTATAGTTCTGGTCATGTGATCTGGAGAAATGTAGGTTCAATATATATTTCTCCATTAGTACACAAAATTTCGTCACGATCGAATCTGTAGTTTTGAAATTATCCAGAAAACTAAATTTCAAACGACCATATTTACGGAACCCCTAGAATAATGTTGCTCATAGATGAACGCGATCACGACATTCGAGATCCACTCCCATCCTGAAAATTTCAAGTCCCTAGGCGTTTCTGTTCAAAAGTTACAAAAGTTTCAATCAAGTACAAAATTTCATCTCGATCAGATCTGTAATTTTCAAGTAATCAGGAGAACAAAATTTTGAACGACCATATTTACGGAACCCCAGGGCAAATTTTGCCCATTAACGAACTTAACCGAGGCATTTAGGATCTGAACCTACACTGAAAATTTCAAGTCTCTAGGTTGATCCGGTCGAGAGTTATCGTGCTTACGGTCGGACGGACGGACACACTCGAATTTTCCGACGGATTCGTCATCAGTGAGCCGAACATAGTCGATTGAGACCATTTTCGGCTCAAAATTCGAAAAACACAGACATCGTGACGAAATGATATAGCCCTCTTGTAAGTAGTATGAGCGCTCAAAAAGACAAGCAGAAAACAGTTAATTCGCAGGAGCAAGTCGTTTCTTCGTAATTTACTCTTCTTGTCGTGTTTTCGACAAATTAAATTCATTCCCGAAATTAAATTCCGGTATTCTACATATAGACCCCATTCATTTCATAACAATGTGCCGCCTAGTTCGTAGAGAAGTAGGGTCGACATAAATAATTTACATTTTCTGCACACCCAAATGTATTGAATTGTATATTTAAACAGCGGACGCCAAATTCCTCTCACGTAAAGTTTGTTGAACAGTTAGTTACACAGCCCATCGAGCTGGCCCTGCACGATTGATGAGCTGGAAAAAGGCTCTGATGGACCCTTGGCTTTTCACCGCAAGAGACGACTCATGCGGAGCGAATGAAAGGAGAAATATAATCTAGCGGTCAGTATCGGTTTGTGAGGAATAGTCCTTCATCGGATGAATACCAATATTTCAATTTATTCTAGTCAGAAGATATATCGTCAAATCAAAATATTGATTATGTCAGTTGTTTCGGCAAATTTGGCTATATTATTATTGTGTGAATTCTTGGTGAAACGGAGACACTAATTATTTCCGTCCTTATATTCTAAGCTGAAAATTCAAATATCAGGCACGACAATTCAACTTTATTCAAGACTGTAGCTTTCTGATTTATCTGATTGCCTTTATTAGGGTCCTCTAGTGGTATTCGAACTGAAGTTTCAAATATCATTGCTTCGAAGAGCAAAATGTTTTGTATTTTGAATTTGAATATTGAAGGAATTTCAAGGGCCTAAAGCGATTAGTTAAGAAAACCAGCATGGTGTAGAGGTGACAGTCCTCATGCATACGGCAACATAAAAATATTCGTGAAAGAGGTAATTTACAGGTTTAACTCTTGTAATTAAGTTTGATTTATCGTCGAAATTCATCTAGAGGTCTATCCAGAGCGCCTGTAGATTCGCAACCGAAAATACAACGTCCGTAATATTTTCGAGTTTTTTTCTGAATCAGCGCACTGAGTTTAGAAAAAACCAGTGCGGCGTTTTCCTCGACCCATATGCCGCGAGAAGAAAGATATTTGGTAGATGATACCCCCGCACGGAAAAAAAAAATCGTGTTGAGCACCGTGAAAGAAGTACGTGAAAAAAACCGTGTGATAAACGAGAAAGCATCGTGTGAATTTGAGGTGAATTTCAGTTAGTGTGGATACTGAAGGTAAAGTACCTAATTTTCTGTAGCCATAATCCCGTAAAGAGACCAACGTAGTCCGTTGGTTCATTCTTTTTGTTGGCCGTTTAATATAGAATCCAACAGAAAACTGAATCCCGCGGATTTCTTTTCTTGCCTGGCTGAAATATCCGTACCGTCTTAACTCGAGATCACCCAGTCCGATCATACCATATTTTCTGGCTATTTCGCCGTTGTATATAGATTAATATAATTTTTCTGACCTTCCAGACTGTAATAATTACCAATACTTAGTGCAAGCTGTAGAAATCGTTTTTGAGCGCTACTTACATTTCGTCACGATGTCCGTATTTATCGAATTTTGAACTGAAAATGTGCCGTAAGCACGATAATTCTCGAACGGAACAACCTAGAGACTTGAAATTTTTAGTATGGGTTCAGTTCCCGAATGCCTCGGTTAAGTTCGTTGATGGGCCAAATTCCACCAGGGGTTCCGTAAATATGGCCGTTCAAAGTTTTGTTCTCCTGATTACTTGGAAACTACAGATTTCATCGGGATGAAATTTTGCTCTCAAATGGAGAATGAGGTGTTCAAGCTACATGTGAAATTTTGTCCAGATCGCATGACCAGAACCATAGAAACCATAGAAAATCATAACTTTCGAACGGAAAGGCCTAGGGACTTGAAATTTTCAGAATAGGCGTGGATCTGAAATGTCGCGTTCACGTTTTTCAATGAGCAGAATTATACTAGGGGTTCCGTAAATACGGTCGTTTTAAATTTTGTTTTCTCGATAATTTCGAAACTACGGATTCGATCGAGATAAAATTTTGTATTTTAATCGAGAATGATATATTAAAGCTATATTTTGTCCAGATCGCATGACCAGAACCATAGAAACCATAAAAAATTATAACTTACGAAGGGAGAGGCCTAGGAACTTGAAATTTTCAGGGTAGGTTTGGATCGCGAATGTCGCGGTCATGTTCATCAATGAGCAAATAATATGGCCGTTCTAAATATTTGTTTCCTGATAATTTCGAAACTACTGATTGGATTGAAATAGTAAGTCAATTTTAAATCGATTTGAAATATCATACCTAGATAATTTTGATATTCGTCTCGACTCTTTTTATTCAAATTAAAAATATTGCATATCCAAGTTCGAAGAATTCAAAGTGCTTTTCAGTGATGTGCGACTCGACCTCATTTCCTGTTCGAATTGTAGTTCGAGGGTTGGAGTATAGGACGATAAGGAATCCACCTTCGAACTATTATAAAATAATAAATTAAATCAATTATTTTTAGTTCATAAAGCAGCTTGAATTTTTCATTTCAGTACTCTTATATTTTGTAAGGTATAGGTACAAATTTAAATTATTTAAAGTTGACAGATGCTAGAACTCATCAAAATAGATCAATTCGTAGGAAAATGATCATATAAAATATTCAATTCAGAAAAAGCGAAAAAGTGCAGAAAAATTTTGGGCATCAATAGCTGATTACGACTTTTGATCGTGTTATCTCTCTGTTAGGAGATCTGTGATGGATCACTATAAAGTGCTAGACTGCGATATTTTCTCGGCACTATAATTTATCGCAAATTTGTGTACATTCTCTCTTTCAACTTTTAGTGACAGTTTTTTCCTGAGCGGTATAATTCAAAAGTTCAAACTAAGGAGAGGAAAAACAACTGATTTAAGAGGTCCTATAAAAAATTAGGAAGTTCACAAACTCACCGATAAAATTGATCCAAATTGTTAACACAAATTGCTCGACATGGTCACCATTTGTTTGATGTGCACAAAGTCTTGTCCGGCATAACAACGAATAGTAACATGCAACAACTATCACATCAGTTTGCTCACGAATAATGTCACAAGCATTTTCAATGCGTTGTCTCAGTTCTTCCACAATATTCACGTCATCGAAACTATACGCTAATGTTTTTTTGAAATGAACCCAAACAAAGAAATCACAGGGTTTGAGATCCGGGTACCCAACATGTCCTATCCACCTCGAGATCCACTTATTTGGAAACACCTTATTTGAAAACATTTGAAAATTTTGCCGATAATGGGCTAGTGCTTCATACAGTAACATCCGTATTGGCAAATTGTTCTGGAGAAAATAGAGAAAGTCTTCATCCGACAGTCGTGGTTGTAGAAAAATAAGCATACCACACACGAGTCTGATCCAGACATTCAAGGAAAATCTTTGCTGAAAACCTGTCCTTTGACAGCGTGAGGGATTACTGTTGACCATACATGAGTATAGTGAAAATTGTTAACTCCATTTATTGTGAAAGTGGCTTCCCCAGTAAACAATAGATGTTGTTGAATGTTGGTAATTTCAAAGCCACAGAAATAATTCTTTTCTTCGAGGATGATCTTCTGGTTGGAGTGCTGGAACTGTGTCTTCCAAACTTTACTGTGCCTCATATGGACGAATCTGGCTATGGATCTTGTACTAACTGTTGGTTCCTCTTCGACTATTATTTCCAGAATATGATCCTCGATTTCTATGATTTGAGATGTTACAGGCCTTCCATCATGTGCTCTTCGGGATTCTTTCAAACAACCAGTATTTTTACATCTCTGCACCAAGTGTGTGAAAATCTGCGAAGTTGGGTGATTTCTTAACAGAAATCTTCCTCTGTACAACCGACAAGCCGCTCTGGCATTCTGTTTGCATTCTGTTTGGATAAATTAAAATCATATCAAAAAGTTCAATATTCGAATAAAATGCAGCATTTTCAGACCGCTCAAACAGCTGATAATAAAAACACAATACGTCAGATCTAGGCTAGGAATTTCTCAGATTCACGGCTTTGATTTCTAAATACTTGGCCCTGGTGAATACTTTATATTAACGATTTCTGGTATATCGACTCATTTTGATGAGTTCTATTTCTGGTGGAAAAGAGGCTCACCTTTGAAAACACCCTATTTATTGTCAAACTGTGAATGCTGTATCGGATTTCACCTTTGTGTTTTGCTATTCGTCTCAAATGAATGGAAATAAACTTGACCTGTCGAAGCATTTTTTCATATCTGTATTATGACCTACAACGTCCATTCAAGTTTTCGTTACTAGTAACTGCATTCTATACAAATCAAATTTCAAATCAAATTTATTCTGGTAATTCGTATACAGAGTTGTCTGAATGAGACACGTAAGCTTAAGCTTGTGTTGTGTAGCTTCATCCAGACATTTACATTTATCAACCAACAGTATGAAGTGACAAAAGGAAAAAAGAAACCAATATATATAATTACGTTTTTGGAGCGAAAGCCGATCTTTTAAAAAGATTTATTAATTTACAACGGAAGATTATCCTATTCTAACAATAAGCTAGGAAGAAATGCACTGAATTAATTGAGGATACATTCGTCTTGAGACGTATTTATAACATTTCTTATCTCAAGTTAATTACGACAATCAGTATCGAACAATGGGACAAATATACACCCACACACGTGGCGTGATCAAAATGATGTCTCATCAAAATGTAACAAAGTAATATGAATGTTCGAATAAGAACAGATAAGGAGTTCATCTGCAATATACAGGGTTGGCATTATGTAATTCCTCCCCACCTTGAATAAAGGTATCACCTGTAGTAGGTGTAGCTTTACAAAAAATATCTTTCCTTAAGTATTTCAAAATAAAATAAGTAATTATCAATAAAATGATTATTATAACAATAAGCAAAAATATAAATCTTGAAGGCTGGAGATTCCATTGGTCCAGGTCTTCTATCTTGATATCCGGGATGTCTTCATCTTTCCGGGATTCTTCATTTGTGGAATTTGGGTTGAATAAAGTTATCTTGGGTAAAATCACGTATTTTTCTTCATTAAACGTAGTAGTTGGGACAATTTCTTTTCTCGTGTTGCTCACAGCACATTTGGTTCGTAGAATTGTCATAGGAGGCACAAAATAATGTCTTGTTTGCTGAAGACATTTTTCTAAAACATTTTTGTTTTCGATGGATAGGATATTTCCATCTTCTAATAATTTTAAATCTGGGGAAAGTACCGTTGTCGTTCTTGGACAGTTTTCGGTGTGGTTTTTCAAAATATTTCGAAGGCATGCTGGTGATTCAGCTAAGGTGTCTTGATCGCATAGATAATCATCCTCCACTGGATGGCAAAATTTCGTTGACCATTTCAGGGTTTCTTCTTGTGAGAGTAAATAGGGATCGGTATATGGAAGGGATAAATTGTTTTGTGGTAGATAGTAAAACTTGTATAAATCATAACTTTCTTCGTATACCGTTGGGATTGATATTAAAAATAGTAATGCTTTCTTTTTGAAAATTACTTTCGTATGACATATCTGATAATAATCTTTCAGATGATGTAAAGGTATTATCGTCACATTTTTTATTAATTCAAGGAATTTTGAATAAGGTGAAATGGATTCATGTAAAAGATGTAATCTTGCAAAACTCACTGCGGTTGCAATTTCATCTAGAATATTCTTGATATCTTTAAGTTCAAATGTCAGGAGATGCATGTATTGAATTTCTTGTATTGCTGGTATAACTTGAAGCAATTTAAGGTTTTCTGACATTTTCTGAAATTTTTCAATATACTTATTTTTAAGGTCATTTACGACTGTTGCGATCTGTTTTTGATTTTTTATCAAAACTTTTTATCAGAAAAACGAAAGAGTTTTTATATTGTTCTCGTTATCAGAATCTAACGTTCTGAATAAAATCTTTGATATTTTTCCTCCGTAGTTAATTGGTCCTCTTTTAATACTATAAATTGAATATTTTTCATTCAACAATTCTTCCATGGTATTAATATTTTATATCATTTGTGTGCTACTTAAAATTTAATGTGCGAGCAAAATTAGATTTTGACTTCATTTATTTCTTTTCGATAATTCGAAATTAATTCTCATATTTTATTCAATTCAACTGGTACATATTGGTACATATCGTCCTCTATTGGAATAATATCCAATCATAACATGATCATTATTTTTAAGGGTTCTTTATCCCTTTAAGTCTACTTGGGACTTGGAAATTTTTAAATTGAAGCTCCTTCTATGAAAAGTTTTATCCTATCGGCAGGATGTGCCTTAACACATTACTTTACTTTTTACTAATGCATTCGATTTGGGATTATAATTCGTAATATAATGAATTTCAATTTTATGGATTTTACAAAAATCTTGGACTATGCCATTTTCAAATTCTAATCCATTGTCACACGTTATTTTATTGGGAATGCCGTAATGGCTAAAATACATCAATAATTTATCTACATACTTATACGAGTAATATGTATGACGTAGGTTTTCCTATCGTAATTCATAATACATTACTTTCGATTGTTATTTGAGTTGTAAGCTTTTCTTAACGTAGTAGTACATTCTTTCTTTTGGAGATTAATATAATCGCGTTATTGAGCAGGGCTGGCTCTAGTGACATTTTCCATTCATTTTTAAATTCGAATATTTATTTCAATATTTAGATCAGGGGATTTCAAATTCATTTTCCATATTTAAGGAATATATTGTATGAAGTAACATTGTTTGAAACATGTCTCAAAGAAAATACTATAATCTTTCTAATTCTTCATGTAATTACGAAGGCAATAAAAATGATGATTATCAATAATATGAAACAAGGGTTTGTAATACCGTTGTTCAAAGAATGTCTGAAGGAGAATACATTAATCCTTCTGATGTTTTATGTTACTAATAAGCAAATGGAAGTGAGATTTTTCTCAAATAATATTTTATGAAATCCTATGGATAAAATCAAAACTGTTTGTAAAACACTCATAATCTGAATAAAAACTATATGTTTACCTGAGGGCAGTGGCGGCTCGTGAGCTCACAATCAGAGGAGGCCAAGCAAAAAATACAGGGTGTTTCATAATATATGCGCAGGATTTCAGGATGTGATAGCTCGTCCAAAAGTGTGAAAAAAATTTTTTATTAACTTACCTAAACCTTTTATCGTACAGGAAACGCTTTCGGAAGCATTTTCCAATCATAATAAGCAATTTTTTGTGCGGAATTTTTTCCTCTCAATTAGTGAAAGTTTATCGAGTTTTCCGAATAATTTGAATTTAACTGATGCCCCTAAGTGAGATTTTCATCTGCTATGTCTTTCAATAAACCTCTGTAAATTTTTTAAATCCGAATATCCTAATTTTGACCACACATTGTTTTCTGAATCTTCGGAAAAAAGAGAGCAAAACCAACAAAATAATTTATTTCGAACTGTACTTCCTGTCAGCAACTTGTATTTATTGTACCATTGAACGCAGAAGGAACGATTATGTTTGGAATTGACAATTAAATTTTGCATAGCAGGCTGAGGTGTCTTTATAGTTTAAGTAATGAAAATTTTGTCATCGTAAGGCATTTGACTGAACTTTTTCTTCAGAATAAAATCAACAATAGAACAATATCTTAAGTTATTCTAAGTTCCCCACTGACATTATAATTTTCGTTTCTGGTTTCCGTTCCCATTCTTCTCGATAAAATATATGAATCTAAATAGCCATCCTTCCTCACCTACAAACTTCGCCAAACTGATAGTCTGTACATAGTACATACATTTAATATATATTATACATAATTTTATTATTATTATGAAGGTATAGAATAGTGATACCAAAGATTAAACAAATTGTTGTGACTCTTAGGTGATGCCGATCGTTCATATTCGGGCCGATCGGGCTAAACGAATATATGTACTGGAGACCGAGCCTCCGTCACGTGGTTTACAGCTCGAATTTTGACTGGCCCCTGCTTTGTATTGAGAGTTATTCGAAATTTTACACAAGCGTAGGTATCTCGACTTGAAGGCTCGGCCTCCGGGTCTGAAAACTGCTGTGTATTCTTTAACGCATCGCATGCCTGACGTAGTACTGGTTGCGATGCGCAATCTTCTCAGTTTTGAAGTCTGTTGCGGAAGATGAATAAATGTGATGAGATATTGGGGTGAAAAATATCCAGAAATTTGAATATTCTATTGATTTAGGTTAACATTATATAGTTGAACTTGAACTAAGAATTAAATACAATGCAGTAAAATTTGGGGAGGCACGGCCTCCTCTGCCTCCTCTGAGCGGCCGCCACTGCCTGAGGGTGATCAAAAGATTCGTTTTTGAATCTATAACATAATTAAATATTCTTCCCTTTTTTCCGTACTTTATAATATGGGGTTATTTTGGAAGATGGTGACTTTAACCGTTTCTTCGTATATGGGATTTTAATTATAGGATTCTTAACATTACGCTGGACAGTGAAACAATCTGTCTCATTTGAATTCATTTTTATTTCATCATTTGAATGTAACCATTTCAAACATGCTTCGTATTTTTCTTTATTAATTCGATTTTTAATCGACGATGAATCTTTTTCGATTCTATTTATTTCAATATTTTTATAATTATTTATATTTGAATCATTTTCGATTCTATTCATTTCCGTATTTTCGGAATAATTTGCATCTGTGGCATTACTGGCATTTGTCGCCATTGAATCATTTTTGATTCTATTCGTATTTGCGAATTTATTTATTTTTAACATTCGATCATTATCGATCCTATTCGTCATTGCGAATTTATTTATTTTTAACATCGGATCATTATCGATCCTGTTCGTATCGAATTTATTCATTTTTATCATTCGATCATTTTTTAATTCATTAGTATTTCCTCCGATATTCCGATTCGGTAAGGAATATACAATTATCTTTATATTAGATTCCGCAAAAATATATTTTATCATATTTGAAATAATATGCCAGTCTAATTTATCTAGACCGCATGCAATTCTGGGTAAAGCTAAGTATTTGTCATTATTATATTGACACAATTCTCTGAGATATAATATTGATTGAAAAACGGTTTCATATTCCGGTTTATGAAAATACGAATCTTTCGTGATTAAATAATAAATGTTTCGATCATTTATTTGGATCATTGCTACTTCGCCTAGTAGCTTATTTTGAGATTTTAAATTATCTATTTGACCAAATTTATTTTTAAATTGGGGTGCTATTCCTCCATCCATGTGAAAGTCACGGGAAACGCAATGTGCCAACGCATAATTCTTTGGGGCTTTAAATAAATCACCTGTTTTTTCAATTATCTCAGGGGAATCTTTAATATTTTTCAATTCATAATTTTTTTCAAAATCCTTATAAGTCAATTTATTATCTGACTCTATTATAATTCGACTGAGAGCATCAGCATTATTAGTTGAGCCTTTCTTATTACGTATTCCGTAATCAAATTCTTTCGGAACTTCACCTTGAGATAAAACAGAGCCTATCGCGAAACCTGACGCATCAGTTGTAGGAACGAATGGCTTATCGAAATCGGGGAATCTCAATACAGGGTAATTCAATAAATTTCTCTTACATATTTCGAACGCTTCGATATATTTCGGATCATCAATATTAATTTCAGAATCTTTCTTCAAACATGAAGTTAAGGGTTTCGTTATCTTTGCGAAATTAGGGATAAACTTTCTATAATATCCTACGAGTCCAAGAAATAATTTTATTTCTTTAGGAGTTTTAGGAATTGGAAATTCAGCAATTGCTTTCAATATTTTTGAATAAGGTTCGATTCCTTCAGGGATATTATTATCACATGTATTAATTTCATTTTCAAAGGAACATTCTTTTAATTGAATTTTCAGATTATCCGTTTTAAATGCTTCTAAAATATTTTGGATATCTGCTAAGTGTTGGTTGATCGTATCAATTTTATGTTTTATTATATTTGAAAACTCAGGATCCATTGGGATATTTCGGGGTTTCTGACATACTTGCTGATAATAAAAAGGGATTTGACAATAATTATTAGTCAATAATTGATTTTTAAAATCTAAATTAAGTCCATATTTATTCACAAATACGACAAAGGGATGAAAATCATCTATTTGAAATTCGGGGAATAAAGGTATTAAAACTTTTTCATTTGCAGTTTGTTTTTTGAAACATGCAGTTAGTGTCGTAGATTCATTAAAAATATTTTTAGGAAAATTATTATACGCGAATTTTGGATCAATAAGACACACTTAAATCTACTATTCTCTCTAGAAAATCTAAATCATTCTCATTACATATTCTTTGGGCATTCTGGAGATCCCAAAACAAAACTGTGAGGCTTATTTTTTCCTCAAATCTTAACTTTAAAAATTCCTTCAAGTTAAACCAGTTATCTGTAATTCTCTCATTGGAACTTACGATTTCACTGGCATTTCCTACCAATTTACTCTTTATTATATCGATAATTGCTTCATTTAATAACGCGTCGGCAGATTGGAACCTATTATAAAATCTTTCGCAGTGATTTAAAAATCTTGCGAGATTCGCGGAATTACCATCAAATGGCACAATTGACTTTGAAAATAAATCAATTAATTTTAATCTATCGAACATATTTGGTTCTGGTGCGACTGCCATTTTATTCGTATTCGTATTCTTCCGGCCTTTAAAATGCTTTACGGAATTAATCTTGAAAAATTATATTGTACTTAGAAAATAATTGCATTCGGTTTTTTATTTTATTAGAAACCTAGGAAAAACTCTGGTAATCGGTTTTTTGTATTAAGAAACCTAGGAAAAACTCTGGTAATCGGTTTTTTTATAAGAAACCTAGAAAAAATTCACACAAGTTTTACGCTCAAAACCGTGGGAAAAGATTGAAGACTTTGGACCAGGGTCAGTGACTGGGAATTAAAAAAGTGTTTCTAGATAGGATTCTCACCACGTTGTTTTTCTGGAGTCGTTGTAGACGCTACCCACACAATCAGGGCTCCAAACGGCTTTTCTCCTCGTTGTTGCTGGATTTGGCACCTTAACAGTTGAAACTGAAAGTTTTTGGAAGTTCTTAGCGCGGCGATAACTACGATTTCACGCTCGAAGTTTCGAAACACAGTTCTTCACGAAAACCGGCACAATCCCATACCCTCGTCGCCAATTACGTTTTTGGAGCGAAAGCCGATCTTTTAAAAAGATTTATTAATTTACAACGGAAGATTATCCTATTCTAACAATAAGCTAGGAAGAAATGCACTGAATTAATTGAGGATACATTCGTCTTGAGACGTATTTATAACATTTCTTATCTCAAGTTAATTACGACAATCAGTATCGAACAATGGGACAAATATACACCCACACACGTGGCGTGATCAAAATGATGTCTCATCAAAATGTAACAAAGTAATATGAATGTTCGAATAAGAACAGATAAGGAGTTCATCTGCAATATACAGGGTTGGCATTATGTAATTATATAAATACATTCTCACATCTGGACATTGGAGAGAGTGGAGGACGACGCCTGAGGAAGTAGCATACTAAATATCATATAATCTTACAGATCAAGTCAATCTGCCAGTATCCTCTCACGAATAACTGCAAAGTCGTACTCTGAATTATAATTCAGAAGCTTCTGCAACTGCAAAAATAGGCAGCATGCGGTCCAATCAACAGCTTTTTATCCAGGCGGAACCTCGACATGTATTTCGATACCGAAGGATTGAAGGATCTTATCTTATATATATATATCGGTTTTAAAACGTTTTTCTTCGTTGTCCGGTGCCTAACTTCTATTCTTTCCGGTTTTTCCATTGATCTTCCCTCAAATCTCTGGCATCATGGCTTTCGTTACTTCCTCCTTCCAAGTTTTCTTCGGTCTCCCCCGCTTTCTGCGATTTGTTGGTATCCACTTCATAGCCATTTTGGGCAGTCGTGTTTCTTCCATCCTCTGAACATGTCCGTACCACATTAACTGTTTTCGCTCTATATCGGTCATTATCGAGCCATCTATTCCCATTCGTTGTCTCACCTCTTCGTTTCTTATTCTATCCCTTCTTGATATACCCAGTGATCTTCGAAATACATCCATCTCTGTGGCCTCGAGTTTTCTTCGGTTGTGTTGGGTAATTCTCCACGTTTCTGCTCCTTAAGTCAAGCTACTTTTAATGAATGCTTCGTAAATATTATGTTTTCGTTGTATTCCGATATCGCTACTCCAGAGTATGCCATTCAGACATCCAATAGTTCTTCTGGCCTGTGTTATCCTCTTTTGTATTTCTTTATCATCTTTCCCAGACGTGTCGAATTCCACTCCGAGATAGGTGTATACGCTGCAACATGCAACTTCTTGTCCGTCTAATTGGATGTTAGATTGTTCTGCTCCTATAGGGAGATATTTCGTTTTCTGTGTGTTTATTTCCAGTCCCCAGTTCTTATATTCTTCTTGCAGTTTTCTCGCCATATATTGTAAGTCGTCTTTATCGTTGGCTATGACAACTTGGTCATCAGCAAATTGTAGGGTGTACAAGTAGGTTTCTCCGATATCGATGCCCATTCATCTTATCTTGCCTATCCAATTTCCTCGACAGAAAACTCCCAGTGGTTGAGTTATGTTGAGTCAACTGTGAATTGCTCCTAGATAACTGAGAAGTTTTAGGTACAAGCTGAGCTTTCTTTCCATTCTCCTTCAACGTGTGCAACTCTTAATCAAACTAAGGCTAAACTCCAGACTTCATGTCAGTGCTTTCGGCTCTTCCAAGTCCAACCTGTAGCGTCCACGTCGTGGGAGTCGTGCAACGTCACTTCGGAGGCGGCCAAAAGCAGGCAATGGCACCACGGCATTAATAATATCAATGTCGTGGTACAGGTGACGCTGTGGGCATAAGATTAAATGTTAGGCAAAGAAGGCAGCTCCTTAAAATGGCCCACCCTCACCAAAGTTGGTGTCCTGCATTCAGCCTAAAGGGAAGGGCATAGGGCTAATACCCCGTGTGGTTGTGGGTTAGCAGCCCTCACCTGCAAAACCACAAGTAGCTATGGATTTACGTAGAAGAAATCGACCCGAGGTTGTATGTTCAATATGCGTACCCGTACGGGTGTTTTCCTCGACGAGAGGATTGGCCAATCACATGCGCACACACCGTGCCTAAGTAACGGTTCCGGATCCTTCGACCTGGACCGTCTGGCGTCTCGGTGACCGAGCAGACTGCAAGCCAAGGCTTTGTGTGCATGTTATGTGAACCGAGTAGGGAGTTCACAACAAAGCTTGGCCTCGGGGTGCACAGGCAACGAGCCCATCCAGAGGCCGCGAATGAGGATATTAATATCGAACGTCGTCATAGGGGATACTCGACCGAGGAGATGAAAATCGCCGCGGTCGAAGAGGCACACGTGATTGAGTACGGCCGAAGCAGACTGGGCCGAGAAGTCCGGTTTGTTAATGTCTTTGTGAGTCAGTTCTTCCCAGGAAGAACAATTGACTCATTGAGAGGCATGCGAAGAACTCCAGCCTATAGGGCTTTGTTGGAACAGGCCATCACGGAGTTGTCCTCCTCGGGGTCCCCTAGCCCGGACTCCACTATTGGTAATCAGGAGTCACTCGGTGCCTCTATGCGGACCTAATGCGGACCAGTACCTTGAAGCGGCAAGAAGTCGGTTGCCAAGGGTCAGAGGGTCCGACTATCCGGGCTCTCAAGCGCTGGTCGCGTTAGCAGAACAGGTCGAGGCAGGCCTAGACACGTCAGGAATGATAGAGGCCTGCCTCAAAGCCATGATAACATCATATGGCAAACAAAAACGGAGGTATACGAGAAAAAGGAGGGTTGTACCGCCTAGTAATAGAGATACTAGAAGGCGTAAGGAATATGCAGACATGCAAAACCTTTTTAAGAAGAACATGTCCAGGGCCGCAAAGCAGATTCTGAACGGAGGGGATGAAACATCTAATCCATCCTTCGAGGAAATGGTGAACCACTGGGAACCAGTGTTTACCTTTCCCTCGGCTCCAGTTCAGCAACACGAACCTCTGACGGAACATCGGCAAAAATCTGCTACCGCTTCACCGATTAGTGAAAGCGAGATCAGTACGGTGAAAATTCCATACAACTCAGCTCCTGGCATTGATGGAGTAAAGTTCCACCAGCCCATAGGGCTCTCATTTCCAGACCAGCTTTTAGCGAGCAGGACGATATTCGTCCCTAAAGAAACAGGTGGTGTAACACCTGCTCATTTTAGGCCAATCAGCCTAGCGTCTGTCATAGTCCGCCAGTTCCATAAGATATTGGCGAGACGTATGGGGGCGCCAGGGGTAATTGATGAGAGGCAACGATGCCTAGAAGACGGTTGTGCCGTAAACATTTCGATGTTGGCAGCCGTCCTACATCACGCCAGACAAAACCTGAAAGAACTGCATCTAGTGTCTCTAGATGTGGCCAAGGCGTATGACTCCGTCAACCATCAGGCAATAACATCCGCCATGACAAAGGCTGGAAAACCTGAAGTGCTGGTCAGGTACGTGGCCGCCACATACTCAAGAAGTACAACTGTCTTGGAGTGTGACGGTGAAAGATCTCACGAGATCCCGGTAAGCAGGGGAGTTCGCCAGGGCGATCCAATGTCGGGCCTTTTGTTCTCATTGTTGGTGAACAGGGTCATGAGGGCGGTTCCTCCTCCAGTGGGGTACAGTGTCGGAGGCGATCCGATAAACGTGATCGCCTACGCAGACGACATTTGCCTTTTAACATCATCAAAGGTAGGCATGACTACGGCGCTCGAAGCTGCCGAGCGCGTAGCCTTACAACAAAGATTGAGTTCCAACCCTAATAAGTGTGTAGCGACTTCATTAGTA
Source organism: Aphidecta obliterata (assembly GCA_963966015.1). Classification (NCBI taxonomy): domain Eukaryota; kingdom Metazoa; phylum Arthropoda; class Insecta; order Coleoptera; family Coccinellidae; genus Aphidecta; species Aphidecta obliterata. The sequence continues at coordinate 3,422,590 of OZ014432.1, forward strand.
TCATCAGGGAGAGTACAGAAAATCGAAGTTTTCACCCGGGCACAGTTCCTGTTACAACATGGCGACCTTATCCGCCAACTCGGCCCTACGGAAGAGTGGCAGTACTTGGGAGTTAATATAAGCCCTCAGGGACTGAGAAAGAGCAGCCCCACAATGGAGGTGGAACTCTTAAGAGTTTCACGAGCTCCACTTAAGCCGCAACAACGTCTTAAGATCTTGCGTTGTTTTCTGGTACCCAGATATTATCACTCGTTGGTATTGTTTGGGTGCACCATGAAGGTCCTGAAGCAGCTGGATCTCCAGATTAGAGCGGAAGTAAGGCGATCGGTGGGATTGCCTAAACATACACCGCTTGGGTATTTTCACGCCTCTGTGAAAAATGGTGGACTCGGGATCCCAGCATTCGCCATCATTATAGCCGGTATCATCAGGGACAGACTGTCTCGCCTAAAGGAATCGTCCTCGAAGGCGGCTAGATCTGTCTCGGATACAGATTGGGCCCAACATAAGATCGGTGGTGACAGGATATACTCAGATGAACAACGCAGACAGTACTGGGCTATGAGGTTATATACTTCTAATGATGGGTATGAGCTAAGGGAGAGTGAGAAGTCGACCGCTTCCACTCGGTGGATTGATGCTGGCAGCACGGGCATACCCGGAAGGGACTATCGCCAATATCATCACGTGCATGTTAACAGTCTGCCAACCCGAGTACGCACGACGAGGGGTCGGAGAACAGCTCACACGAACATAAATTGTAGGGCTGGGTGTACTAGCACCGAGACAGCGGAACACGCAATCCAGTGTTGCTTCCGCAATCATGGCGGAAGGATCATGAGATACGATGCCGTGTGCAAGACACTCTCTGGCTTCTTCAAAAATAAGGGGCTCGAGGTGCATAACAAACCGCGCCTACGAACATCAGAGGGCGTTCGTTAACCCGATCTGGTGGTGGTGAGGAAGCACTATGTGTGGGTCGTAGACGCCCAGGTCGTGCAGCGCGCAGCCGCTCAACCTGGCCACAGTTTGAAGGTCGGCTAGTATAATATCGATCCGGTTAAGGACGAAGTCGCCAGGCTGACTTGTAGGCCGGCCTCATCTGTGAGGGACACATCATGCACTCTCTCCTGGCGAGGTGTATATTCTCAACAGTCAGCAGATATATTGACTGACGACTTGGGAGTACCAATTGGGCTACTCAGTGGAATAACCACTATGGTGTTACAAAGGTCGTCCACGAACTGGACCCGATGGAACCAAATAACATCAAGGGTTCCTAGTCTCAGATTCGGTGTCGGGTAGGGTGTTCGCGAGGGAAAACTCCCCCTGGGCAACCTGCGTCCATAAGAGCTGAATTCGGTTGCAGGAAATTAAACCGTGCTCACTACTTGTATTAGGAGTGGGAACAGAGGAGTTTTTAGTGAGTACGTTCCCCGTGAACTCGGGGGAAGAGTCTGCACACACCACCAAACAGCTATGGTGAAGGTCCGTAAACAGGATTTTTACCTCTCTGAAAAAAAAATTGATCAATTTTATTCGATTTTTCAATAGAATTTTCTACGGTATCTATGGTCTTGGTGATGCGATCTGGACAAAATTTCGCACGTAGTTTGAATACATTCTCCATCTATGTGGAAAATTGCATTGCAATCCAATTAGTATTCGAAATGACCGGGAAAAAAATATTTTGAACGACCATATTTACGGAACCCCTGGTCTTATTCTGCTCATTGATGAACGTGACAGCGACATTCAAAATTCGAACCTAAACCTGAATATTTCAAGTTTCTAGGCCTTTCCGTTCAAAAGTTATAATATTCTATGGTTTCTATGGTTCTAGTCGAGTGATTTGGACAAAATTTTGCAAGTAGCTCTATAACGTCATTTTCCATCTAAGTGCAAAATTTCCTTTCGATAGAATGAGTAGTTTCGAAGTAATCAGGAGAATAAAATTTCGAACGGCCATATTAACGGAACCACTGGTTGAATTTTTCCCAATAGACCAGGCGATAGAGCAGATAAAGGGTCATTCTGTGACAAAAATTGTAGAAGAAAACCGCGAGTAAGGGGGTACGTGGGGTGGTCCGTGGATGTTTAGTGATATGTTGTCAACTCGCAAATATGATAACTTTCCTTGTGTTCCGTTGTATTCCATACCGAGTCATTAAATAAAAAAAAATAAAATAAATAAATAAATAAATTGCGAAAAAACACCTAAAAAAACGGTGTTTTTTTAGTTTTTTGCTTGTTAAATCTGAATCAATAAAGCGGTGCTGATACTTTCAACAGATGAAATGGAAATAATGAAAAGACGAAGAAAATGAGTGCTAGTGCAACTCAATCGGGTCATCATTACCGGAGGAAAGCCAGAAAACCATAAAAATCGGCGTTTTTTCAAAACTTCATAACTCGGTCAATTATAAAGTTGTAGCTCTGGCTTTTCGAATGAAAGTAGTGGTACTTCAAGTGTGCAAAACCCGGACCTTGTCGGATGAATAGTTTTTGCGTAATTGCGATTTGTATTATTCAAGGCTCTATTTTCCAGAAGAGCTGGATGCGTCGGAAGTTGTCCGATTTCAATTTACAAAACGGATTTTAAAAGAAGTATAATACTACAAAATATCAATTTTGACTTTTCGTTAAAATGCAAAATTGCAAAACAGGTGAAAAATACGTGGAAACATGACCAAAACCGGCCTAGTGCACTGCCGCGGACGAATAGTGGGAGTAGCCGGCCGCCGCGGGGAAACGAAAAATGCGCTGCGGCCGGGCGCGAATATTTACATTTATACCCCCACTACCATATTTGCACGTTTTTTTCACCTATTTTGCAACATTTCAACGAAAAATCAAGATTGTCGTTCTGTAGTACATACTATACTTTTTCTTTCAAAATTCGTTTTGTAAATGAAAATCGGACAACTTCCAACGCATCCAGCTCTTCCGGAAAATAGTGCCTCAAATAGCTCAAATAGCAAAAACTATCTATCCGACAACGTCCGGATTGTGCACACTCAAAGTACTTATTACTCTCATCCGGAAAACCAGCGCTACGACATTGAAATTGGCCGAGTAATGGAGTTTTGAAAAAACGCTGATTTTTACGGTTTTTCCGGCTTTCTTCCGGTAATGATGAACCGATTGCATTGTACCAGCACTCATTTTCTTCGTCTTTTCATTTTCTACAATTCGTCTCTTGAAAGTATCAGCATTTGACAAGCAAAAAACTAAAAAAACACCATTTTTTTTTGTGTTTCATCGCAATTACAAGAAAAGTAATCATATTTGCGAGTCGAAAACATATCACTGAACCTCGACGGATCACCCCACTTAAACCCCCACTCGCGATTCTACGATTTTTGTCACGAAAAAATTTCTTTTGCCTGGTCTACAATAACGAAATCAACCGCGACATTGGAGATACCCTGAAAAGTGCTTATGTCATTCCGTTCGAGAGTTATATTGTATACGGTCAGCCGACAGGACGGACTCGTCATCAGCGACTCGAACCTTGTCGATTGGGACCATTTTCGGTACAAAATTCTAAAAATACAGACATCGTGACGAAATGATATACCCCTCGTGTAAAAAGTAAAACGAGCACTGTAAAACACTCATCTGAATCATAAGGAGGAACCCAATCCTACTTCCCCATAAACTCAATATCGGAAAACGAAAAAGAAATACAGCCTAGCCTGTTTAGCTCCACTTCTTATCAGAACTTTCTGAATTACGAAACCGTAAGTCCAATATATTCGCTTTTTGGTCGAGCCAACCTTGCTGGAATTAAACGATAGCTAGAAAGAAATCTCAGCGGAAAATTGCAATATAAAGCCTGATTTATGAGGAAACACAAATAAAATTACATTTGCATATGAAATCCGTAACTACCAAATTAGACGTAATTTTGCCTGAAAGCCGCAATCTATTGAGAAAAGAAGAAACTTTGAAGAATATTTTGTAATAAATGTTGAATAACGGGCCCTCGAAGCAATTAATTCAGGCTAGACCGCCTGGAAACCTGGAGCGTTATAACTTCGCGGGAGTTTTGTAAGATACGTCCCGTTCAGAAGGGTATGTTCTCAGAATGGAGTTTCAGTATTTTTGTTGAAGCTGATTAATGGGATGGTTGTTGTTGAAAGAAAACTTTTACTTGAGACTCATCATCTCGGATATCTTCATTGGTATTTTATTGTGTTTCAGATGCTTCTAGAATTTTGAGGATAAAGATTTATTAACTTTGTTGAAATTATTCACTGCAAACATTGTCTTTCAGTGCATTACTTAATGCATATGGAAAAAACTTTAGGTAAATCCACAAACAACCTACGAACCACATCCACATCAGCATAAAATTGCAGCTTATAACATCATGATATATCGGTTGAGGCACCTTCCGCATTCATACATAAATTTCAATAAAGAAGTGGAAATAATCAAATAAATGGCTTTAAATAACAGTTGTGAATCAAAACTGATGAATAACATTACTTCGAAAAATTTCTATAGAGAGGTCATAAATTGAGTTTTTTTGAGCGCTCGTACTACTTACACGAGGGCTATATCATTTCGCCACGATGTCTGTATTTTTCGAATTTTGAGCTGAAAATGCTCTCAAACAAGTCTGTCCGTCCGGCCTTCCGGCCGTATACACGATTACTCTCGAACGGATTGTCGTAAAAACTTTAAATTTTCAGGGTAGGATCGAATCTCGAATGCCGCGGTTAAGTTCGTTATTTGGCAAAATTCGCCCAGGGGTTCCGTAAATATGGCCACTCGAAATTTTGTTTTCCTGATTACTCCGAAAATACAGATTCGATCGAAGTGAAATTTTGCACTCAGATGGAGAATGAGGAGTTCAAGCTGCATTTGAAATTTTGTCCGTATCGCATGACCAGAACCATAGAAACCATAGAAAGTTTTAACTTTTGAACGGAAACGCCTAGGGACTTGAAATTGTGATCTCGAATGTTGCGGTCACGTTCATCAATGAGCAAAATTAGACTATGGGTTCCGTAAATATGTTCGTTTGAAATTCAGTTTTCTTGATAATTTCGAAACTATGGATTTGATCGTGACGAAATTTTGTATTTGAATTGAGAATGATATATTCGAGCTAAATTTTTTCAGATCGCATGATCAGAACCATAGAAACTAAACGTTCGAACGGAAAGGCCAAGGGGCTTGAAATTTGCAGAATAGCTTCGGATCGCGAATTTCGCGGTCACTTCCATCAATGAGCAAAATTAGACTAGGGGTTCCATGAATAAAGCCGTTCAAACTATTTTTTCCTGATAATTTCGAAACAATTCTTTGGATTGAAATGAAATTTTGCACATAGATGAAGAATAATGTATACAAACTAAGTGGAAAATTTTGTCCAGATCGAATTACCAAGACTATAGATACCGTAAAAAATTCTAGCGAATTATCGAAAAAAAAAATTGGTCACCTAAAGCACTGACGTGAAGTCGGGATTCTCGCCTTACTTAGAAATTTTCTTTGAAAGCTGTCAGAACCTTTCCAATTGGTTTTTAAAACTGAAGAATGCGAATCTACCTACAAAGTGGATAAACGAGCGCCCAAAAGCTCCTGACTTCACGGCAGTGCTTTTCTAAATTTTTTCAAAAAGAAATCGAGCAGAATCATAAAAGAATATATTCAGGCCAAATTTCAGATAAGGACACTTCGTTCTCAAAACAAAATGATAACCGATAATAATTTAGGCAAATTTATCAGAAACCACAATCAAAAAAATCGGAAATCGGGTTTTATATCAGTCGAAGGGGCATAATATTTAAGAGAAGAAACCAGAAACATAGAAGCTGTTTCGTCTGCGTGAAGAAAATTGAACCTTCGCAGATCACTTACTCACAGAAAAACATGGCTTCAGTAACGATAGCGAAATTTTGCATATAGAAAAGAAAGGAAAGACTATTTTCTTCTTCTTCTTCATTCTCTTATTTATGCATAGTTGCCTGTTCCCTCTTCGCTCCCTTGCCTAGTCAGGTCTTGTCGCTCTATCTCTTTCTCGGTTGTCCGATACTTCTGCGACCTGAAGGTGACTTATCGCAAGCGATCTTCGCTCTTCGCTCTTTGATTTTTTGTTTTTGTTTAGTCAGGGGTATACACATGGACGACCTATCTCCGATAGGTAGAACAGTGTGAGACTTCGTGTGAAGCACGACCTGCTCACTAAACCTAACCTGCTGTTTTAGATTCCGGGCATTTATTACCTATTAACCTTCTTGTTCGTATCTCTATCACGATCTTTGTCGTGTGATAATTGTGTTACCTATGAATTTGCGTCTCTTCTTCTGGATAGTTTAAATTGAAATTACTCAATTTCTGTTTCTACGTAGTTGATCTCTTTTGTGGTAGGTGGATATCCTAACCACATCTTCTAGGTGTTGACTTGCTTTTTGAACTCTCGTACTACTTGCACGAGGGCTATATCATTTCGTCACGATGTCTGTATTTTTCAAATTTTGAGCCGAAAATGATCTCAATCGACTATGTTCGACTCACTGATGACGAATCAGTCGGAAAATTCGAGTCTGTCCGTCCGGCCGTAAGCACGATAACTCTCGAACGGAACAACCCAGAGACTTGAAATTTTCAGTGTGGGTTCAGTTCCCGAATGCCTCGGTTAAGTTAATGGGCCAAATTCCACCAGGGGTTCCGTAAATATGGCCGTTCAAAGTTTTGTTCCACTGATTACTTGAAAACTACAGATTCGATCGAAATGAAATTTTGCACTCAAATGGAGAATGAGGTGTTCAAGCTACATGTGAAATTTTGTTCAGATCGCATGACCAGGACCATAGAAACCATAGAAAATTGTAACTTTTGAACGGAAACGCCTAGGGACTTGAAATTTTCAGGATGGGTGTGGATCTCGAATGTAGTCATCACGTTCATCTATGAGCAAAATTATACTAGGGGTTCCGTATATATGGTCGTTTGAAATTCAGTTTTCTTGATAATCTCAAAACTACAGATTCGATCGTGACGAAATTTTGTATACTAATGGACAATGATATATTCAAGCTACATTTTGTTAGATCACATGACCAGAACCATAGAAACCATAGAAAAACATAACTTTCGAACGGAAAAGCCTAGGGACTTGAAATTTTCAGGATAGGTGTGGATCTGAAATGTCGCGTTCACGTTTATCAATGAGCAGAATTATACTAGGGGTTCCGTAAATACGGTCGTTTGAAATTTTGGTTTCTCGATAATTTCGACAAAACGGATTCGATCGAGATGAAATTTTGTATTTTAATCGACAATGATATATTAGAACAATATTTTGTCCAGATCGCATAATAAGAACCATAGAAACCATAGAGAATTGTAACTTTTGAACAGAAAGGCCTAGGAACTTGAAATTTTCAGGGTGGGTTTGGATCGCGAATATCGAGGTCACGTTTATCAATGAGCAAAATTAGACCAGGGATTCCGTAAATATGGCCGTTCAAAATATTTTTTTCCTGATAGTTTCGAAACTACTGATTGGATTGGAATGAAATTTTGCTCGTAGCTTAGGAATAATTTATTCAAACTACGTGGGAAATTTTGTCCAGATCACACCACCAAGACCATAGATACCGTAGGAAATTTAAGCGAATTATCAAAAAAAAATGATCACCTGAAGCACTGACATGAAGTCTGGAGTTTCGCCCAAGTTTCAGAATTTTTTTGACAGCTGTCGAAAGTTCCTTCAATTGATTTCTAAAACTGGAAAATGCGAATCTACCTTCAAGGTGCATGTACGAGCGCTCAAAAGCTACTGACTTCACGGCAGTGCTTTTCGTAATTTTTACGAACCACGTCATATTCATTGCTGCTCTGAGCATCGGCGCTCTTCGAGTATCGTTCATTCGGTTTATAATCCTGTTCCATTCCACATTTCTATTCAGTATCCACTCGTTTATATTCTCCGTCCTACATGTTCTCCTAAACTTGTTTCGTTTTTTTTTTCTTTTTTGTTGACGGACTGTATGTTAATGGGGTTGCGGGTTGGCTATACAAACAGCTTATGATTGATGGGTTCACTCACAAACAGCAATAATCAACACAATCAACTATACAGGGTGTCCGGGAAAATGTGGGAAATCTCTCGGATTCAGATAAAACATAAAAGAATAAGATGACAAGTTCCCATAATTTTTTTTCCTAGCGGCCGTCCCTACAGAGATACGGCCTCCTGAATGACGTCACAGGAAATTCATTTTGCTGGAATAAATTTTAAACTACTTGATATAATTTAATGAAAATTTGATATCATGAACAGTAGTAAGGACCTCTTAAAATACTGCCCTTAAATTTGAACTAGCTTGTTTAGTTTACTAGGGGCGGACTAGGTTTTACGTTTTAATGCTTACATTTTCAACACCCTGTATGATGAGGAGTTGAAAAAAACATGCGAAAAAACAACGTGATAAGACATGTGGTAGAAGTTGTAGTTCCTGAAGCTCATGTCCATCCAACTTATGTTCAAAATGTGGTGGTCCCGTGTCCAAGAAGGCACAACACTCCATCAACGATACCATATGAATGACAAGAACAATGGTTTGTACTAAATAGCCATCTTTTCCGTATTATCCTTCACAGATACATATTGACATCTGCGAAGCATCAATACAATGCAAGACAGGACCTTTCGTATCTATAAGGGTTTGATTACAATGTACCATGAAAAGAGTGACTAATAAATCTGACTATCAGGTCCATGCAATACCAATAAAATGAGCACCATGTGAACAGGTCATCCAGTGTGTGTCATCCACTATAGTAAATGTTCTCAATCAAATCGTCCTGCGAAAAGCACTTGATTGAAAAAATCGGCATGTGTTTCCTTTCAATTCGCTCAACTCAGAAGGGCGGTAAATTGTATTGGTCTAAGGGAGGAAATAAGTATAATCCGGCCCTGCCCGAAACAACTCTCTGTAAAAAGCTTAAGTAGGATCGGCAGATAAAACCACCGAATACTTTATTTGCGAATAATGCAAATATTTGGAACAGAAAGCACTCATACTGCTGGGCAGTTAAAATCCGCATAACTTCGATGCAAGTCTTCTAGAGAAATCATCTACTTCTCCTAAGAAGTAAATTTCGTTGGATATCAGTAGAAGTATGCCCATGCGAATGGCCGTGGTGCAGAATTATACCTTTTAGGTCACACAATGACCTCTAATCTACTCTTATGATTCGCGATCTAACAATTCCCAAATATATTCAGTAGGGACAAGACAAATCTTACTATTATTCTGACAAAGAAAGTAACAAGAAAACAGCTATATAATGGAGTGGTTCCTCCGGCTACAAAAAACTGCGAGATTCTCACAATTAATTAAGTGGAAACATATTCATAGACGATGTAATCGAAAGCAGGCGGTTAATTACATAGTTACAGAAGTCCAATCCAGTTCTAAGGATGCCAGGAACAGTCGTACATTATAAGATCCGTAGTAATTATTATGTGCAGTTATAAAGTTGAATCATATTATCATTTGGTATAAGAAACCACCTTGAAAGGAGTATGGCGGCGTTTTTAACATATCAGGTTCGTCGATCTTCACTCTGAATTATGAATCTTAATAAGGATCTCTGTGTTATGCTTGTTAAATATTAGATTTTTGAGTATTATTTGATACAGTTTCATCTATAGTAATTGTAAGACGGTTTATGTGTAAACTTAATTAATTCAGTGAGCAAATATGAAACAACTCAATTAGTGTTAATTTCTCTGTTGCAGTTGAATTTAAATAGTTTACTGACCGTCATAGTGTATTTCACACTATGCGTATATTACGGAAGAAGTGTTCCGAATAATGAATAATGGAGAGCATTTCGTACCTCTTTCTCGGTAACATCTGTCAATGCAAGATTAAGGGGCCTCATATTTCCTATGCAAAAAAAAGCATTATTCAAGTAGGAAAATTGCGTTGACCGAGGTTGGGAAGGTTTTGAAACCCACTTCATGAATTTTTTGTGTTCTTAAAATCAAGGTAGAATCGTGACCTACTTTTGAATCAACATAGATAATAAAACTGACCAATATTATTGCAGCTGTGAATTCCATGGATGTGGAGATCAGTATTGATATAAGTTGCTGGACAAATAGAAACCAGAATTGGAAGAAGGGATAAACAGTCAAGTATTCGACAAAAAAAATCTCTAGTAACTCATTTCGATTCATTATTTATATTCAACTCGTGAAAGTACATAATCCGAATTCCTCTGCTAATCCAACCCTGCAAAGACAGAAACTGTGTCCTGTTGAATGTGCGTGATAATTTCTGTTCCTAACAAATTTAATTTATTACGTTAGAATCGTTATAATTTCAACCCAGTCTATGATTTATGGAACCCTGGTTCGGTGTTTACAACTGTTCAATCTGCGTGTAACTTCTGGAACTATCTTCCGTGGCACACTAATTAAAACTTCTGAAGAGCTAAGACAGATATTTCATTGAAATATTACTGTTATTAAGCAGTATCCACGTACACTCCCTCTGGATACCGAACGTCAGAAGGTGAATTCTTCACACCTAAATATCCGAATGTACAAAGAGGCGTTCAGGCTTCAGATTTCTGCGATTGAGTTCTTCCGTTTTGTTGATGAAACTTGTTTCATTGGGATTCAGTTTCATGGTGTGTATGCGAAAGTATTCCGTAAATAACTACCAGTAGTGACAAAATCAACGTTGGGGTCTTCGCTCATTATTCGAAAAGAAAAATATTCGAGGCATTCTTTACTGAGATCTGATCAAATAATTAAATTGATGTGGCCAATACTTGATGAAAATCCATCATTTGCTTAGTATTCACTTATTCACTAGACTACGATTTTCCCTACTTAAAAGTTATTTTACTAAACAATGACACGTGTTTCACCACAACCATGGCTACTCTTAAGTAGGGAAAATCGTAGTCTAGTGGATCAGTGAATACTTAGTCAACTAATTGAACTAGATACGATTTAATTACGAGTTATAGTTTCCAAAAAGAAATCCTTTTCTATCCATATGAAGGCTGTACTAGTAACTGTAGCAGTAGGTAAGCCTGGTAAGCATAGTTAGTTTGGGTTATTCTTGAATAACATAAATAAATATAGATCAAGAAGGAGCAAGAGTACATCCACTAAAATGGAAATAGTGATACTTTTCCGCAAGAGACTGCAGTTGACCGAACGACGCGGAGCGTGTTAGGAACAATATTTTTCCTACTAGCGTTTTGTAAGTATTACTTTCCACACGCATTGACGTTTGGATAGTAGCACAAATGAATGCAAGCAAATATTGAGGAGTAGCTTCAATCATAAAATTTTTGACATGTCTCATAATTTTTATCTACTCCTACCAAATAATATAGTCATTACTGAACTACTTTTGAGCAAGTAATAGTATCTGTAACCAAACACCGTGGCTTCGATTAGCCGAAAGGTAACAGTCCATTATTGGTATTGATGGGAGGTCACTTGAATAATTTTGACTTTTAATCAAATGGAGTTGATACCTAATTATTATTGTGAATATTTCGCTGAAAAAGATGAATTCAGATAGTGAAGATGAATTATTATGTACACCTTCAGAAATAAGACAATCAGCTAATGTTACCATACAGAATTTATTGCCCGAAAAATACCAAAACAAATATAAAGGTGTATACAACAATTTTCAAGATTGGTGTAACAGTAAGAATATAATGTCATTGTTTACAGATAATGTTATTTTGGCATATTTTACTGAACTGAATATAAAGCATCGCCCCTATGGACTTTCTACTCCATGCTAAGTAGCACAATCAATAATGCATGGTTATAGGTAACTACTAAGATTTATGAATAAAGTTCTTTCTCTGTACTTCTCTTAGTATTTATTATTATAATCGTAGTTAAAGTATAGTTTTCAACTTGCGGTAATGGTCATAACTCACTTGATGAATTACTGAATTACTGCAAACTTCATCTGCGTGAGTTATGACCTACAGCCTACAGTAACGCTCGTTAAATAATAAACTATTGATAACGTCAATTTCAATACGAAAATTTTTGCTAACGTCAGTATCAAGACGAAAACTATCCGTGAAAGTGTTTCATTTACGCTAGTAAGAAAAATATTGTGTCTTGTTCATGTGAAAGTGCCTTTTCCGCACTCATTTGTAAAAGTGCTACTTTTCAAACGTCAATGCGGGTGGAAAGTAATACTTTCAAAACCTTACTAGGAAAATTATTGTTCCTAACTTGCTCCACGTCGTTCGGTCAACTGCAATCTCTTGCGAAAAAGTATCACTTTCAACACTTGTGAGGAGAATAACTATTTCCTACTAGCGTAAATGAAACACTTTCACGGATAGATTTTGTCTTGGTACAGACGACTGCAAAAATGTTCGTCTTGAAATTGACGTTATCAAAAATTATTTTTGTGCGCTCAGCTCATAGAGACATGTCAAAGTTTTATGTTTGACGCTACTCTTTAATATTTGCGTGCGGAAAAAACCCTGCTTTTCCTTTTCCGCACGAATATATTCGTTCCTTGTCCGAAAAGTTTGCGGGAAAGTAATACTATCGAAGACGAAAACAATGTGGGAAAGTAGTTATTTAGGCACGGTTGTAGGAAAAAATGTTATTTTATGAATTTTCATCATTTTTCGATCTTCGCCATCATATTTCAATAACAATAATAAAAATTACAATTTATGAAGCATAAACATTGATCGCAGATGCATGCAGGGTCCCATCTTGCCATTCTTCCGCTCCGGGCAGAATAATATTCGCCGCCCCCGTTAATAACACCTTACCAATAATTATGGTCTGTTTTATAAAGACTATTGATCGAATTGAAATATATTCACTTATGTTATCTACTAGTTATTATATAAAATATGTATATCTAATATCTATGTACAAAGTGTCACTCATTTTTCCCTGGTTTTTGTCTGTTTATTCAACTAGACAATATCATATCACTTCAACTCAACTTTGGCACACCTGGTAAAATATGAAATTTTTAAAATAATTTAAATTGGTTATGACGAAAACAAAATAAATGAAAAATACCAAATGACGAAAAAGAAGTAGAATCACAAATAAGAATACGTTTTTTCTCCTTTGTGATTCTTGTTCTTTTTCGTCATTTGCTATTTTTCATTCATTTTGTTTTCGTCATAAGCACGATAACACTCGAACGGGACGTCCTAGAGACTTGGAATTTTCAGTGCGGGTTCAGTTCCCGAATGCCGCAGGGTTTCGTAAATATGGCCGATCTAAATTATGTTCCCCTGATGACTTCAAAACTACTGATTCGATCGAGATGAAATTTTGCACTCAAATAGAGAATAACGTGTTCAAAATCTTCATGTAATATGTGGTTCACATTGCGTGACTACAACCATAGAAACCTCTTTATTATACTAAATTATAACTTTCGAACGAAAAGGCCAAGGGACTTGAAATGTTCAGGATAAGTGTGGATCTCGAATGTCGCGGTCACGTTTATCAATGAGCAAAATTAGACTAGGGGTTCCGTTAATATGGTCGCTTGAAATTTAGTTTCTTGATAATTTCAAAACTACGGATTCGATCGTGACGAAATTTTGTATTTCAATGGAGAATGATATATTCAAGTTACCTTTTGTCCCAATCGCATAACCAGAACCATAGAAATTAGAGAAAGTTATAACTTTTGTACGGAAAGGTCTAGGGACTTGATATTTTCAGTATAGGTGTGGATCTCAAATGTCGCGGTCACGCTTATCGATGAGCAAAATTAGACTAGAGGTTCCGTAAATATGGCAGTAGATTCGCATTCTCCAGTTTCAGAAACCAATTGAAAAAATTACGAAAAGCACTGCCGTGAAGGCAGGATCTTTTGAGCGCTCGTACATGCAACTGGTAGGCAGATCCGCATTTTCCAGTTTTAGAAATCAAGAAGGAATTTTCGACAGCTGTCAAAAAAATTCTGAAACTTAGGCGAAACTCCAGACTTCATGTCAGTGCTTCAGCTGATCAATTTTTTTTTCGATAATTCGCTAGAATTTTCTACGGTATCTATGGTCTTGGTGATGCGATCTGGACAAAATTTTGCTCGTAGTTTGAATACATTATTCCCCAGCTAGGTGCATAATTTCATTCCAATCCGATCAGAAGTTTCGAAACTATCAGGAAAAAAATATTTTGAACGGCCATATTTACGGAACCTCTAGTCTAATTTTGCTCATTGATGAACGTGACCGCGATATTCGCGATCCAAAACCACCCTGAAAATTTCAAGTTCCTAGGCCTTTCCGTCCAAAAGTTACAATTTTCTATGGTTTCTATGGTTCTGGTCATGCGATCTGGACAAAATATTGCTTTAATTTATCAATCTCGATAAAAATATAAAATTTCATCTCGATCGAATCCGTAGTTTCGAAATGATCTGGAAAACTAAATTTGAAATGACCACATTTACGGAACCTCTAGTCTAATTTTGCTCATTGATGAATGTGACCGCGATATTTGAGATCTAAATTTACCCTGAAAAATTTCAGTTCGTTCGAAAGTTATAATTTTCTATGTTTTTTATGGTTCTGATCATGCAATCTAGACCGAGTAGCTTGAACACGTCATTCTCCATCTGAGTGCAAAATTTCACCTCGATCGAATCAGCAGTTCCGAAGTATTCAGGAGAACAAAATTTCGAAGACCCCTATTTACGGAACCCTTGGTCGAGTTTGGCCCAATAACGAACGAATAATCGCGGCATTCGAGATTCCAACCCATCCTGAAAATTTCAAATTACTAGGTCATTCCGTTCGAGTGTTATCATGTTTACGGACGACCGGACGGACGGATAGACTCGAATCTCTCGAAGGAATCGTCATCAGTCGAACCTTGTCGATTGAGACCATTTTCAGCTCAAAATAAAAATGATAATATATAAAAAAATGGTAAATAATAATGAATACCAATAAATAAAATATACCAAATAGGGACCTCATTAAATAGAATCTCAAATAAATATATGTAAGTTTCCCAAAAATCTTCCGAACATCCAAGCCACAGCGCCATACATCAAAGAATCCTGCAACCCAACTAAAACGAATAAAAACTGCCCTCTCAAGTTATAAAATATTTCAGAATATACTTCCCTGATTCACTTGAAAGGAACGAGTACATAAAGATGGGCTCATGCAGGCAAGCCCGAAGGAACACACGCCCCTTCCTTTGAGATAATCCTGTTATACTAATCGACGATAAGTGGTCTGAAAAATATGCTAACTACTCTCTCCACCCCAAAGTGGGTTACCTCGTCGTGACTCATGCTTTCAGCTTCGAAAGGGTCGTACACATCAAACTCCATAAAGTGGAATGATCAAATAAGGTACGAAGGGGCTCATTATCTGTCACAGGGACCCGGTGATCCCTTCGGTTTCCAATTGGAGATGCAAATGGATCTAGGCGTCCATTCTTCTAGTGGAAAATGCGGATTCATAAATTCTAGATTTTGAATGAACTGTACGTGCAGTATACGCTAGGGGCAGCCAAAGGAATAATTACCATTGATTGTGTTATGAAATTTGAACAATAAACGGGGTTTTACAATGAAAATAAAATCATGCGCAGATTCAAGTATGTTCGAAATGAACTGATTCGAAAAAAAAGTATAATGAAGGTATTTCAAGAGTGAAAAGTTCGACCTCTAATAAATGCATTGCCTCTAGAAATAGTCCGCAAATTCCCCAAATTGGTGCGTTTATTTATTAGGGTCACATCATTTTTCAATCTATTTGATTTTACCTATCGGAAATCCTTCTCAAAACCATCCTAAGAATGAATATGGGCTAGATAATATTATCAACACCTTCGTGATAGATCGATATCCTAACATTGTCACGTGTTATTGAGGTTCTTCGAAATACTAGAGAGAATGTGGTCTTTTTTGCATTTCGTAGAACCTAAAGAACAGGTAAAATGGTTAGGATATCGGTCTATCACCTCAAATTTTTGAGCGCTCGACGCTTATACTACTTACACGAGGGCTATATCATTTCGTCACGATGTTTGTATTTTTCGAATTTTGAGCCGAAAATGGTCTTAATCGACAGGGTTCGACTCACTGATGACAAATTCGTCGAAAAATTCGAGTCTGTCCGTCCGGCCGTCTGTCCGTCCGTCCGTATACACGATAACTCTCGAACGGAAGACCTAGAAACTTGAAATTTTCAGGGTAGGGTCGAAACGCGACTAGGGATTCCCTAAATATGGCCGTTCGAAATTTTGTTCACCTGATTACTTCGAAATTACAAATTATAAATTTTGAACGGAAGGACCCAGAGACTTGAAATTTTCAGGGTAGGTTAGAATCT
Organism: Aphidecta obliterata; assembly: GCA_963966015.1. NCBI lineage: Eukaryota > Metazoa > Arthropoda > Insecta > Coleoptera > Coccinellidae > Aphidecta > Aphidecta obliterata. The sequence goes on from OZ014432.1 coordinate 3,438,952, forward strand.
TGGATGTCTCGGTCACCTTCATCTATGAGCACAATTAAATTAGGAGTTCCTTAAATATGGTCGTTTGAAGTTTAGGTTTCTTGATAGTTTCAAAACTACTGATTCGATTGTGACGAAATTTTGTATTTCAATAGATATAATTATTGAAGCTACATACATAGAAAATTATAACTTTCGAAGGAAAAGGCATATGGACTTGAAATTTTCAGGATAGGTGTGGATCTCGAATATCGCGGTCACGTTCATCAATGAGCAAAATTAGACTAGATAGTCGATAGACGTAAATATGGTCGTTCAAAATATGTTTTTCCTAAAAATTGGAATGAAATTCCGCATATACATGAAGAATTATGTATTCAAACTACGTGTGAAATTTTGTCCAGGTCGCATCACCAAGACCATAGATACCGTAGAAAATTCTAGCGAATTATCGAAAAAAAATGGTCACCTAAGCACTGACGTGTGGTCTGGAGTTTCGCCTTAGTTCGAATTTTTTTGATAGCTGTTAAATTCATTTTCATTTTTTTTTAAAAACTATTTGCAATGTATTCGGAGAAGCATCAACCAGAATGTTCAGGATTTATATGCATTTCTCAGTCATAATTTTATATTTTTGGATACTCCTCTCAAAATAAAAACGCATACTTTGTGATATAATATGTGAATAGTCAACTTGAGATGCAGACAAAAAAACACCCCAAATGTTTTTTTATGAGCCTCATGAAATAACTTTTGTTTTGTGGCTGCCACCATGTAGAATCGAGACAAAATTGTTCCGAAGACCAAATAGGTACTTCTGAAATTTTTTCTCGAGGGGCATGCTGAAGTCTGTACAATAGAAAAAATTGAAGGTAGATGGCATAAACTGAAGTATTTCCAAAGAATATCTACGTATATTTATTGACAACTTTCAGAAAGTTTCAAATCCTGTTCGTTGCCAAATGTTGTCAAAATGGTTTTCTGGGAGCTTGCTGAGAAAGAGGTGACCTACAATTTATTCGACCCTCTTTCTCGAGTTGAAGGAGGTATTCCTCGAGCTGCTTCTCATCACCTAGTAGCAGAGTTCTGTTAGATTCCAGTAGCTGAGAGTAGCTCGATCCCATATGATTTCATGTCGCAAATATTTGTATTTGTGTTGGATTCCAATAGCGAAGCATTTCTGTTAGAAGGCTTTCGGTTTTTCTACTCGCCATTGGAATCAACATTAGTTATTTTCTGCTGAAAATTAATTCACAATTCAATAGATGCGTTCTCAAGAGGGCCTTTCAAAGGATCCCACAAGAAACTTTAGCATGTTCTTGCCGAGATCAACTTTAATGGTAACATTGTTGAATTGAACAAAATAATATAGGGCTAGAATAATAGAAATACAGGGTGTTTTTTAAGGTGAGGCGACAGGTGCTAGAACTCATCAAAAGAGATCATTTTGCCGGAAGTTGATCATATAAAATATTCAATTCGGAAAAATTGCCAAAAAGATCCTAAGACCACACTGGATCGTGTTATCTGTATGTACAAAATTGATCCAAATTGTTTAAAGAAATTATGCGAAATGGTCACCATTCGTTTGATGTGCACAAAGACTTGCGTAATAACGCATTATTACATGCAGCCTTTCACATCATTTTGCTCACGAATGTCACAAGTATTTTAGTTGTTTAGTTCTCACCTCACCGTAGCTGTACACCAATGTTTTTAAATGACCCCAAAAGGAGAAATCACAGGGGTTGAGATCCAGGGAGCGTACATTTTCACTTACTTTGCAAAATGCGAATATCACAAAAATCATACGCTTTGTCATATGATTTCCCTTAAACTGAAAGCATTGAATAAACACATTTAGATCTCAATATGTACCTAAGTCAGGTCCTTGTTGGAAATTTCTTAGATTCGCGTGTAACTTTGATTTCGAAATACTCGGCCCTGATGAATATTTTATGAAAAGGATTTTGGAATTTTGACCTATTTTGATGGGTTGTAGCCCTTGTCAAAAAAAGCCTCATCTTTGGAAACACTCTGCATATAAGGCATAAGACGGGAATTGACACCCAAAAATATTTTAGAACGTATGATGATGTAGGTACATACCTTTGAATATGCAAATGGAATGAATTGAATAATTGAGAACTATGACAAAGTATTCGAAGAAATAAATTCTATGACGAAGGAATACAAACTTGAGCTCGATTGAAAAGTTATTTGAGTTATAAAATAATTATGAAAAACTTTTCTCTCAATATCTACGATGATGTATGTCCTCCTTGGTGAATGTTCTCAGAACTATCGAAGCTCCATTTTTCCAATGCAAGAGGATGTATTGTTATGAAAAACAAAAATGGTCATATTTCTTAACGTTTCAAAAAATAAAAATGAAAAATAAATTCAAATAAAATCACAAAAAGGTCAAGAACCTTCAAACATCTTTAGTCAATTCAGTAGATTCGATCAATTTATAAATTATTGTAATATTATGTTTTCAAGAGGGTTCAGATTATTTAAAAATAAGAAAAATGTGAATTTGTTTAAATGATTCATTGTGAATAGTTTAGTTTAGTTAGTTTTGTTTAGACTCTAGAGAGAATGTATCAAGAATGTTACCATGGGAATACGGTATTAAAGAATATGGATGGGAAAAGCAGGCGAGTCGAGAGAGAAACGTCAAAGTTAAAAGTTGGATAATTTTCAAAAAGTTGGCAGTAAGATTGATTTTGTAAGAAGAAAGGTATAATGAATGGTATTTGGAAGTTGGTCAAGGGTGGATTTTCGTAGATTGAGTTGTTGGAGTTGATTTGGCAAGTGAAGAAGAGAAGGATATATTGAAAAGGCGTGCTGCTTGGTAGAAGGAAAATTGAAATAGGAGATATTGGAACATTTAGTGAGTGCACTCACCAATCGAACATTATGTGATGTTTAGAAATATTAGTTATAGGTTCTTTTGATAATTGGGGTTGGTTTTTTAGAATAAGATTGTTGATTATATAATTTTGTGAGAAAATTCCTTCTGTTTGTTCACCTTCAGAACCCTTCCTGAAAAAAGAGTCTCAAAAAAAATGAAAATATATGATTGAAACAAAATTCTGAATTCTTGAATATTGTTAGTGGTTTCATAAACTTCAAAATTTAATATTAATAATATCTTGGAACGAACCATAACAGTATATCCAAAACCATATAAAAGATGCAATAGAATAAATCATTCTTCACTCCAGCAACAAACACTGGTTCCAGGTCCTGAAAAACCAATACAGCTTCCCGTAAAATCTACAATTTATGGTTTGAGTCACAGGTCAAGGGCACAGGCAGTATACCTAAGGAAACGCCTATATTATATAAACTGTTGAAACAAATAACTCGATGACTCCAGACTTATTGATTCATCAAAAACTTCGTGAAATTCAATCAGCACATGGAACAATCGGCAAAAAATACATTCCATATAGCCTTGCAGTGGTGCACCTGCAGTTCGGGTGTTTTCAAATCGCTATTGACCCGCGATTGTATCTTCAGCCAGATTTTTTCTCTCAGTCTCCTCTTTCTTCCTGTTCTTCATATTTGCAAATATATATATATTTTCCTGAGACGGCGTAAGGTTGTTTGTTTTTTTTTCTGGAACCTTTTCTAGCTAGTGCTTTGGCTTCCTCGTTTTCCCATTTTCCCGAGTGTCAGGAAATACAGGCCAAATAGACTCTCCCATCGCGTATATGTCCAAGTAAGACATGTGTTAGTTCAGGCAAATATGACACAATGACTGACCATTAATTGTTGAAGTTTAAGAGATGACCAGAATAATTTATAAATAACGAAGATGAAATTCCCTTCACATTTTTCCCCTCATTATCGTCATCCCCACGGCCTGACTTCTATTCCAGAATGACCTGATATGCCAGATGAGACGACTGCACAATCGATCCATCGCATCGAAATCCACATTCCATCCATTTTCGCAAACCACGGAACGCAAAGGATTTTACTGTAGTGAGATTAGCGCTACGACACGTGCAACACCCCCCGATGATTCGGTATCAGATCTTCGGCACCATGGTGCGGGTTTTCGTCAAAGCTGCCGATAATGTAGCCCTCAACGTGTTCATTTCCAGCGGAGAAGATCCAGACGAGAGTCGGATAAAATTCGCCGCTAGAATTTCATTTGATGTCGACCAAATGTGAAACGTTATTTTTAGTAAACTCACGTCCCGGCAAAGGGCCCAATAAAGGGATCAAATTAGGTAATATCGGGACCTTTCATGTTTTTTATTGCCTTCCGATGTCGCGTCGACTTCTCCTCGTCAGAAAATGATGAGAACAAAGGGAGTTCGTTAATATAGGCAGAGGAAACTTCTTGGAGCGGAATTTCCAGGGCTCATATCTAAGTTTTTCGCCGTATTGTAGCAGCAATTTCTCGAAGTATTCCGAAATTGAATTTGATAGGTCTGAACTCGTCAAAGACACGACGCGGACAACTTTTCTCATTACTACTCTTCAAGAATATATAGTGATCACGAAATTGAGTCAATTTTTTCATACGTTTTCATTTAGTCCTCGAGTTTTTTTCAAGGCGTATTACACGTGAAAATTTCGTGTTCACCGTTCTCCTTGCTATGGAGATCCAATAAGGGAATCATTGAAGTGCCTCTGGGCATTCTTCCGAAAAAACAGAATAATGTTTCCAGCCAGCATATTTTATGACATTCAAGAGCCAACTTGATGAACCGATATTGTAATTTCTTCGACTATAAAACATGTTCGAAAGGTTCAAGGAAAATTATTCTTAATATTCAATAATACTTCAATCAGTCATCATAGAATACAACCGAATAAAAATTACGAAGAGCACTGCCGTCAAGGCAGGAGCTTTTGAGCGCTCGTGCCGCTCGTACATGCACCTTGCAGGTAGATTCGCATTCTCCAGTTTTAGAAACCAATTGGAAAGATTTTGACAGCCTTCAAAGAAATTTAAAACTAACGCGAAAATCCAGACTTCACGTCAGTGCTTTGGTGACCATTTTCTTTTTCGATAATTCGCTAGAATTTTCTACGGTATCTATGGTCTTGGTAATGCGATCTGGACAAAATTTCTCACGTAGTTTGAATACATTATTCTTCATATATGTGCGAAATTTCATTTCAATCCAATAAGTATTTTCGAAATAATCAGGAAAAATATAGTTTGAACGGCAATATTTACGGAACCCCTAGTCTAATTTGGCTCATTGATGAAAGTGATCGCGCAATTCGCGATCCGAACCTATCCTGAAAATTTCAAGTCCCTAGCCTTTTCGTTCGAAAGTTATGATTTTCTATGGTTTCTATGGTTCTGATCATGCGATCTGGAAAAAATGTAGCTCGAATATATCATTCTCAATTTAAATACAAAATTCCGTCAGGATGAAATCCATAGTTTTGAAATTATCAAGAAAACTGAATTTCAAACGGCCATATTTACGGAACCCCTAGTCTAATTTTGCTCATTGATACATGTGATTGCGACATTCACGATCCACACCTATCCTGAAAATTTCAAGTCCCTAGGCCTTTCCATTACAAAGTTATAATTTACTATGGTTTCCATGATTCTGGTCAAGCGAGCTGGACAAAATTTTGCAAGTAGCTTGAGTACGCAATTCTCCATCTGAGTGTAAAATTTCCTTTCGATCTAATCAGTAGTTTCGAAGTAATCAGAAAAACAAAATTTCGAGCGGTCATATTTACGGAAAACCTGGGCGAATTTTGCCCAATAACGAACTCAACCGTCGCATTCAAAATTCGAACCTACCCTGAAAATTTCAAGTTTCTAGCACATTCCGATCGAGAGTTATCGTGTATACGGACGGACGGCCGGACGGACAGACTCAAATTTCTCGACGGATTCGTCATCAGTTAGTCGAACATAGTCGTTTGAGACCATTTTCGGCTCAAAATTCGAAAAATACAGACATCGTGACGAAATGATATAGCCCTCGTGTAAGTAGTACGAGCGCTCAAAAATATAGGATCCTCACGAAATTCCACATAATCTTTCGTGTCAGTATTCCCTCATTATCTACTCGAACCACAATTCGATGGAATCGGTATTTCAGACTTATTCAGAAAAAAAAAATTGAACAAAATATTAAGAGGACCTTATCTACATAATCCTTCGACAGATTTCGCCTATTAAGAAGTCCAACCTGCTCATTCAGATCTCGAACCTACCTTGAATTTCAAAACTCTAGGCATCTTTGTTCGGACATTATCGTGTCCACGGAAGGCTGGACGGACAGAATTAAATTTGACCTCGAATTCTACGTCTCATCTTAATGGGCATCGACAGGGGGAAGCAGCTCTCGTAGAAATTCAAGAAAATTTGAAAGGGTGTCAAAACTTATATGATTTCTATAATAAATTTTGAAAGAAAATAACAAGAAATACCCGAGGATTTTGGAACCTCCTCGGCCACTTTATAATTGAAATCTTACAATTGTCAATGGAGCCTCGAAATCTTTCTGTTCTATATTTTATCCCAAATTCATTTCATCATTTCTAAATACTGGTGATCCATAGTCCAAACGTTGGTTGTATTTAGGAGACTCCAAACATACTGATTAAAATCAGGCATTCAAACCGAAAATACGATAATTTCAAAGCGCTTTGAAACTTTTAAACCGCTTAAGCTCTTCTCTTGTGGAGATAATGACAATAACGAGATGAAGCTAAATAAAGTAACATCGATAAAGTTACTGACAATTCAGATAAGCTTGAAGAAATATGTGCGAAGTAAAACTCCACAATATACACACATCGGAAATGTCTAGGGATATTTTTATAAATAGGCGTTTTCTATTCTTTCAGTTGATTAAGGGAGAAAATAAAATTATAGAGCAATGAGAAAATGTTCAATATGTCATTAAATTGATTTTTTGCTTGAAACGACACAATATTTCCACAAAAAAAATTACGAAAAGCACTGCTGTGAAGGCAGAAGCTTTTGAGCGCTCGTACATGCACCTTGTAGGTAGATTCGCATTTTCCAGTTTCGGAAACCAATTGAGAAAATTTTTGACAGCTGTCAAACAAATTTTCAAACTAAGGCGATAATCCAGACTTCAAGTCAGTGCTTTAGGTGACCAATTTCTTTTTCGATAATTCGCTAAAATTTTCTACGGTATCTATGGTCTTGGTGATGCGATCTGGACAACATTTCGCACGTAGTTTGAATGCATTATTCCTCAGCTAGGTGCAAAATTTCATTCCAATCAAATCGGTAGTTTCGAAATTATCAGGAACAGAATATTTTGAACGGCCATATTTACGGAACCCCTAGTCTAATTTTGCTCATTGATGAACGTGACCGTGAAATTCGCGATCCAAATCCACCCTGAAAATTTCAAGTTCCTAGGCTTTTCCCTTCGGAAGTTATAATTTTCTATGGTTTTCTATGGTTCTGGTCATGCGATCTGGACAAAATGTTGCTCTAATATGTCATTCTCGTTTAAAATACAAAATTTTATCTCGATCGAATCCGTAGTTTCGAAATTATCGAGAAAACAAAATTTCAAACGACCGTATTCACGAAACCCCTAGTATAATTCTGCTCATTAATGAACGTGAACGCCACATTTCAGATCTACACCTATCCTGAAAATTTCAAGTCCCCAGGCCTTTCCGTTCGAAAGTTATGATTTTCTATGGTTTCTATGGTTCTGGTCATGCGATCTAGAGAAATGTAGCTTGAATATATCATTCTCCATAAGTATACAAAATTTCGTCACGATCGAATCTGTAGTTTGGAAATGATCAAGAAAACTAAATTTCAAACATATTTACGGAACCCCTAGTATAATTTTGCTCATAGATGAAAGTGATCACGACAATCGAGATCCACACCTATCCTGAAAATTTCAAGTCCCTAGGCGTTTCCGTTCAATAGTTACAATTTTCTATGGTTTCTATGGTTCTGGTGATGCGAGCTGAACAAAATGTTGCATGTACCTTGAACACCTCATTTTTCATTAGAGTGCGAAATATCATCTCGATCGAATCTGTAGTTTCAAATTGATCAGGAAAACAAAATTTCGAGCGGCTATATTTACGGAATCCTTAGGCGGATTTTCCCCAATAACGAATTCAATCTCGGCATTCGAGATTCGAACCTACCCTGAAAATTTCAAGAGTCTAGGACATTCCGTTCGAGAGTTATCGTGTTTACGGCCGGACAGACTCGAATTTTCCGACGGATTCGTCATCAGTGAGTCGAACATAGTCGATTGAGATCATTTTCGGCTCAAAATTCGAAAAATACAGACATCGTGACGAAATGATATAGCCCTCGTGTAAGTAGTACGAGCGCTCAAAAATAAGGTATAAACCATAATTTTACGAGCTATACAAAAAAATGATCAAGTATGCAAAAAATTGACTGAATGAAGAGTATGACCTCCACGTTGGTTCAGAACAGCTCTACACCTATTTTCATAGTCAACATGACATTGTCAATGCCCGATTAAGGTATACTTGCCTGTTCTGTGGTTAGAAGCTCTCGGAATTGAAGAGCATTTTGGATATTGCCCAAAATGGGAGTAATGCTAAGTTGAAGCATTTCCCATACATACTCAATCGAATTAAGGTCCGGCGATTGTGCGGGCCATGGCCATACTTCAACTCCCTCGTTTTCCAACCCGTTCGTCACAATCGCAGCGGTATGGGGACGAGCATTACCATGCATTAGGCGAAAGTTGGCACCAAAAGCACCAGCAAAAAAAGACACAATGGGTTGAAGAATATTATCCACATATTGCTGACCTGTCAGGAAACCATTTGGAAAAACGAGGTCGGTTCTGCCGCCTATATTTATTTCGCCCCATACCATTATTGTACCTCTGTATTTGTGAAATTCCTGAATATTTTTTAAACGTTTCACGTTCCCGGATCGCCTGCACACTCGTGTCCGACGAGAATCTGGCCAAATCCAGATTCATCAGTTGGCCAATCATCTGCATCCCAATTTTGATATTCTTCGCACGAGTCTACTTTGGCAGCGCGATTGCCTCTAGAGAGAGATGGACATAGGATTGGTCTTCGAATATGAAGATTGGCTTCGTGGAGACGATTTATCACATAATCTCGCCCAACGGTTATGTTAGGCGCTCGCTGCAATTCCATAACCCATTCAGGTGCTGTGATTTTAAGGTGTCTTCTAACACTTAGCAGTAAAAATCTACCCTTACTTGCCGTTGTACAGCGTTTACGCCCTAGGTGTTGTTCAACCGGACTTCTAGTTTACCTGAAATGCCACCATGAACGACTTATGACTCTTTGGGAAACACCCATCCGCTAAGCTACTTCGACTTGTCGCAGCCCAGCTTGAGGAAGGCCCACTGCTAGATTCATCTCGTCTGAAGACAAAGGTCGTCGTTCCATAGTTGAACACAATATTCTCAAACAATACTATTGGAGAACACTATAGACAGAATAAAATCGAAATACTGAGTACTTGTAGAATTAACTTTTTCCATCTATCATGTTTGTCAAGTTTTTTCATTATAATTTTCACATTTTTTCCGAAAAAAGGCGTATTCAAACAGGGCAAAGGAACCGATCAGTAAGTTGGTAGTACCGTTCGAACGATAAAAAAGTTTTTTTCAAACGTACAGAAACAACGTCATTTTTCGACTGATATGATCATCGAAAGGTTCTACTTCTCCTCCGCCGTAGGGAAATGTGTTGCTATGTAAACGATCAATTACATTTCCGTACGCCGGAGGGAAATGTGTCGCTATGTAAACTATAAATTAGGTACCATGAACAACCTGAAAAATTCTAATTCAAACGTCTTTTTTATTCAATAAAGTTGAATGTTCAATTGGTCAATGTTGCATTTTGAAATTCGGAATCATGTAGTAAAATACGGGCAGGATTCTGTTCAGAAGCTGATGGGGTCATGTGAGTTGCTGGTTCCAGGAAATTCTTTCACGTTCAATATTCTACTAGCATTCTCATTTTTATTTCGCAGTGAATCCTCGAGGTAGCCTTCTGCTACATAACTTGACTTCCAACCGCCTTGTCGTTTCAAAGACTCAATGTTAACTCCTCCATCTATAAGTAGTGTAGCAGAAGTCCGCCTCATTCAATTGCAAAAACGTGGCAACCTTTTTTGGAACACTACTTATACTATGTATTCCCATCACTGTAGCATTTTCCGGAATGATTTTTCAAAAAAAATCACACCTGCACGCACCAGCTACTCCGAATGATAAAACAATCTGAAACAACAATATGATCAAAATATAAAATTGAAATTACCTGAAATATGATAGTTACCTTCGATCCTAAATATAAATCATCCGGTGCTTCAAATAGAAAACGGGACCACAAAGTCAACGATTTCCATTTTTTATCTCTAGCCATTGTGTTGAAATATGCTAGAAGTACATTCTCTTGAAAAACTGCCACACTTTCCGAATTGCACCAATTCACGAAGTGATCATATGCAGCAGAATGTTTTTCACCAGACTTTGATGGCCCTTTGAAGGAAAGAGACTACTTCATTGAGCGAAGCCTCAATTTCTGAAGACATTTTCACATTTCATCAGCTAGCAAGTGATAACTATCAATTATTATACTTCTTTCGAAATTAACTTTTCATGACAATCGTAACTAGGCAATTTTCCATTGATCTTTCAATTATAACGATCGTGAACATGAATCTAATTCGAAGGTGGATCTCCAGATTTGTATAATTTCAAAACGTTTGAAAAAAAAATAACATATTCCATTCGGAGTAAAAGTGTCTTTTCATGGCTCGCCTTCAATTACCCCAGGTAAACCGAGGCTCGCCATGAAAAGTGACACTTTTCCTCCTTTTGAAATAATATACTATTTATTTGACGCTTGTATGACTTTGTACGAATATCCCTAGACTTTTCCGATGTGTGTAGTTATCAATAAATTGGGATATTATGCGGAATATTTGCGTAGAAGAAACTCTGTGAAATGAAAAGAATAAAATTTCGTGTAAAATACAGGGCCTCTCAGATTTTATATTCCGTTAGAATTTAATACGGCATCTATGGTCATGGCAATCCGATTTATACAAAATTACATTATTCCTCATATATGTGCAAAATTTAATTTGAATTCAAGCATTAGTTTCAAAATTATCAGGAAAAAAATATGTATTTTGAACGGCCATATTTACGGAACCACTTGTATAAATTTGCTTATTGATAAACGTGACCGCGACCTTCGAGATCCACACCTATTCTGAAAATGTCAACTCTCTAGGCCTTTCTGTTTGAAAGTTATAATTTCCTATGGTTCCTATGCGTCATGCGATTCGTACAAAATTTTGCATGTAGCTTGAACACGTCATTCTTTTTCTGAGGGCATTCCATCTCGATCGAATCATTAGTTTCGAAGTAATGAGGAGAAAGAAATTTCGAACGGCCATATTTAGGCAACCCCTGATGGAATTCTGCCTCAACCGCGACATTCGTGAATTGAACCGACCCTAAAAATTTCAAGTTTCTAGGTCGTTCCCTTCGAAAGTTCACGTACAAACGGCCGGACAGACAGACTCGAATTTTTCGACGGATTCGTCATAAGTGAGTCGAACCTTGTCGATTGAGACCATTTTCAGCTCAAAATTCGAAAAACACAGACATCGTGACGATATAATATAGCCCTCGTGTAAGTAGAACGAGCGCTCAAAAGGGGTTAAAATTCAGACGTCAGATTAGCAGTATTCAGGTATCGACTATTATCAACCACCTAAAATGGCCACTCGACCAGATGGTTAACGAGATACGGGCGAATAATCCTTTCAAATTAGCTCTCAAGTGAATGATACGTTTCAGTTCACGTACACCTAAATCAACAGAGGACGCATGTGTTCATTTCGAAGTGTTATTTCGATCAGAAAGGGTCATCAGCCAAGTCACGAGGAACATATTTACAACACTTCGTTTTTAATCCGAAATTTTTACCCACCCATTCGAAATTACGTTAATGATAGTTGGGGTTAAGACTGCTGACTGAAAAATTTTTTTCTACCTGAATCATTTTAATGAATGGACAAAATATACTTGGCGCCAGCCCGTATGAGAATGAGCTCCTGATAATCATATGTGATATTATGTAACGTACTATAGACAGAAAAATTATATTCAGAAAGACTTCTGTAAAGAACTTGAAACGAAAGTTGTTGTAGTATTAGGTTAATTATTGAAATCTTTCGCCAGAATATTAGAACAATAAAATACCCTCAAAAAATATTTTGATATCATATTCTGTGATTGAATTTATAAAATATACCCTATTTTTCGAGATATGACGTTATTTACTCCTGTTTAAATTAATAGATAACCTTGTTTGTTTTTAGAATTACACATTTTCAAAAACGGGCGCCTTTTAGCTGCCTCAAAATTATCGAACAATGAAGGAATTTTGAGTGGGTATTATATTATGTGGTATTTCACCCACATTGACCTAGTACACACATTACGGCACAATTGATACAGGCCAAACCTTTCATAATGTATGATTTATGTCCTTCTCATGTGTGAATTTAGTTTTTTTGAACCTCCACTTTTTTGTCAAATCCAACATGACGGCTGTGTTGAACACAATTGAAAATTTGGCTGTCAGCACTTTGACACCCCTTGCTGAATGTAGTAGTTTACCCTTTACTATTGTCTATCTGCAATTAGATAAACAACAAAATACCTGACGAGTATTTGGGGAACTACTGTTTGTGAACACTAGACTAGACAAATAGTTTCTTCTTACTATCTACACTTGGACGAAAATGATTGTATAGAGCAGAGATGGCCACCTGGTCGATCGTGGCAATAATTCCGTTTTATTTTGTTCAATTTTGTTTATATCCCGACTCTCCTCTAGGTCTCTGTGAGACCCCTCAGAAGCTCAGAGCTACAGGAGCTCAGAGCTTCTGCGAGTTAGAAGACCCGGTTGTGTTCTGTGTAGGCTTTGTTACTGTGTCCTCACGCCACCTGAGGCATAGCACTGTTAATTGTTTACCCAACAGTGAATGTATTGTAACTAATACGTGGAACAGACAGATGCCTAACGAATCATTTGGCTATGCCTTGGCCTTATGCCATACTTATGTGAATCTACATTTTCTCATTCTAAACAATTGAAAACGAAACACCGTTTTCGCTCAACAGGTACGCATACGCTGGATTGTTTGAAGTTGGCAATGTCCAAAGGTACATGTGGAATGTTGCGATTTGCGATAATAAGAGTACTATGTAATGGGTACTGCGCGAATTGATTACTTGCATAATTCTGGAAAATGAATACTCGAGTTGTATGTACTTTATCTGAGAAACGATGTGATAACTACAGAGGACTATCGATAACAAGCACATTTAGTAGACTGTATGGAAAAGTGTTGAAAGATCTTATATAGGAAGAAATTAAAGGTCAGGAAGAGGAAGAACAAAGCGGTTTTCGTGCTGGTAGAACATACAATGACAATATATTTTGCCTCAAACTGATTATCGAAAAAAAATATTACGAAAAGCACTGCCGTGAAGGCAGGAGCTTTTGAGCGCTCGTACATGCACCTTGTAGGTAGATTCGCATTTTCTAGTTTCAGAAATCAATTGAAGGAATTTTCGACAGCTGTCAAAAAAATTCTTAAACTCAGACGAAACTCCAGACTTCATGTCAGTGCTTCAGCTGATCAATTTTTTTTCGATAATTCGCTAGAATTTTCTACGGTATCTATGGTCTTGGTGGTGCGATCTGGACAAATTTTGCACGTAGTTTGAATACATTATTACTCAGCAAGGTGCAAAATTTCATCCCAATCCGCTCAGTATTCTCGGAACTATCAGCAAAAAAATATTTTGAAAGGCCATATTTACGGAACTCCTTGTCTAATTTTGCTCATTGATGAACATGACCGCGATATCCGCGATCCAAACCCACCCTGAAAATTTCAAGTTCCTAGGCCTTTCCGTTCAAAAGTTACAATTTTCTATGGTTTCTATGGTTCTGGTCATGTGATCTGAAGAAAAGTAGCTTGAATATATCATTCTCCATGAGTATACAAAATTTCGTCACGATCGAATCTGTAGTTTTGAAATTATCAAGAAAACTAAATTTCAAACGACCATATTTACGGAACCCCTAGCATAATTTTGCTCATAGATGAACGTGATCACGACATTCGAGATCCACACCTATCCTGAAAATTTCAAGTCCCTAGGCCGTTTCGTTCAAAAGTTACAATTTTCCATGGTTTCTATGGTTCTGGTCATGTGATCTGGACAAAATTTCACATGTAGCTTGAACACCTCATTCTCCATTTGAGTGCCAAATTTCATTTTGATCGAATCTGTAGTTTTCAAGTAATCAGGGGAACAAAACTTTGAACGGCCATATTTACGGAACCCCTGGTGGAATTTGGCCCATTAACGAACTCAACCGAGGCATTCGGGAACTGAACGCACACTGAAAATTTCAAGTCTCTATGTTGATCCGTTCGAGAGTTATCGTGCTTACGGCCAGCCGGACGGCCGGACGGACAGACTCGAATTTTCCGACGGATTCGTCATCAGTGAGTCGAACATAGTCGATTGAGACCATTTTCGGCTCAAAATTCGAAAAATACAGACATCGTGACGAAATGATATAGCCCTCGTGTAAGTTGTACGAGCGCTCAAAAATGTATAATGAAATCAATGCACATTGTATGACTACGTAGTAAGGAAAAATGAGTGCTGCTTTAATGTTGAAGTAATACTAAAAATGTACAACTAATTTTTACTACTTCTACTTCTACAATATGAAGAAAAATCATATGATCTTCCCTGCGAAAGGGAAAGATCAGTTTGAATTATGAGAGTGGAAACATACTGGAGTCGGAAAAGAAGGCATTCCACCATAAATTACTAATGAGATTCAATATGCCTGTAGACGAAAAATAAATTCTCATCTCTGTTTCTGTCTGATGCAAACTTGTTTGCATACTATCTTGAAATTTCGACTCGGGAAGAAATCATGGCGTCTAATTCTGATACTGGTATGATTAATTAGTGGGAATTCATTCGCGAGGGGGAAAATCTAATGAAACAAAACCACGCAATATTATAGTCAAAGGGATACAACCCGCCCTAATCCGTCAGATATTCCTAGAAATCACGTTGAAGCGGATTGCAATTCAGTGGCGGCGAAAACAGCGCAATTGGATATCATTGTTCCACAAAGTTTTGTGGGAAAATTCGTTCATTGGAAGAACTACCTAAGTCAATTTAGTTCCAGTCTATTTGTGATATATCTGTTGAACTAGTAGATCTGAAGGAATCTTTTATCAAATATTCATACTTGGGGGGTTCTGAAAACCGCAGTCTTCCCATCATTGAATCTTCTCCTTCTGGTCAGTGTTTGATGTGTTTAGCTGCTTCAAAGAGAATTTCTCTCCTAATTGATTCGAAACCGTCCGCTTTTGGAAAAGTTCATACAAGGTATTCCTTCTCGACTTTCTTTGATTTAGCAATGAGTTGTTGATATGCTCATGTTTTGATCTCAATAAATATCGACAATGACTCGTTTCGACATTCGCCAAACAGATTATACCGTATGATTGTTCATATTTGAATCAATAGCTATCTCAGTTAATATTGGTCCTACAAAAACGTTTAAATGGGCAAAAATGAAGTATTTTTGAGCGCTCGTACTACTTACACGAGGGCTATATCATTTCGTCACGATGTCTGTATTTTTCGAATTTTGAGCCGAAAATGGTCTCAATCGACTATGTTCGACTCACTGATGACGAATCCGTCGGAAAATTAGAGTCTGTCCGTCCGTCTGGCCGTCCGTCCGTCCGGCCGTCCGGCCGTAAGCACGATAACTCTCGAACGGATCAACCTAGAGACTTGAAATGTACAGTGTAGGTTCAGATCCCAAATGCCTCGGTTAAGTTCGTTAATGGGCCAAATTCCACCAGGGGTTCCGTAAATATGGCCGTTCAAAGTTTTGTTTCCCCGCTTTCTTCAAAACAACAGATTCGATCGAGATGAAATTTTGCACTCAAATGGAAAATGAGGTGTTTCAGCTACATGCGAAATTTTGCCCAGATCGCATGACCAGGGATTTGTATTTTAATCGAGAATGATATATTGAAGCAATATTTTGTCCAGATCGCATGACCAGAACCATAGAAACCATAGAAAATTGTAACTTTTGAACGGAAAGGCCTAGGAACTTGAAATTTTCAGGGTGGGTTTGGATCGCGAATATCGCGGTCACGTTCATAAATGAGCAAAATTAGACTAGGGGTTCCGTGAATATGGCTGTTCAAAATATTTTTTTCCAGATAGTTTCGGAACTACTGATCGGATTGGAATGAAATTATGCACCTAGCTGAGGAATAATGTATTCAAACTACGTGCAAAATTTTGTCCAGGCCGAATCACCAAGACCATATATACCGTAGAAAATTCTAGCGAATTATCGAGACAAAATTGATCAGCTAAAGCCCTGACATGAAGTCTGGAGTTTCGAGTTTCAGAATTTTTTTGACAGCTGTCAAAAATTCCTTCAATTGGTTTCTAAAACTGGAAAATGCGAATCTACCTACAAGGTGCATGTACGAGCGCTCAAAAGCTCCTGCCTTCACGGCAGTGCTTTTCGTAATTTTTTTATGGGAATTCAGAATTCAGTACTAGGAAATGCAAAGAAGCATAATGAACCTAAAAATTTTATGTAAACTGTCATTCTTTAAATGGAACACCCTGAATTTTATTTTCATAGTCGGTAGGGCTCTTTCTTCTAATTTCAAATGTATATACTTCATTGAGGTTATCTTTGTCAGTTTTCGAAAAATATAAATTTTTTTCGTCTAAATATGAGGCAGCTGTAGAACGCCACAGGACAAAAACAAATCATACTAGATAAACTAATAGCAAGCCAACAAAAAAATGTATGTATCCCAGAGACGAACAAATTTATCATTTGCACCCGTAGACCGGTTTCGATCCATATCAGATCTCGTCAGTACGGTTTGCAAAATGACAAATTCGATGTGAGAAACAGAAAACCGTCAAAACATAAGGCAACGTGGATCTGAGAAAATTTCCCAAATCACGCCACCTGTCCCTTCCGAAAGCAACTGTATCAAATATCTGTAGATCATGAATCGCTTTATCAACTCCCCAAGACACATATTTGACGCACCGTAAACATTACGAGCATATACAGGGTGTCCGGGAAAATGTGGGAAATCTCTCGGATTCAGATAAGATGACAAGTTCCCATAATTTTTTTTCCTAACGGCGGAGATATGGCCTCCCAAATGACGCCACTGGAAATTCATTTTACTGGAATAAATTTTAAACTACTCGATATAATTTGATGAAAATTTGATATGATAAACAGAAGTAAGGGCCTCTTGAAATACTGACCTTAAATTTAAATTAGCTCGTTAAGTTTACCAGGGGCGGACTAGGTTGTACATCTTAAAGCTTACATATTTAACACCCTGTATGATAAGGAGTAAAAAAAACAAATTTGGATACCTTGAACATTAAGCTAAAGAAAAGGTAATCTTGTTCATTGTCGATAAAATGAGCCGTTTCCGAAAAACAAAATAATAAAAGAAATAACTTTTCTATTTCTATCAAAATGAACCATGAATTCTAATGATAATTATTATAATTTTTGTTAAGGTGCCTTTCTGGGCCAAAACTGCATCGTTAAGAATCTTTGTAATTTTGTCGGATTCAATAACGTAAACTCCAAATTTTTTGTTTCTTGAATAACTTTCTTATCACACTTTGTTGCAGACAAAAAAAATTAGAATTCACGGTCCTTTTCACTAGAAATAAAAAAATAACTTCTTTTATTATTTTGTTTTTCGAAAACGGTTCATTTTATCGACAATGAACACGAGTATCTTTTCTTTAGCTTAATGTTCAAGGTATCCTTATTTGTTTTTTTAACTCCCTATCATACAGGGTGTTAAAAATGTAAGCATTAAAACGTACAACCTAGTCCGCCTCTGGTAAACTAAACAAGTTAATTCAAATTTGAGGGCAGTAAATTATATCAAGCAGTTTAAAATTTATTCCAGTAAAATGAATTTCCAGTGGCGTCATTTAGGAGGCCGTATCTCCGTAGGGAGGGCCGCTAGGAAAAAAAATTATGGGAACTTGTCATCTTATTCTTTTATGTTTTATCTGAATCCGAGAGATTTCCCACATTTTCCTGGACACCCTGTATATGGTCACACATGGAAATTACACGGGAATTATTTATTCCTATGGATAATTGACTAGAATAATATGTGGATTAGCAGAAACGGGACCATTCGCTGGCCTCCTAAAATTCCCGAGTTAACCCTACTGGATACTTTCTTATGGGGATATTTATAAATTCAAAAGTTTATATGGACCGTTCTCAAAATATTGAAAATATTCAAATCAGAATGGAGGGAGCAATAGATAATCCCAACAACCAACCAAAAATATTAAGGAGAATCCTCAAAAACTTAATGAAAAGATATCGATTGTGTGTAGAAGTAAATAGGGGCCATTTCATACACTTAATTAAAATTTTTGGTTATGAATGAATGAAACGAATACCGGTTGTTTTAATATTCACGAGATATAAAGAAATCACAGCATTGTTGTGTGGCGTTCTACAGCTGCCTTAGATTTAGACGAAAAAATTTATAATTTTTGCAAACTGATAACGATAACTTCAATAAATTATATATATATATGTATATTTAATATAATATAATATACTTAATATAATAGTATATATATTTAAAATCAGAAGTAAGAGCTTTACTGATTACGAAGATAAAATAGAGTATGTTTCATTTGAGAAATACCAGCTTACATAAAAATTTTAAGTTAACGATGCTCTTTTGCAATTCGTAGTACTGACTTTTGAATTCCCATAAAAAAAACTTCATATTTGCCCATTGAAACGTTTTTGTAGGACCATGCAATATTAAGTGAGATAGCTATTGAGTAAAATATAAACAACCACCCGGTTCATACCCCGACGAAGGACAATTTTGTGAGAATTGTACGAAGCCAAAACTAATGACTTTTGCATTTTATATTTAAGTGTCATGACTTATGCCATTTCATTTCCATGATCTTGTAACGGGGTTAACAGTCCTCCCTTGAGGTGCCTCTGTCTTTGAACCTTTGTCCTACAGTGCAAGTCGTTGCGCGTGATTCGAATTTGCACCTTTGTTTTTCGCCATTTTTAAGATCTGTAATTGATTCGATAATATCGATTTCGCATTGAAGTGAACAATGGAGTTGACACTTTCAATCATTGGATGTTTAACTGCTAAATATACATCCTAATTTGTCTCGGCGTGAAATTCTCTCACGGTAAGTCTTCCCTATTGTCAACTAAGATATTTTCAATAATAATTCACAGAGTCCGTAGATATTCTTGTGCGCGTTTTTTTTTAGGTTAGATCTATGGATTACCTCAAGTATATATCTTATATTTTGCATTTTCTTTGCCTGATAGTTGTATGTTTATTATTTCAAAGCTTCCTTCGGGTTACAATTTATCTTTTCTGTATATTTTGGTTCCTTTGATGACGTATTTAGACCTGAAGGAGTGCTTGGAAAACTGTAACTTTCTCTAATGAATTTTGAACAATTCACAGCCCTTCTCCTGGGATCAGAAAAGTTCTTCCGCTGGGATTAGAAAGCTCCTCTTCTGAGATTGGGACATTTAGCACCGCTTTCTCTTTTTATGGACGAAATACCCCTAAAGATCTGGGAGAAATGATTAAGCTAAGTAACACTTATATTGTATAAATTCATTTGTTCAGAGGTCGATCTCAACTTTTTGTAAACAATTGTAGATTTGAATTTTTATTATAATTGTAAAACCTGAAGGGAGTTATCAATTCTTTCAGGAACCCTGAGATTAAGATTTTATTGCTCATTAAGGTTGATGCCTTTCGTAACGAAGGGAATCAGCACAAAGGTAATATCGAGGTAAATAACCATAACGTAACAATCTGCTTTATTACATGCATTTTCTCACCTAATCCGATCGAACAGATTTTTTCCCAAAACTTTCGGGTGTTGGTTGAATGAGCTGGTTACCTAGATTTCATAAATCTTCCCATTAGAACGATTCATACTTACGTTGTGATATACGGTATCAGAGTCTGTCCGGAGGAAAGGACAGGTGATATTTCAGTAGCTATAAAGGGATAATTCACTGTTCAACCAAAGCCAATTTGACCAGTTCTCCTTTAGTGAGCTAAAGAGTTAGTTCTTCCAAATTTTTTATCCATTGCCAGATCTCCAATTCTATAAATTATTCAACCTAAGTTGAACATTATTACAAACACCAGACGAAAAAGGTTCTTTTCTCATTCGCTTAGGAAAAAAAAATACGTATCTTTTATACAAATAGAACTAGGTATATCTTTTGAAAGATGAGAAACTGGAATTTCCATGCTACGCGAACTTGAAATCAACAGATAAATTAGTCAACAAAGTTACTATTCATATAAGTTGAAAGTGAATAGTCTAAGTAAGTAAGTGTATCGACTGATATGATGTGAATGAGTGGGGTGTTATCAGGTGAGCAGTCGCCAAAACAGAGTTTAATGTCTCTTTACTGTATCTGCCAAGCTTTCGGAAATAAAAAAAGAAATTAGCTCTTGGGCGCTCGTACATGCACCTTGTAGGTAGATTCGCATTATTCAGTTCAGATAGCGCTTTGTGTGAAGTTCCCAAATAGTCCAATTCCTACACACGATGGAAAAATCCCGTGAATTGAAACCTAACAGTAGCGTTTACTGACGAGACTTTCCTGAATAAATGAGCGATTTCGAATTCTGCTCCAGGAATTTATTAATAATTTGTAACCTCCCAGCTAACACCCCCCGCTTCTGCTCGCTGACAATCCTAGCGAACCGCTAATAACTAATAACACAAGAGATGAAGATGAGGCGTGTCTGGGGCCGCTATACTACCTGCAGATTAATCGCTTCAGTTGAATTACCCCGTTTCAGAGGAAATGAAATATCAAATTCGTTTGTGGCACGTTTGCTCGAACCCTTAGGAGTGTGCTGCCGAGGGGGTTGCGGAACGGAGAAGTGGCAGGTTGAGATTATTCAAAGGTGTTAATTGGTTTCGTATTTCTTCGAAAAATTGTGATGACGAGGGTTGGAATGTGAGTCTAGTCAATACATATATATATAGCGCAAACTCCTTTTCATACATTATAACATAAGGACACTCAACCTGAGACTAGCTCTAGAAAGACATCAAATAAATGATAAGACTAATTATCACTTAATAGAAGAAGAAATCAAGGACATAATGAACGCAATCACAGAACACTACCAAGTAATTTGGAAAAATCATTGACCGTAATAATAACCAAACCAGGCAAACAAAGAAAGGAATCAAGAGTTATCGAATATTCGAATACGAGTCATAGGTATAAATATGGGCGAATTTACTCGACCACAGCCGGGGCCATGGCGCAATGGTTTGTGCATTCGACTTTGGTGCCGATCTCCTTGATTAGTCCCGGGTTCGAATCCTCCGGTCGGGAAAGAAATTTTCTGACATGGAGCACGGTTCCACCATTCACTGTTGGGTAAACAATTAACAGTGCTGTGCCTCAGGTGACGTAAGGACACATTAACAAAGCCTACACAAAACACAACCGGGTCTCCTAACTCGCACAAGCTCTGAGCTTCTGTAGCTCTGAGCTTCTGAGGGGTCTCACAGAGACCTAGGAGAGTCGGGATATAAATAAACAATATATACAGTACAATACAATATACAGAATCAAACTTGTATTGATCATTCCTTCATTCATCAAACAAAATAAAATAGAGATATTCGATCATATGTGTTTCAATACGATTTGACAGATAATTACCCCATAGCATTGAGTATGAATGAAATAATACATATTTATTCGGCATCTGGTTCGTCACCTTTATTTTTGAAAAAACCTGCATGTCATCTGTTCTGAGTTGAACGACTATAAAAACTTCAGGGAGCAATATACAGTGTCTGTATATTGTATAACATCGCAGTGGGCTTTGAAATATCCCTCTTTTGCCGCTTCATATGCATACTGTTTTCAATTGCAATCCCAGCCACGGAATTTATTTTCTGCACGCATGACGAACATAACTTCACTTTATTATTTATTTACATTAGCTATGCTATCTATAATTCGGAACGTTAAGTAGGAGCGGTAACAAATAATCCAAAGCCGACTGTGACAATCATTCATAAAGACCTTCTATAAAACTAACTTTCTTATACTTCCACTATAAAGTATACAGCGGTTTCGAATTTATAATTCTGATCATTAGTGTTTGATCCTCATTATATTATATTATATTATATTATATTATATTATATTATATTATATTATATTATATTATATTATATTATATTATATTATATTATATTATATTATATTATATTATATTATATTATATTATATTATCCTGACATTATCGATAATATACAATAATCCTGACACTGGGTCATTACTTACCCAGTGTGAATGGTTACGCCATTATAGACATTAATCGCCTATCTACGGAGGGTTCCGTGGATATAGTCATCTGAATATTTGTCAGGAGATATTTCTAGGAAAACCTTCACAATATTGCTCTTGAGGATAATGAATCCGAACCGATGAATATTATACAAAAACGAACTGATTGTAATAGTTTTCTGTACCGGAAAATGAAACCGGTACCACGCTTCCCATTTCGAAGGATATTCAGAATTTCATGACTCGATAATTGTTGAAAGCGAAATTTTATGATTCTAGGAATTCATTGTTAGAAATTGGGTAATGGATAGTAAAATGAAAGAAAATATAACATGTCAATTTCATATCAAATTTAAATGAGTCTTTACCATCTTGTTCTAGAAAATTACTCAGTGAACTTGATCTTATCTGAACATATAGCAACTTCGGTCTAGGATCGACCAACGCGTCTCTTGTTCAAGTAGGTATTGTTATGGTTCAATTTAGATATAAATAATATCAAATTTTAATTTTGAAATTTTATGAAAAATCATTAACAATATTCAAATAATTTTGTTTATCAATTTTTTTTTTATTTTTCCCGCGACTCTTTTTAAGGAGGGTTCTTGAGGTGCACAAATAGAAATTATTTTTATTCACAACAACTTATAATCTAAACTCAATAAACTAATTCTAATAAAAATAAAAATTCTAAATTATAACTCCTTTTGAACAAGATATAAATAAAAACTCACAGAGAACAGCTTTGTCTAAATAAAGTTCCTCAACTTTCCCTGCCTTGTCTGTAGTTGATGATAAAATGCCAATATTATGTTGATCTAGTCTCTTTCAGCTTCCTTTTTTCCTCCAATTAAGTTGGATACTTCCTTCAAAGTATGTTTCTCTTTACATGTTAATCAGTTTCCATTCTTTCAGGTTCCATTCAATTCGTTATATACAAATATCTCGATAATTTTTTTCGTTTTGCAATCTCAATTCAAACAAACCTTTTTGAAAGAAAGATTTCTACTCTGACATTCCTCGATCGTCAAAAACCCGCTTCCTTAATTCTAATTTTTTTAATTTCTATGGTAACATCTAAATAAAATGAATCCTCTTTAAAAAAAAAATTCATATTTTAATCAAATTTACTGAATTTACTAGGATGTTCGAAGGTTCTTGACTTTAGGTGATATTATTTGAATTTATTTTCTCATTTTTTGGATTTCCATGACAGTATATACAGATCAATATTGCGTTCCTAATGGCGGACTTTTTCTTATTTACAACAATGTCTAACATACATCTAGACTCTGATTTGAGATTAAATTGAAGTTCAGCATTTTTCTATGGGAATAACATCCCTAAATCACGATTGTTTCTTGTCGGAGAAACCAACAGTGGTATTTCTATATTGTTATCAAGAAATAATTCCTGCAGCGATTTTCAACCCCCCAGTATACACGAATCGGATTCTTGAAGCGAGGGGATTAATGCCAAATGGTCGTAAATTTTCGCAATTAAATAACTGGAAGGTAAAGAGACTTATTTTTCATTCGCCTTCTAGATTCTACATTGTCCAAATCGGAAACTTAGGAAATCCTTTGGAATGGTCAACTTTTTCTTCGAATTATTCCAAGAATGGATTATCGGAAAAAATTAACCGAGATACTTTCATCATAATTTAATTGTTTTTTCATAAGGATGTGGAGAAATTTTATTCTCAATATCACTTTCTTTAAAATTTCTAGATATATTTTCAGACATCAAATTATTTGAAATTGTTGTTTCTCAATAAATTTTTCCAAAACATAACGTTATATGTTATATGCTCCAGATTAAGAGAAAGATGTGAATTCACGAATCGAGGAATTACATTCGTATCTGTGTTATCCTCTTATTAATCCATGGAAATATGACATTATCTCAAAGCATTGGCCTTACGAACAATATCGTGTGCTCGGCTTCCGAATCACAACTTCACTCCAACAAGCAACGCCCACTTCCTGTAAAAACTATGTGTGATGTTCGTTCATTGCTTTTTAACGAGGTGATTATCGTTATATTGCTGCTTTGTACATAATTGCCATTCCCCACTTAGCTAGAAGAAGTTAATTGGTTTGGAATCATGTAGGTACAGGTGTCAACTAATTCTTTTTACATAAGAAAAGAGAATGGATAATAAGAGGGATTATGAATGTGGCGGAATTGTTGATTTCTTTTGAACTGAAGATTTAATCATTCACACGGGCATAAACGTAGACAAGAAAGGAGGTTTGTAAAGAGTGTAGCAATAGTTTGGACTGATGTCAAATGTGAAACGAAATCAAACTTCAATTGATTTTTGAAGTTATTTTTTTGTTTAGTCATTTTCAGTCATTCACAGAACGAATCATGAAGAAGTTGAGCATTGAACAGCGTGTTAAAGTAATTGAAGCGTATTACCACAGCGTTCAATCGAAAGTCACCAAAACTGCATTCGCGCTCTTCGTATTTTTTTTGGCCAGATTATCGACCAATCGATATTGTTATTGTGAAGACATTCCAAGAAAGTGGGTCTATGGCAGATTACCTACCTACGTGCTCGTGCAGGACGTTAAACCGAAAACATTGCAGCTGTGGGACGGTGTGCCTAAATCTATATTAATAGAAGAGGATCTATGGTTTATGTATGTAAAAGCATCACGTTCAAACGACTGCACCAAATTCGATAATTCTTTTTTAGTTGTGTTCATTATTTTCACGACAAACTTTATACAACGAAATATTTCCGAAAAAACCGTACGGAAAAGAAAAAAAGGCTTTCTTTTTTCCTCCGAACAAGCGAACAATCATAGATTACTTATATTTCAGGAGAATTTTGACACTTTTGTGAGTGAAGTTTATCGTGTTTCTAGAAATTGCTCAGAAGTTTATTACTGTGTTTGATATATATCGTTGTCTGGTGGGCGAGTTCGTAATGATCGAGACAATGAGCAAACAGAATGAGAGATTCGGAAGAATCGATATTATCGGTCTCAGGCAAGATACAACAAAATATAGAATCCAATGGAATGATCAACTTTGAGCGTTTGGCATTTAGATATGATCCCACAGTCGATTATACTAGCAAATTATTGGTGACTTTTGGAAATACTGCAATGCTCATAGATATCAAAACGAACCCCCAGGATAATGTTGTTTGAATGGAAAAATCAAATTGTAACAACTGACAACGCCATCCGAACCATTGAATTCGTTACTTTCAGGACAAGAACCTCTATCTAAACATTCCTTGCAGAATGTTAAGCATTACCAAATGACATCATTTGGTTCAAACATAATTGAGGGAGAAGGTTTCAATCCGAGTTTTGAGGTTTTTGAGCGCTCGTAATACTTACACGAGGGCTATATCATTTCGTCACGATGTCTGTATTTTTCGAATTTTGAGCCGAAAATGGTCTCAATCGACTATGTTCGACTCACTGATGACGAATCCGTCGGAAAATTTGAGTCTGTCCGTCCGGCCGGCCGTAAGCACGATAACTCTCGAACAGAACAACCTAGAGACTTGAAATTTTCAGTGTGGGTTCGGTTCCCGAATGCCTCGGTTGAGTTCGCTAATGGGCCAAATTCCACCAGGGGTTCCGTAAATATGGCCGTTCAAAGTTTTGTTCCCCTAATTACTTGAAAACTACAGATTTGATTGAGATGAAATTTTGCACTCAAATGGAGAATGAGGTGTTCAAGCTACATGTGAAATTTTGTCCAGATCGCAAGACCAGAACCATAGAAACCATAGAAAATTGTAACTTTTGAACGGAAACGCCTAGGGACTTGAAATTTTCAGGATAGTTGTGGATTTCGAATGTAGTGATCACGTTTTTCTATGAGCAAAATTATGCTAGGGGTTCCGTAAATATGGTAGTTCGAAGTTTAGTTTGCTTGTTAATTTCAAAACTACAGATTCGATCGTGACGAAATTTTGTATACTAATGAAGAATGATATATTCAAGCTACATTTCTCCAGATCACATGACCAGAACCATAGAAACCATAGAAAATCATAACTTTCGAACGGAAAGGCCTAGACTCTTGAAATTTTCAGGATAGGTGTGGATCTGAAATGTCGCGTTCACGTTGATCAATGAGCAGAATTATAATAGGGATTCCGTAAATACGGTCATTTGAAATTTTGGTTTCTCGATAATTTCGAAACTACGGATTCGATCGAGATGAAATTTTGTATTTTAATCGAGAATGTTATATTAAAACGATATTTTATCCAGATCGCATGACCAGAACCATAGAAACCATAGAATATTGTAACTTTTGAACGGAAAGGCCTAGGAACTTGAAATTTTCAGGGTGGGTTTGGATCGCGAATATCGCGGCCACGTTCATCAATGAGCAAAATTAGACAAGGGGTTCCGTAAATATGGCTGTTCGAAATATTTTTTTGCATCTAGCTTAGGAATAATGTATTCAAACTACGTGCCAAATTTTGTCCAGATCGCACCACCAGGACCATAGATACCGTAGAAAATTCTAGCGAATTATCGAAAAAAAATTGGTCACCTAAAGCACTGACATGAAGTCTGGAGTTTCGGAAGTTTCGGAATTTTTGTGACAGCTGTCGAAAATTCCTTCAATTGATTTCTGAAACTGGAAAATGCGAATCTGCCTACAAGGTGCATGTAGGAGGGCTCAAAAGCTCCTGCCTTCACGGCAGTGCTTTTCGTAATTTTTTTTTTCCATATCGAACACATTGATCATAACATATACCTACCTACGAATATGAAAATTCTTTTGAGACTCATAAACAAGGCTGAGGATACGGGTAAGGGTTATGGTAAGGGTAAGGAATGGGTTAGGTTAAGGTAAGGTTAGTTTAAGGTTAGGGTTAATAATAATCCAACTTATACTTTAGCCACAGCAACGCGTGGCCGGGTCTGCTAGTTCCGAATATTTCTATTAGACGTAGAGCTCAGAAATTTCACTTGTCCGGCCACTTTGCATCGGATATTGAATAAAGAGCTGTCGTTGATCGCGTACAAAATTAAGTCAATGCGAGAACTTGAGCCGACAGAAAATTCAACGATCGCGAAGTTTCCTTGGTGCATAATCTCCAGAAACAGTGAAGTCACGTGGCCACCGATTCGACTGCTTTCTTTGAGACATCTGAAGAATATAGTCTAGGTGAACAAGCCAACCACCATCCAGATGAGATTTCACGGAGCATCAATCTGATAAGGAGCAATTATGTCTGAATGTTATAGACAATTTTTGAGAGCTCGTACTTCTCTTACATGAGTGCCATATCATTTTGTCACTATGTCTGTATTTTTAATTTTGAGCCGAAAATGGTCTAAATCGACAGATTTCGACTAATACGTCGAAAAATTTGAGTATGTCCGTCCGTCCGTCCGGCCGTCCGTATACACGATATCTCTCGAACGGAACGACCTAGAAATTTTTAAAAATTTTCAGGGTAGGTTCGAATTTTGAATGGCGCAGTTGAGTTCGTTATTGAGAAAAAATCGACCAGGGGCTGAAATTTTCCGGATAGGTGTGGATCTCGAATGTTGCGGTCACGTTTATCAATGAGCAGAATCAGACCAGGGGTTCCGTAAATATAATCGTTTGAAATATAGTTTTCTTGATCATTTCGAAAATACGGATTCGTCGTGATGAAATTTTGTATTTCAATGGAGAATGATACATTCAGGCTACATTTATCCCAGCTCGCATGACTAGATCCATAGAAACCACAAAAAATTATAACTTTCGAAGGGAAAGGCCTGGGGACTTGAAATTTTCAGGGTACGTTCGAATTGCTAATGTCGCGGTCGCGTTCATTTATGAGCAGAATTAGAACAGTGGTTCCGTTAATATGACCGTTCAAAATATTTTTTTCTGATAATTCCGAAACTACCTATTGGATTGAAATTAAATTCTGCACATAGATGAAGAATTATGTATTCAAACTGCGTGGGAAATTTTGTCCAGATCGTATAACCATGACCAGAAAATTCTAGCGAATTGATTATCTTAAGCACTGACGTGAAGTCTGGATTTTCGCCCAATTTTTTCAATTGGTTTCTAAAACTGGATAATTTGAATCTACCTACAAGGTGGATGAACGAGCGCTCACAACTTCCTGACATCACGGTAGTTCATTTTATAATTTTTTATGTGCGGATAGACGAGTGCTACCAGAGCCGTGCAGTCGGTGCAGTACTGACTTTCAAACATTGGACCTCGATCTGTTTTATTGCAACACCCTTTTGTAAGACCGAAGTACGTTACAAAGGAACAAGTCGGATACCTGTTAGATTGAAGTGCAATGCAATTTTAACTCAAAACATCGCCAAGAAAGGTCTGCCCTTGTTTGGATTATCAATTCTTCTTTGAGCACCATTAAAATATACTTTCTGCATCAAGAGCTGAATTTCGGGATTATATTCGCATACCTATATTTATTTCAATTGGGTTTTACAGAACTATGGAAAAATTTGTATCAACAGTGAAAAAATAAATAAACAAATGAGTAAACAAGACTGCATGTGGATTTAGTTTAGCCCATCGATGCAAATTCCTCAAATTACTCCATCCCTCGGAAAAAAGGCTGATCGTCACAGGAACCGTACACGAACAATCGAACAACATATCAGCATATTGATTTCTGGGGAACCCCACTAGTTTTCATTCAAGTAGGCTACAACAATATTATAACATAAATTTTGCAAGAATGTATTTCCAGCATGATGGGGCTCTACCTCATTTCAGAATTTTTGTCAGCAACTTTTTGGATAAGAACTTTCCAAATATGTGGATAGGCAGAGTTGGACCGCATGCATGGTTCCCTAGATCACCAGATTTCAATCCTATCGATTATTTCGTTTGGAGATATTTGAAATCTTCAGTATATGCATCTGAGATTGGAAGTGAGGATATTCATCGAGCAAAACCATGACACCTTTGAGCAACTTTCATGATTTCTTTCGAATGTTTTACTTGTGTTCATACTCATTTGTTTATTTATTTGCGCACTGTTGATCATTTTGAATAAATTATTCAAAATCCATATTCTTCTGAGGAAATTCTTGGAATGATTCACTAGAATAAGGGGAAAAATACAAATTTGCCATCAGTCCAACAGACAATTAGCTCGAATTCTATCTCAGTGTACGACATTACTGTTAAGTAAGTGGAGTTTCGCTATCTAATTGAATCTTTCGGCAAAAATTTTGATGGGTCAAATGTGCGGGAAACGGAAATCTACTGATCCCCATCGAAAATTTTCTGCTTTTCCGAATATTCTAATCAAATCGTAATAATCGTAAATGATAATATATGATCGTAATATTCCGTCATACGTTTAATCTCAACTTCCGAAAAGTCCCATATTTTTTTTGATAAGGACCTGGATTTTTTGATCAGATCAAGGATGAATCGTTTTACCCATGGTAGTGTGTTGTACGTTTCAAATATCAATTGATTAGACGGGATGGTTCAAAAGTTATAAGCAGTTGAAAATATTGGCGAATACATAAATCACCCTTTATCTTGGCTATGAAGTTGATTAGACCTATCATAATACATACAGGGTTTTCCTTTTAACTTGGCCAATAGGCCAAGAAGTATTTAGAGAACAAGTGAATATTTCGATAATTTTTTGGCATTCTCCGTAAATGGTGAAAAGGTCCAAAATTTGTTCATTAGTATGAGACATCACTTCTTGCATCTTGCATCTTGCAACCAATGATTCAAAAAATGCAACAAACTAAACCACCTGAATCGAGGTTTGATTAACAATTAACAGTTTTTTCTATGGCATCCATAATCATCGAACACCCTATATGATCTCAACCAGAGAATATATTTCAATTATTTACCTCATAATCACAGATCCATTTAATCGTAAACAGGACCATAGATCATGACTATAAATACTGCAATAATTCAATATTTTTCATCTCATTCGAAACCTATCCAGAATAATTGATTGGTTTAAGAAAACACCATCAATCATTCTTTATTTCGAATCGAATGGTGTAAAACAAATATGGGGTTGCCGTTTGAAAATCTCGAAATATTTCCATTTTAAGTTCCACGTTTTTGGAGCAAAATCTTCGAAAAACCTTTCGATTCATCAAAATACCGAATGTACCACATGAATGCTGGGATTATCTACTATAAGACTGCTGAGTTTGGTTTTGTTCGCATTCGAAATAATCGAGATATAGCAATGCAGATGTCAAGAATTTCAAGAATTAGTGCATAACTTGGCAACAGTGCATGGCAGAGGAATTTTTTTAGTAGTTTGTACTTGGAATTTGGTATTGTATCGATACCTTAATAAAAATATAGGTAGTTCCATTTGAAATAAGAAAGTAGATATGCGTTCAAGATAGATGTGGCAACACTGTCGACTTGAAAATATTTTAGGCGAAGAGTTCCCTCATCCCCAAGGCTCCACCTAAAATTTCAAAAAGTAATATTCACTTGTTCTCTGAATACTTCTAATAGGCCAAGTTAAAAGGAAAACCCTGTATATAAGTTTTTTGGACTCGTGTAGGGTAGCTCTACCTCACGTTAACGTATGTACATTTACCAATGAAACGTACTGTAGATATGAACGCCAATTACGCCCAGTGCCCTCCCCATACCTACGCCCTTGGGTGGAAACTGGGTGAATACGATCAACTGCGCCTCCATACGATTATTCCAAAGCATTTCCCTGTATTTTTGATATTTTCTGAGTACCTGGATGGTGACCGGTCTGGCAAATAATTTAAACATGCACGCAAAAGAATGATCTTCCTGTAAGAACAGCCAAGGCGTACATTTGCTGGATTTGGGTTGAAATAAAAATACCTCTGCCACTAAAACACCGCATATTTCTCCGAATTTATAATAGAATATCTTGTTGGAAGAGTGAAGACCCCTTATGCTTTTCAACATTCATTCATTTGAATGATCATAATACAATTTGATTGGCGAAAGTGTCAATCGTGTGACTGCCACTGAAACCACTTCAATTTTCGAATATTGAATCTCTTTTGCTGTAAAGTATCAATATTTTTTTTCTTCAACACCTGAATATCTCCATACCATAATAAAACATCTCGAATACGTATGGCGAGCTCTTTGAACCGCAACCAGTTCTTAACGGAAGTGGCGTTCCCCTTCTTCCTCTAGGGCTTCATTATATTCCTACCGAAATTCAAAAGGTGGTCGGATCGTTAGCGACACTGGAGGGGTACGCTCCTTAATGGTCTGGTAATTGGTAGGTGTTACCCGGTAGGCCATATAAATTATAATATAAAATGTCTGGGCGAACAGTTTTTCCATGACACCTCGTTTCGTTTTCGGATAACTAGTTTTTGTCCGTTGAAAGTCCCGATGCGTTCGGATGATTCCAATCTGATAAGTGATATTTATATGATGTTTTTGGGGTTTTGATAAATTGCTTCATAACGTTCGCCTTCACGGTCTTCTGAATGCGGAGCAGGAGATTCTCACAAGCTGGAAGCGTAGAACATTGATAACTTATGTTTAACCCCGATTTACCCATAAAATAAATGTGGGGAATTTTCTGGAAACATTGGAGATGGGAAAAACTGAAAATCATTCAATCCAATCGCAAACCCCACGAGTGGAAATATTGAGTTAGTAAATTCATTTTTTTTGGAGCTATTAACAAAAAATATATGAAGTATCACGATTTATTCAGGTTCAATACCTAGATCACAGAATTTGATTTCATCAGATTTCAGGGTAGGATTTCGAAGGACGAAACTAATTTGCTCATTTACTTATGGATATTCGATCGGAAGATATTGATATGAGAGCTAGTAGCTTTTTATAAATACAAGGAAATATTAGTTTTACACCAGTCGTGAAATATTTAACTGAAACATGTTCCTGATACATCTAGAAGAGTAGCATATATTTGAAGGGGTAAAATTATTCAACTAAATGGTTTTTTTTGGGGGAGATGGGCTACAGTCGGAAAGCGATATATCGGAGTGGCTCATTCAAAGCCTTTAAAGGAGTTTACATCATAAATTACTGAACTCTAAAATTTCGGAAATTGGTCGTATCATTTCAAGTGGGTAGGTATATTTCATTTTTGAGCGCTCGTACTACTTACACGAGGGGTATCTCATTTCGTCACGATGTCTGTATTTTTCAAATTTTAAGCCGAAAATGGTTTCAATCGACAGAGTTTGACTCACGGATGACGAATCCGCCGAAAATTTCGAGTCTGTCCGGATGTCCGGCCGTCCGTATACACGATAACTCTCGAGCGGAACGACCTAGAAACTTGAAATTTTCAGGGTATGTTCAAATCTCGAATGCCGCGGTTGAATTCGTTATTGGGCAAAATTCGAGCAGGGGTTTCGTAAATATGGCCGTTCGAAATTTTGTTCTCCTGATTACTTCGAAACTAATGATTACTTCGAAACTACTGATTACTTCGAAACTACTGATTCGATCGAGGTGAAACTTCGCACTGAGATGGACGTGTTCAAGCTACCTGCAAAATGTCTAGATCGAATGATCATAACCATAGGAACCATGGAAAACTATAACTTTGTAATGGAAAGGCCTAGGGACTTGAAATTTTCAGGATAGGTGTGGATTTCGAATGTCGCGGTCACGTTTATCATTGCGCGAAATTAGACAAGGGGTTTCGTAAATATGGCCGTTCAAAATATTTTTCCTGATAATTTCGAAACAACTCATTGGATTGGAACGAATTTTTGCACATAGATGGAGAATAATGTATTCAAACTACGTTCAGATCGCATCACCAATACCATAGATACCGTAGAAAATTCTAGCGAATTATAGAAAAAAATCACCTGAAGCACTGACGTGAAGTCTGGAGTTCCGCCTTAGGTTGAAAAAATTTTTGACAGCTGCCACAAAATTTTTAATTTGTTTCTAACACTGTCAAATGCGAATCTACTTACAAGGTGGATGAACGAGCGCTCAAAAGCTCCTGACTTCACGGCAGTGCTTTTTATAATTTTCCATCAGGTATTATTATTTTTTTCTCACCGTCACTACCACTATCGCATGCCACTTTGGAATTCACTTCAATCATTAATTCATAAGTTGTCCTTGGATTGCATTAGGTAACCACCACATGACGTATTTAAGTTTTTCAGGTTTCTGAGCCGGTGTTTCGAGCATTACATGTTTAATCATGTCATTGATGAATTTGTTTCTACGAGTATTAAATCTACGTCGCCGTACTCTTTGAATCGAGGTTTGAGTATGCTTCGGTAAAGAAATCATTCTCGAATGGTATAGCCAGACTCGTATCGTATACTATACAATGTTGGTAGGTAGGTATCTAGCTCCTACAATTTCATTCGAATATTGCTCTTTTCGAGAATCTTAAGGAATTTAATTAAAAAACAATTGCTCGGCTGTGAAGTGTTATTTAAACAGTACCTACATTGCACCATATAGTGTGTCAATTCATTGTGTACCTATTACACTCATAATGGGCAAAGTTATAGTTATCAATATTTTCAATTATATGAATTTTCCTTCCTCCACAAACTCATCACATTACAAATTTATATCAAAAAGAACTAAGTAGCTCCTCATACATTTTATACCTTTTTCAGACTTGGTGGAAACCTTAAGACAGTTTCTTTCAGAGGGTTGACCTCGCTGTTCCTTGCAGTTTTATCCGAGAGCTTTCGGCATTCGTTTTCATCTTCTTTATGAATGTTGAAATCAAACTCTTCTTGTCGTAGGTTGGGAATTTTTGAATACGTGAATTAAGCTACTGTTGGTGCAACGCGGAATTATGCGATTCTGGATTTGATACAAGAATTCAAGAAAACCACCCCAGAAGAAAAAACCCTGTTTTGCCGTCAGTGTGAAAAACTGAAAATATTCAATATTGAAGGACATCTTGATGATCTCGAATCTTCTGACGAAAGAAAACAGATAGAATTCTCTGAGGTACCCAAAATTCAAATCTGAAATCAAAAAATTATAAAAAGCACTGCCGTGAAGTATGGAGCTTTTGAGCGCTCGTTCATCCAGCTCTTGGGTAGATTCGCAATTTCCAGTTTCAGAGACCAATGGAAGAAATTTTTCAAAATTAGGCGAAACTCCAGACTTCACGTCAGTGCATTAGGTGACCATTTTTTTTCTCGATAATTCGCTAGAATTTTCTACGTTTTCTATGGTCTCGGTAATGCGATCTTTAGCAAAATTTCACACGTCGTTTGCCTTTCCGTTCGAAAGTTATTATTTTCTATGGCTTCTATGGTTCTGGTCATACACGATCTGGACAAAATATAGCTTTAATATATCATTCTCCATTGAAATACCAAATTTCGTCATGATCTAATCGGTAGTTTCGAAATGATCAAAAAAACTAAATTTCAAACGACTATATTTACGGCACCCCTAGTCTGTTTTTGCTCATTGATGAACGTGACCGCAACATTCGAGAACCACACCTATCCTAAAAATTTCAAGTCCCTAGACCTTTTCGTTCGAAAGTTATGATTTTCTATGGTTTCTATGGTTTTGGTCATGCGATCTGAAAAAATTCTGCTTGAATATATCATTCTCCAATAGTATAAAAAATTTCGTCAAAATCGAATCCGCAGTTTTGAAATTATCGAGAAAACTAAATTTCAAACGACCATATCTACTGAACCCCTAATCTAATTTTACTCATCGATGAACGTGACCGCGACATTCGAGATCCACACATATCCTGAAAGTCCCTAGGCCTATCTCTTCGAAAGTTTTTCTATGGTTTTTATGGATCTGGTCATGCGATCTAGACAATTCCTCATGTAGCTTCAACACTCCATTCTCCATTCGAGTGCAAAATTTCTTCTCGATCGAATCTCTAGTTTCGTAGTATTAGAAGTACAAAATTTCGAACGTCCATAATTACGGAACCCCCGGTGGAATTCTGCCCATTGAACAACTTAACCGCGGCATTGGTGAAGTGAACTTACACTGAAACTTTTCTAGGTTGTTCCGTTCGAGAGTTATCGTGCTTACGGCCGGACGGACCGACTCGAATTTTCCGACGAATTCATCATCAGTGAGTCGAACCTTGTTGATTGAGACTATTTTCGGGCCAAAATACGAAAAATACAGAAATCGTGATGAAATGATATAGCCCTCGTGTAAGTAGTACGAGCGCTCAAAAAGGCGAAAGCACAAATAAATCAACGAAAATAAAAATTATTCAAAACATATTGAATTGATTTGAAAATTTCACAAATGAAACTCCTCAGTAACTTGATTGGTGGGAAGAATTTATGATGAAATGTTTCTGCCTAATATTTTTTGGAGGTTAATGAAAATCAAGTAAATGTAATTAATATGGCGAAAAAGATAATATGTAAAGAGGAATCTATATAACCGATTCAGATCATGAAGCGCCATCTAATAGTAGGTACACTTACTTCGTAAATTAGGTACTGTTGTTACAGAATACTACTTCAAGATCTCTCAATATATTTATCCTACATAGATCATTGTTAATTTGAGTACTTATAATAATTTTATTTCTTTAATCAATATATGATGAGATGTTCAACGTTGTAGTGTAAGTAAGTGCTATGTTCACTTTTATGGTAACAGTGCATTTAACTGTCCATTTCAGGATTTTTCATGTTTGAGGGTTGGTCATTGGAGTGAGTATTCTATTGATTCCATGATTTGTGGATTTGTGTGCCGTTCGAATTTTTCCTGCACTTTCTGGTTCTGTTGTCGGATTTGAACACTAATTGTACTGTTTTTGAGGTCTAATCTATATTTTTCCTCTCGATGTAGCAAGAAGCAACGGTAATATGTCTCAGAATTTTATCCTAATCTTTCTCGAGTGTTTTCATGAAAGAAGCATTTAACTGTCCAATTTAGGAGTATTTTAGTGATTCCATAATTAGTGTGACGTTCGAAGTTTTCCTGCACTTTCTGGTTTCGTTGTCGGATTTGAATACTAATTGTGCTAATTTATATTTTTCCTCTTGATGTAGCAAGAAGCAACGGTTATATGTCTTAGAATTTTATTCTAATCTATCTCGAGTGTTTTCATGTGTGTTTCAGCGGTTTGTTCCCAAATAGTAGGAACATATGAAGATTTATTTAGTTTGTTGCTTAGATTGAAGGTGCTTTTTCTTGAGAGAAATAGGTACAATATAACATTAATCTTTTATATTTTCCCTTTTTTCACCTTTGTGTGCTTCTGTCGAATGTCACACAAAGATATTTAATACAATTCCATGGAATTTTTAGATATTCAATTTCTACTTCAGTTGCACCGAATAGAAATGAAATCAAAGATTCTTTCAACGTTATTTAAGGACTAAAATAGTAAATAACTATAATTACGTTGTTATGTTAATCGAGGCCGTACCCAGAAGGGGGGAGGAAGGTTAGAGGGATCGAAAAATTTGAAAATGGGCCTATAAATGCGTCATTTGATGATTAAATTCAAAAAAATTTTGAATGAACAAATTTTAGAACTCCCCCAGAATATTTTTTTCTGGTTACGGTTCGAGTTACAGCCTTGATATTAATTATCTTTATATATGAAATTACATGTCACGTTGTTTGTCTGAGATGAACTACTAAAATACTGAACCGATTTCTATCATATCTTGTACACTGTGTGCAGTTTGATTCAACTTGAAAGATAGGATAGTTTATATCTCAATTTACATTTTCAATATTTTTTTATTGCAAATTATTTGTTTATTATATATTACAAAGAGTGATAATTATCTATGCGGCAACGCAGGTATCAAATCGACGGCAGGTCCTCGCGTCCCCACTACACCCGACCCTTCGACAAGAGCGATAACATGCGAGGAGTGATGCCAAGTTTCTGGGTCTTTCCCAAAACTGAAGAAATTTGGAACTGTTTGAAAACTGGGTTATAAGTTTTAAAAAATCAAGGATAAGGTCAGGGTTAATAATAATAATAATTTCACTGG